>CM028364.1:1383015-1983015 GCA_016624345.1 Platycodon grandiflorus | reverse complement strand
AATTTTGGATTTTCCGGTGATCGAAGAAGACTGAGAAAGTGTTGACAGTTGAATACCTACCATGTTTGACTGGTAGTTCATCTGATTTGTTCCATTTTTTACCCCGTGTAATTTCCACTTTTTACCCCCAGGTAAGGATTAGTTGGTTCAGCAGTTTGGTCAACCCGCGCATCGAACGGGACTGACCGACTGAGTACCTGCTTCAAGGTTCATTGGTTTAACCGTTTGGTTGAATCAATTCAACCGTGTTTAACTGTTTATATATAAATATTAAGTTTTTATGTTCGTGCCTATAACACGGTGTCTCGTATTATTATATAATTATAAATGAATTAATAAGATTACAAGTTTTTCAAGAATGACCAATTTCACCAATAGTTTCTTAATTTTTTTTATTTTTTTATTTTTTTTATTGTAAGGTTGGAGAGGACATAGACCTTACCCCAACCGTTATTATTATTATTTAATGCCATGAAAGGCTACAATGACTCTATGATGCCTTTTTAGTGTGGCTAGAACAAACTGGCAGATCCAACTTATGAGGTGGGAGCATAGGACCTCACTTAAAAATATATATATATATCTTACAAAATAGTAGTGTTTTGGAAAGTAATCCCACTTAATTTTTTTTTTCCTTAGGTCACTTTTAGCAACAACAATGAGTAAAAAATAAGTAGTAAATTGTGATTTTTAAGCTTTTTATGTTATAGTTAAAATTTGTGACCCTATTAAAATATTTTTCTAAATCCGCCACTATACAGGCCAAAAGAGAAAGTCCCTTCTGAACTGATAGGAATTGTTATAGGATAGGATGTCCCAATTCACCCATGGTTCACGTTCATCAATTCCCTTTGAATCATTCTACTTTGGATTACTATTTTCTAATTCATCAATTCCCTTTGACGTTAATTGATGGATATATAGATTTTCTTTTATCAATTGGGGAGGTGATTAATTGAACTGTGCACAAACTGATTTAAATCAATACATAACCATTTATACACACGTAGCATATTGAAAAGGAGATAAAAGTGGGCGCGCGCGTGTATATATATATATGAGTCTATTTTCACTACAAATTTTACTTATTCACCACATTCATTAATAATTATATAAATTAATTATTATTATGTCACAATTGTCTTTCAAATACTTACCTTGATTACGAAGTACTTGCCTAAATTTAATTTATTTATTTTTGACTTTCCTTTATAACTTATAATTATTTTCTGCTTTTCTTATAAATTAAGCTTGTTTGTGAACACTAAAAAAAATAAATCTATCCATTATTTTTTATTTTATTTCTTCAAATATTTTTTTAAGCAAATTGCATTTAATATAAAAAAATATTTATACAAGTGCTAGCTTAATAAAATATTTTTAAGTAGTCGCTAAACACATATTCAATAATCAGTTTAATATTTAAGGTAGTTCTTTAAAATTTATGATTTGTACTTCGTAATTTAATATTATATAAATCATGTCACTCATTTGCTTAGTTTATTTTGTTATTTATATTATTTTTTATTCGTAAGCGAAAGAAATTAGACCTATGATTATTTTCTTTTTAGATTTTTTATTTATATATTCAAATTTTGCATATAAAAATATTTATTTTAATGTGCATAGGTGAGTTTGAAGGGCAATAGTGTCAAAATATTGATTAACTTCAATAAATTTTAATGAATGTAGTGGATAAGCAAATCTTGTAGTTGAAACAGATTCTCCATATATATATATATATATATATATATATATAGAGAGAGAGAGAGAGAGAGAGAGAGAGAGAGGAGTGAATGAATGATTAAAACAAAAAGGAACTAAAATGAACCCCCTGTTTAGATAGACGGATGATTTTGTAATTTGTAATTTTATTTTTTGTAGTTTCATTTTCTCTTTCTTTGGTCTTATTATTATTTTATTATTCTTTTAATTATTACAAAATTATAAAAAAAAATTACGGCGGACTATAAAATATAATATCTATCCAAATCAAACAGGAAAATATCGTGCAACGTTTATTTATCATTATAACTGTGGTGGATTTTGAAAGGAAAGAAAAAATGCTAGAGTAATAAAATTTATTTATAGATTTAATTTATAACATATACTGTAGTGTTGTATAGTACAATTATTAATGTATTAATAAATTGTATTGTACAATATTTTGTAACTTGCTGAGAACCAATTCTGTTAATCCAACATTATTAATTATAAAAAAATAAAAATGCAAGGCGTTAGCCATTAGTGTAGAAGTCCAAAACATGATAATGGTATAATTAATTCCAAGTTTGAGTGTGTCGGTGTCCCATATCAAACACTAACATTAGTAACATATATATATGGGTAGTGAGTTGGAGTTGGAGTTGGCTTTTGGATAAGATATGGGTAGTGAGTTGGAGTTGGAGTTGGCTTTTGGATAAGTACTAGCCGAGATAAATATCAACCTAGTCGTTTCTCACTCACTTATGTTTATCTCTAATTTCTCCCTACAAAAATTGGCAATTACAAAATTCAAACCCAAGTTTTGCAATCACAAAATTCAAACCCAAAATAATTTGTCTCACAGGACTAACTAAATTATTCAGACATCGAAACTTAAATTAGTCTGATTACATAGAAACTCAATAAAACAACTTCCAATTCATCCTTGCTTGCATGCCTCAACATAAAACCTTAATGTCTCATTTGTGACTTGAGGAGAAGAATAAAGTGAAGGGTGAGTGAACAATGACCAGTAAGTTCAATCGTCGCCCCTCCGATTTCTAAGAAAGGGTGGACGCACAAGGAGAATATTCGAAAGTGAACAATGTTATAAAAGGTAGTTTGCAGTTCATGTGATACTTTATAACGAAAGCGAAATAGTGCGAATGGACTAGTGTATCACAAATGAGAGTTCAAAGAAAAGAAGCATGTAAAGTACGAAGTCGAGTAACCCAATCGTCACCAACCGTCCCATACCGGCTAGTCACGACGGATTACTCACAGATGCCATGATCACGTAGGTGGTCCATTGACCAATCACACAAATGCCCCCAAAGGGTGCCAAAATTTTACCCCAAGGGTAACTAATAAAGGTAAGTCCGGATTACCGCACTAAAGGCGTGCAAAAATATAAGGTCCACTCTATACCTAGTGGCGGGTTGTTCGTAATCACGAACTAAAATGTTCACTCTATACCCAGTGACGGGTTCTTCAACTAGCGATCATAGCGGAGTACAAATAAAAGAAGACAAGAGGAATGTCCTGCAGTAATTCAGTAAATCAGCGGCATCGTCGCCGTCAACTGGAAAAACCACAACGGTGCAAGTAGGAAGGGTGATGAAAACCCAGAAATGAAAATTAGTAAAAATAAGTTACACAGAATGATTAAGCATAAACAGAGACGAAGAAAACCCAAAGGCAATTAGGAAAGATAACATAACCCCCGCTCCGCTCCCCAAAACAAAAATAAATCAATAAAAATTTATACTACTAATAATAATGAATTTTTATTTAATTTTACGTATAGCATAAAGTAAAAAGTGTACCATGGGTGGTGAGCAATCTATGGAAGAGAGGCAAGACGCGAGGTACGACGTTGTCTGAGAGACGATGGGTTTAGATTTGGCTTCCCGACCATCGCCGCCGCCTCTTTCAAATCTCCAAACAATAGCTTGTAGGCGCATGGAGAGCATTGCGCACGCCGTGGAGGTTGAAGGGATAACCTCCAACTATAGGGTAGAGGATTTCGGATGATTGAAGTCGTATTGTAATTTGGGTAGATCTAGGATAATTGAAAGGAGAGGTGATTTAGAGAGAGCTCGTGGTGGACGTAAGAGACTTAATCGATTGGAAGGGACGGGAGAAAGCAAACGTGGAGGCAGAGAGAAAGTGCTTGAGAGAGACAGAGCGGAGCAAAACGGGAGAGAGAGAGAGCAACCGCCGTTCGCACATGTGAGTCTGGGATTTGATCTTGGCCGTTAAAATTTTGTAACTCAGTAAATCTGAGCCGGTAGTTAGCTTTTATCAATTGTAATCGTGTAAACTGATTGGTATTGTATTATAGATATTATCAAAGGACACATACGAATTTATTCTCAAAGTACAAGTATTTCACCAAATACCATAGATATAACATAAGATTTTCGAAGAATATAATACAACAGAACGGAAATCGACGGAGTCAAAGAAAATTCCGACACGAGGTCGGGCATAACAATCAAAACGCTAATTCAAGAATTGACAAGGAACCTAATTATCAAAAGAAATATATATTTTACGAAATAACCTAAAAGAAGCGAAATCCCTTACCTTAATAACGTAGCGAAAAAAACTTAATTCGTACGTGTAATATAACCGCTACTAGTGCTTGCCAAAATCTAAAAGTCAAAAACACAATTTACATAAAAATAAACTCCAACTAATATCCAATAATTAATTTAAATTAATAGCAATTTAATAATATTAATCTTGAATTAAACCCATTATAATTTTGAACACCAAAACTTCTTTTTGTGTATTACAGTAATGTCTTAATATAATAATCAATAAAGTGTATCTATAATTGACTAAGTCTCTCCCACAGTACAAGGCAAAAACGGAGCACAATTTTACTCCAATCTTTATTATTTCAGCCCATCACACACTGTACACACACACACCAACCCACCATTTTCAACTATCAACCCCACACTTTCACACACTCAGCACACACGTATACTAACCCACACACTCACGCACTGACCACACACACACTGACCACACACACTCGTAGACCCCCCCTACCTAGCCTAACCCCACCTCCACTCTCTCTCTCTCTCTGCCATTACCTTTCTTTTCTTTTTCTTCCTTCCCCTTTCTCTCTTTTTTTTTATTTCTTCCAGCTTCTCTCCCTCTTCTTTTCCTTTTTCTTTCCTTTCTCTTCTCTTTTTTTTTTTCTTCCAGTAACAAATCCACATACACTACCCACATACATACACAACAACACACACGCACGCATAGTACACACTACACACACAAACACATTTACCAAAGCTCGACCAAAACACTCACCCATATCTCTCTCTTCCCTTTTTCCCCAGCTTCTCTCCCTCTTCTTTTTCTCTTCTTTTCTTTCTCTTCTTTTTTTTTTCTTCCAGTACCAGCCCACACGCATAACCACATACATACGCACACACTACAACACCTACCTTCCACCAATTCCGTCCCTTTCCCCCTCTCTCTAATTCAAATGGCAGCACACAAACACACTATCAATCCAAGTTTCAGTACCTTGCCCTCGGTTCTCCCCCTTTTTTTTTTCCTCAACCCCGCAAGATCAATACAACACACCCAAACAACTCTATACAATACCTTTTAATTTTATTATCAATTACACCCACATTTATACACTACTCACACTGCGAAGGAATTATGTACTTTGAAAGTATAACAAAATTAGAGAGTAATAGAGATCGAGGACAAAGTCGTTTACCTTCAATAACTCGTTCACCAGAATTCGATCCGACGTGGTTGCTCCTCTTCACCGCCGTCACACTCTCTCCCTCAAGTTTTCTTAATCTTCCTCTCTCTCTCTCTACCTTTCTAGTTAAACAGGGAATATGTTTTCAAATTGAGTTTCTAACGAATTCGGCACAAAACGATAAGTAGTAATCTCTCCTCCGAAATTCAAAAATCGAACCCCTTATCTCTTCGATGCGGCAGCATACCTCACGTCTCTTTTTTTTCTTTTTTTCTTTTTCCGTTATTGTTCTTAGTATTAATATTACTATTAATATTATTATTGTCCATTTAACTCTTGTGCTAAAATGAATGAACTAAATTTACGGGCCAAGTCCACAAACACAAATATAATTGGCCCAACCAATCGATATAACCGGCCTAGAATAAATTACAATATTAATTTATGTAATTTATTATTATTAACACAAAATTTGGGGTATTACACTAAATGCCCCCGCCCCCCCCACACATTTAAGGACAAAGGGAGTAAGTTTTAATTTCAAGGCGTTAGATTGGTTGAAATGAAAATGACTAAACTTTAAAGAACAATATTTGCGACTCTTACAGTTCTTTTTTTAATCAAAAGAAACCATTTCCATTAATGAACATTAGCATTAGAGCTGGCAAAATTAGTTCAATCCAATGGGCCGGTCTAACCAACCCGATATTATGGGAGGCTTGGGCTTTAATTTATAAGGCCCCAAAAAATTTGGGCATTTTGGCCCGGTCCAATAGGCCCGTGGGCTAATTGGGCTCGGGCCAAAAGCTCGATTTTTCGGCCACCAAACCGATACACTTTTATTAAGTTTTCAATCAAACAATTTTTGCTGCTTTAAGTGATCTTTTAGTGTTGTACATGCTCTGTACAAAACAAGTTTATGTGCAATGCTTTTAAAAATAAAGGGAACGGACAGGAGTGTAAATAAATGGAACGAACATGAGTGTAAATTATTTGGAACGGACAGGAGTGTATTTTCGAAGTCCAAGACTTGGTTATGTTTCCAAGATTAATAAAGGGAACGGACAGGAGTGTAAATTATATTTTTTAATTAATATGAAAATATCTCTTATGTTTATGTGCAATGCTTTTAAAAATAATTAGAAAAATGTTTGATTGAGGTTAATGCAAATTTTCAGTCAATTGTTTCTTATGTTTTTAATGTATTTTACACTCCTCCTGTCTACAAACAATTTATATAGTTGTATTTTAATCATCAAGATACGACTTATTATTTAGAGATTTTATTTGATAAATTGTAGACTTGTAATGAGTTGTGAATTTTTTTTTTATGTGATAACTTGTAAATTTTGTAAAAAAATATGTTTTGGAAGAAATTTGGGCCGATTTGGCCCGAAAGCTCGATGACTTATAACTGGGTTGGGCTCGGCTAGAGGTTTGAGGCCCGATGTAGTTTTTGGTCTTGGCTGACCGGCCCGATTTTATGTGTTGGCCCGATGCCTAGCCCAGCCCATTGCCAGCTCTAATTAGCATCATTACAATCCATCACCAATGAAAAATCTTAGATAGACCTGACATTCTAATGCCGATTGTTCAAAATTAAACTGGACCAAAATTTTCGGACGTGTCCAAGCTAGTATATATCTATCATTATTTAGTAGTTGCATTCCTATGTTCATTTTTTTTTTTATATCTTAAATATACCCTAAACCTTCAAAGCCTCCCAACGAGATTTGACCCTGAGATTTTTTTTTTATATCTTAAATATATCCTAAACTCCCAAAGACCCCCCAATGAGATTCGACCCTAGGACCAACAACAAAGGGAGCGAGACTCTAACCAGTAGAGCAATCACTGAATCTTTACATTCATATGTTCATTAATTTACTATATGTTATGTTTTATATTTATTTGAATAAATCGTGGCCTATTAAGCATGTTTATTAGTTTTGAAAATGATATAATGTAATATGCATACAGAGGCGGATCCAGAAAAGTATTTCAGTGTGGTCACAAATTTTAATTACTATATTAAAAGTTTAGAAATCACAATTCAGCATTGATCTCTACCTTATTGTTACTATTATGCATGACCTAGGAAGGGGAAAAAAAATTGAGTGGGTCCTTATCCAAAACACAACCATTTTATAAGGTTAAATTTTTTTTTGAGTGGGGTCACTTGCCCCCCACCTCTTCATGTGCATCCGCCACTATATGCATATATATATATATATATATATATATTTTTTTTTTTTCACAAAAAATTCTATATGCATTTATTTTTAGCTAATTATATTTGTTGTTTGACAATATAAGAAAAAAAAACTTGAAAAACTTTTTGCAGTTGTTTATACTGTGGAATTTCAGAAGCATGGCCTTCCACATACCCACATATTGTTCTTCATGCATCGCGATGACAAGTTTCCCAATTTATAGGACATTGATAAGATTATATCTGTTGCGATTCGTGATAAACAAAAGTATACCGAGTTGTACAAAGTTGTTAAGGATTTCATGATATATAGTCCTTATGGTGCCTCCTCAAATGTTGATGAAGATGATTATTCTAATAATAGGAGACGCGATAACGGAAACACACTATTGAAGAATGAAGTTATTTTGGATAATAGATTTGTGGTTCAATATAATTTTTTTTGTTCTTCTAACGTTATCCGGTCAATCACACAAGTAATTAGATTGGGGTGTTATTACAACTTGCGTTTCTAAACCAGTTATTATTGTGAAGCAAGAGTCTCTTTCTAGAAGAAGACTAAGTTGTCGTTATTAAGGAGACAATAGAAAATTGTTGCTATATTTTAATTTTTTATTCTATATTAATATTTTATTATTAATTTTTTTATTAAATAAATAAATTATAATTGATTATTATTTTATTATTTTTGTATCATTTAATCTTATTCAACCCCTACAAAACCTCAAGCATACATTGACTAGTCTATATTGACACCTTGCTATAGACACGGGCCAAAGACATAGTTATCATGTATAATATGAGGTAATAGTGGAGATCTCATACTATAGTATTGTACACAATAATAAAATTTAATGAAATATCTTATAGTATAAATTAAATTTATTATTTACAGTCTTACACCGTTTGGTGCATGTGACTATGGTTATATGTTTGTATCTATGTTTTGTTACTATATGTGGAAGAAGTGTTGTTTGTTCGCTGGCTTGAAGTGATCTCTAAAGAATTTAAGCAAAGATTCTTTGTAATTTCAAGTCACTTTCCAAAAACTCATTAAATTTCTATGGCCATAGACGGCGACGCCCATCTTGTTAATGAGTTATTGATTTATAAAGACCGAATTGGAAAAGGTACAGGTACTTGAAACAATATTATTGCCCCACTTGGATTGTCGACTTGTCTTGTTCATTAATTATATCCCAAAAGCATGTGCATTTTTTAAACATTAATTACTAATTAAGTACTCCTCCGTCCTAAAATAATAACTACTCCTCCTTCCGTCCTTAAATTATTATCTGGATTAATCCGATACATGAATTAAAAAAATTCAATTGATTTAATTATTAATATTAGAATAGTATTTAAAAAGTGTGTTGTTTCCTTTAATGTCCATGTATATATGACCCATAATTAAAGTAGGAAGAAAAAGTAAGAGTAAAATAATAAAAATGATGTTCTAAAAAGAAAAGTTTCAAACAAGACAATTATTTAGGGACGGACGAAAAAGAAAAGGAAGACAATAATTTAGGGACGGAGGGAGTATCTTATTTGACCCGACATATAAATTAAAAAAAATAATTAACTTAATTATTAATATTAGAATAATATTGAAATAGTATGTTGTTTCTTTTAATGTCCATATTTATGTGGCCCATAAGTAAAGTAGGAAGAAAAAGTAAGGGTAAAATAATAAAAGTGATGTTCTAAAAAGAAAAGTTTTAAATAAGATAATTATTTAAGGATGGACAAAAAAGAAAAGGAAGACAATAATTTAGGAACGGAGGGAGTATTTCGTATTAATCTTTATTATACAGATTTTAATGAACATGTTCTTTGGATTGGATTTTCAATTTTCCGTCCTAAAATAATAATTATTTCGTATTAATCTTTACTATACAGATTTTAATGAACATGTTCTTTGGATTGGATTTTCAATTTTGGAATACATTAGAACTTTTTCAATGCAATTTTCTAGTAAAAAATATTAAATACGTAATAGAAAAGATAGATTTTTTCAACAAAAAAAAACTTCTCCGATGCAACCATCTTATGTTGTGGTGGAGATGATGTGTCATTCAGTTTGAAAGACATCTTCTACGTGATTCTCCACTTCTAAAGGGTCACCTAGAGTATGTCTTTTCATTCACCTCATTTACCGTCAGTTTTTATTTTTATTTTTTACTGTCAATTAGTTACCGTATGAGGTAATTTTTATTTTTTTGTAATTAATTATAAAAACTGATGCGTTTAGAAGAAAGTTCTAAAATAAGTTTTGCATTGAAGAACGTTGAAAAAGATGACTCTCAATCTTTTAATTTTTTTGCCACATACGAAAGAGGTCTTCTTATTTAAGCATGTCACGTAAGAAAAACTATACGATAGCATTGGAAATGCTTTTAGAGCATCTCCAATGTTATCATCTAGTTTTATCTACGTGACATGCTTAAACAAAAAGATCTCTTTCATATGTGACAAAAAAAAATTAAAAGATAGAGAGTC
Source organism: Platycodon grandiflorus (assembly GCA_016624345.1). NCBI lineage: Eukaryota > Viridiplantae > Streptophyta > Magnoliopsida > Asterales > Campanulaceae > Platycodon > Platycodon grandiflorus. The sequence goes on along the minus strand of CM028364.1, from coordinate 1,972,861 downwards.
CTCTTTCTAAAAGTGCTCCAATGCAAGACTTCTTTTAGAACTTTTTTTCAGACGTGACATTGTTTTATAATTAATTACAAAAAATAAAAATTATTTCTACTGTAACTGATTGACGGTAAAAAATAAAAATAAAAATAAAAACTGACGGTAAATGACATAGATGAAAAGATAAATGATTGCATTGGAGAAGCTCTGTGAATGTGAAAAAAAATAGGTGCCACCTAGGATTGACATCTTCTTTAGAAAAAAAAAAAAAACCTTTCCAATGCAAATGTGAAGAAGACTTGTAAATATGACATAACAATAAATTTTTTTTACATTGTGGATGAGAACGCGAATTTTTCACATTCTACTTGAGGGTGTAGAAACATCCTAGTCATCATTTTTTAAATTAAAAAATAACTAAATCTCATCTCTCTCACTTTAGTTGTGGGATCCATGCTACATGAGATTAAATTTATATTTACATTAGAGAGGTCTATTCTAATTAAATATAAAAAAAGAAATAAAAAATATCAAATATAATTAAGAATATTAATTACTCACAATTACATTAAATTAAATCTATAATTGTATTGGTGATGTCTTAATCAAGGTAGTGTGTACGCGTGTATTTTGGGCTTGATTTTCATGTTTGACGTGGTCTGCAAATGTAAGTCGATATAGACTTATAATAGCCGAAAGTCTATTGTGATAATTGCCCCACTGCCCATTTTTGGAAAGAGAGATTTCTCAATTATTGTCTCCTACTCTTTTTTAAGTGATCCAAAATAAATATTTTTCTATTTTTTTAATAAAAAATTATCTACATTATCCTTATTAATTATGAGAAGAGAAGAAAAGAGAACTTGTTCATTGATTTTACACCACCTAAAATAAATTAATGCTATTAACATAAAAATGTTTAGAATCTTATACGTTTATAAAACCTTGGGTTGATCAAATCACAAAACTGTTGTATTAAGACTAGAGGGGACAATTATTGCCCATATCAATTTATCCGTCCAAACGTCTTACACATAAGTGAATATGAATACACATCTCGTTATAATAGACGAGACAATTTTAGCCCATTAATTTTCGTGGACAAAAATAAACTTAATTACATTGGCACCTACCATAAATAATGCCCAAACTCAAAAGCTTTTTAGTAATGAACATTAATATATACTTTTTATTCAAAATAAATATTTGTTTTATTCAAAATTTTATGCTAATGTTAGTAATTGGACACTGATTTACTCGCTCATTTGAGCTAGCAGCCACATAAGTGTCATATATACATATCCCACTCAACCTGCTTATTTACCACTTCTAGCCACATGAGTTCCGTCCATATCCACCCAATCTGATTCACCTCTAACAGCTGAGAGGAGACACTGGAGTGGATTCACCGGCCATGGGTATGGAGTAGAACATAGTTAAAAGATACGTTCCAAAATTGAGATAGTGATAAACAATGTAAGCTTTAGAGACACCACACCACACCGCACCACATGTTAGTTACGTGGTCATCCCTCGTCAGTGGGGTGTATAGTCTATAGTGTAGCCACAAAATTTCTTCCGGATTAAGCCCCTCAACGTGGCATTATACATATACATTCATCATATTGGATCGTTAATACTCAGCTCCCTTCTTCGTCTCTAAATTATTGTTATCTTTTTTTTTTTTCCATCTTAATATAATTGTTTTTTCTGAAAATTTCTTTTTCAAGACAACATTTACCCTTACTTTTTTTTTTCTACTTTAATTATGGGCCACATGCAATGGACATTAAAAAAATTACACATTATTAATAATCAAGTCAATTATTTTTTCTTAATCCGTGTATTGGGTCAAGTAAAACAATAATTTAGGAATGGATGAAATACAATAATATAGAGCACTACGTTATTACCTTGACATGTTATTTTGATATCCAAAAAGGTAGGCGCTAAACGCTCCCCCCCCCCTTGCGAAATTATTAAATGAAGAACACTATGGACATGCGCCTGGTCCAGGCGCATGTATCACGGTTTTTTATTTTTATTTTAGTTTAAATTGCACATTATAACACAATAATAACAACAATAAAAAAAAATTCATATTTAACACAATATATGAGCAAATAACTAAGTAAACTAATTAAATCAATACAAAGTATATAGAAAACATACTTTTTTTGGAGAAAGCTATGAAATAACTGGAGAAATACAATAGAGAGAGAAAATATCAAAGTTTAGAGGGAGAAACTGAAAATAAAGTGAGTTTGTTAGGCTGAAATTTTCTATATATAAGAAAATTAGGGACAATTTAGTATTTTTGCTGGGGAAGGGAGGGGACTAAGTGTAACATTTTTGGGGGGCTAAGTGTAATTTTGCTGGTGGGAGGCGGGGCGGTTGCATTTATCGTATAGAGGGGTTGCATTTAACGCCTATGTCCAAACAACTATTCTCAAAGAATTCACTAGTCCCAATTGCCCCCGTTTATTTTGACTAGTTTGGTTCCGATTCTACCTATTTATGGTGAATAATGCTAAAGTCATCAAATATGCACATCTAAATATCATAAGATCAAAAAAAAAAAAAATTAGAATTTTTAGTCGATATAGAAAAAAATGACCAGTTTGTGACTCAAAACACGAGTTCAGGAATCGTAAAAACAAGGTCGCGGATTTCCCTTGAATTCGCTCTTAAACAATGTTCTAAAAATCGCTAGGCGGATGTTAGATGTCAGACCAGCGCCTAGGGGCATAGGCGAAGACTAGAATTAAGACATAATTACCCTGATTTTCAATTTTTTTCTTAATATAACCTAATTAAGAATTAAACCTCAGATATACTAATAGTAAATATCATCAAATGGACAAATAATCTAATTATCATTCCAAAGTTTAAAACAGTACAACAATAATCAATAACTCAATATACCATATGTCCATAACACTTGCTGCATCAATATAAATATTACCAAATAATCTAAATTAATTTTTTAATATATAAAAAAAGCCTAAAACGACGTTATTTTGGGCCAAAACTTCTTAAAAAGGCGACTAGCGCCTAGGTGGCCAATTTGCTTGATTTCTAGGCGCATTGATAGTGCATAGACCGCTTTTTAGAACACTGCTCCTAAATTGTCGATCTGCAATTGGAGCTTGAGAGTGCCACCCCTATCTGGAAGATTATGTGACCTAGATTAAAATTACATTAAATTGTTATAAATTGAACTTTTTAATTCTGTGAGGCAAATAATTTTACTTAAATATTTAGAATAATGCTATATGTACCTAAAGTGGGTACCAAATGTGCACAAAAATCCTAGTTGTCATCTTTTGATTGCTTAAATGATTTGTCGGTCCTATCACATAAAAAATTTCTAACCAACCAAAAGATGCTAACAAGAACTTTTGGTGCACATTTGATGCACACTTTAAGTACATATAACATTACTTAAATATTTAATCAAACGTTGATCAAGTTAACCAAAATAAGTCATAAAGGTTCTTTACATTGAAAGGAGGGACTACCTAGGTTTTATGATTTTCTTTAAGGGAGTAGCTAATTTCACTATATTTATTAATACTTCTTCAAATTAGCTTATATTATGACAAAAGTAGCCTTTAAATAGTTAGCCCTTGAATAATACATTATATTTTACAAATTAATTGCGTTTACTTCCATTTTCTTTCAATCTAAAGACATTTTTCTTTCTTTTCATGTTTCTCTGTAGATTACACTTGATCAGATTAAGATATGTCATATGTTGTTATTTCTCTTCTTTTTGACAATGTATAGATATGTTATGTAAGTATAATTGTGGGTTTTCACTTTTACTTCTTTGCATTTGAATGTTATACTCCGTCCGTTCCAGGTAAAGAGTCATCTTTTGACTTTTTTTGATTAATTTAGTTAAAATTTGACCAATAATTAACATAAATTTAGTGGTTTTTATAAAGTTATGAAAGTTGTAATCGATCCATAGTATTCTAAAGATAGTTTTAAATTAATAAAATTTTATTTCCTAAAACATAAGTAAAATATGTAAAAATTTAATTTGATTTAGTCACATGTTGATTTCTAAAAAATAAAGTGAACCCTTGCCTGGAAGGCTGGAATGGAGGGAGTATTTATTAAGTTATCTTTCAAAAATATATTTTTATTTTTAATCTTTCAATATAGCATAGTATAGCTCAATCTTCAAGTGGAACCTAAAAACCCATAGAAACAAATTAAAAACAACGAACCCATATAACCAAATTCAACCGCGGTTTATGACTACCTTTTCTTTTATAGAGTCTGTCCTATCCTCTTAGGAATTTTTCCACTTCAAGAGTGAATTGCTTGAAATTTAAGTTTAAAAACCCCATGACATTCTAAAACTACTTTCTGATATATCAAATGAAAAAATGTGATTAATCTGATATTGCAACTAAATAATGAACTAAACTAAATTCTCACTCGGGCATTATATCGAGCACCTAGATGGCTACACTTTCATGTAATCATGTATGTAAGTAACCCCAACTACAACCACATAAGTCCCAATTAACCAAACTATTCATCAACAACCAAGAAAGTATTATAAAAACTTATTTGCAACTATATAATGCACTTGATTGGTCTTCCCTCGTAAAGTAGTAGAAAGAACCAATATGATCAATTATTTTAGGCATCAATCAGTACATGAAATATGCATCAGTCTTGTTGATATTTCTTATTAGCTAGCATGAATGAATCCCCTTCAAATTGAATTCTAAAATTCCTAAAATCAAATCAAATCATTCACAATCACATAATCAATTAATAAAGAATGTGCCTCTGTTTTTTTACTTACAGTATGTGCCTCTATTTTTTTACTTACAGTTTTGAGAGACATAATGGAGAGAGAGCCAAGGGTTTCACCAACCAATTTCAAATCAATGCTTCACCACTTCTAGGTGAAGCTCAAAGAAAGAGCCGAGCAAAAATGGAGAGAAAGATTGTGCGAGAGAGAGTACAAAGAGCCGAGCAAAACTGGAGAGAGATTGTACAAGAGAGAGTTGAGGGTTTTGTACAATTCCTTGACCACAATCTTTTTTAATTCAGGGAAGGGACTCGGTAACAATCCTTTTCCAGTTAGGGACGGATATTCGGAGAGAGATAGAGCAGTTCATGAAGAAATTTAGGGACGGGACTCGGTAGCAATCCTTTTTCCAGTTGGAGAAGGAGATTCGGAGAGAGAGAGAGAGAGAGAGAGAGAGAGAGAGAGAGAGAGAGTGAGTGAGCAATTCACGAAGAAGTTCCCAGAGGAAGGAAGAAGAGAATAATTGCAATAGCTCGCACATGTGAAGGTGAGATTTAATCGTGGTCGTAGGATTTTAGTAGATGGGTAAATCTTAACCTCTGAATAGCCCTAGTCAATTGCACACGTATAAACCCATCTCTATTGTAATATAGACTAGATTTTGTGCCTGTGCCTAAGACACGGTGATAGTAGGGATCAGATTATTGTATACTCGAGGTTAACGTATGTTCGAAGTTTTGTAAGGGGTGAGTAAGACTAAATGACATAAAAATAATGAAATAATATTGAATTATAATTCATTTATTTCGTAATAAAACCAATAATGAAATATTGTAATAAAAAAATGAAAGCAACATTATTTTATTATTTTCTCAATAACAAAAACTTAATCTTCTTCTGTAGGCTTTTGCTTCACAACAATGTCTGCTTTAACAATACGAGCTGTAATACATTTTTTCATTACTTCCACCTACACGTGAGACAAAGAAGATGTCAGACACATTCATTGAACAATATGTTATGCATAAGAATAGATTAATTTAAATATAAAAAAAACTTACTGCTTCTTCTACAAAACTCGGATCCTCTCAAATATCATCATCCAATATAATAGTCATATGTGTTGTTCGAGTTGTAGGTGTAGTGGGAGGTGGAGTGTCAAACGGAGTTGCGGGGACCTACTTGAAACAGTGTATTAGATAAAAACTAAGTAATTATAAAATTTCAGTTATATGTAATTATTAACACTTATCTAAAAATAAGTTATACTTACAAATTCTTCTACAGAATCATAATCAACGCAATTAGGGGGTGATAGAGTTACGGGTGTAGTGTTAAATGGATTTTCGGGGACCTATTTGGAACCATGTGTTAGTTAAAAATTATTTAATTGTAAAACTTGAAAGCTGAAATTAACAGGTTATGAAAGAATGAGAATATCATAATATGTTACTTTTATAGTTAAAATTTTTGGGGATCATACCTATTGTAGAAGCATTATAGAAGAATTTCAGGATAAACAAAATTTGTTGTGGAAGTGTCTTGTTCTGATGGTAAGAGAATTGTTATCCGATTGAATGTAGTACATCAGGATAGTGCAACGTATAATTGACCATGAGTAAATACTGGGGTCCGAAGATCAATGCCGACAAATTTAATAGATTGACCTTGTGATTTATTTATAGTCATTGCAAAGGCCAACTTAATTGGAAATTGTCGTCTTGTAATGGGAATAGTAAGTTCAGAAACAGAAGGGGTAAGAGAAATTCTTGGTATAAATACCAAATTGCCAGCTTTATCTCCGATCAAAATTTTAGCTTCAATGATAGGTTGCGCACATCGAATTACCCTTAATCTTGTTCCATTGCAAAGACCATCCCTTGGGGAAAGATTCCTGATCAAAATAACAGGACAACTAACTTTCAATTGTAGGTCAAAAACTGGGAGACCTGTAGGATTCAATGAGTTCAAATATTCAACTGGGTATCAATTTGCCATGATCGGATCACTCATATCATCATCTGCATTTTTGTCTGCTGATAGATAACTAATAACATTTTCAGGGAATATCTTCAATGCTTGAACATTTATATCATTAACATCATCATTACGTACTGAGAGAATAGTACGGTCAGTTAAGAATTTCGCTGTAGAATTCGCCGTTAGATGCATTTGTGGATACACTTATCTTATTAGTTCAATGAGGTCTTTACACTTTCAAATTGTAGAAGGTAGTTCTATAGTTTCATTAGGATTGGTTCCCACCTGACAATTGAAATTCAATTAATGTTAATTATAAGCTTATTAATGTAAATTTTTACTATAAAGGGCTAAAATTGATATTACCTCGTTCAAATATTCGCAAATTCAACATTTACTGAATTATTTCGATTTAATCGCATGTTTTTTTGATAGAGTTAAGATGTGTATCTTCTTCCAAAGTATTAATTTTTGAAGAGTTGACCCCCACAATTTGCTTACGGTATGCTTTTGGTACAACAGACAATGTTTGGCGAAAATCTCCACCAAGTACAATCGTAATTCCACCAAAAGGGTTGTTGTTATCACGAACATCTTGAAGGCTGCGATCAACGACCTCAACACAAAGACAATGTTAAATAAGGACCTCATCACATATTATCAATTTCGCCTTCCTGAATACTTGAGCATGAATTGACTGCTTAATAACGGAACATATTTTGTCTTCCAACACAATCAATGGTAGACAAAACGTGGAATGCGCAGTCCTACCGCCTACCAACAATAATGATGCAATCCCAGATGATGCAACACAAATCACGATAAGGGCTCGACATTTTCCTGCTATGGTGTTGTATAAAAATGTTTTACCCGTTCCGGCTCCCCCATTCAAGAAAAAGGTCCGCCCTTGATTTTCAGCCACCGAAGAGATCACAGCTTCAAAATAGTGTCGTTGACTTTCATTCAAGCAATTTATATTTTCTTCTGCACCAGTTGTGCGATCATCGTATTGGATTTGTCTATGTTCCCATAATAGTTTGTTGTTGCCTGTGGGTTGTGCCCAATTTTTAATTGGGAGGGGCATCGGTGAAAAATCTTGTAATCCTCTTCCCGATTCTTGCAATATTTCGTTCAAGAGATGCAAATCATAATCTGTTACTTGACCATCATTCGGAATTGGAATTCTGAAGTTTGTATACAATTGGTGTGGAAGATCATCGCATATATTCATTGCGAACTTATTCCACAATTCATCGGGCTGCATCGGAGAACATTGTGTTAGAATAAGCGTAAATAATCCTCTCAATTGGTATCCAGTTTTCATAATCGATGCTTCTTTCAAACATTGAGCCCATTCTTCGTTATCTTTTAAAAGACCATGTGCAACACAGTCATCTTTAAACGTATTATATTGAACACCATTGTATGTCCGTAAATTTTCCCAAGATGTTGGCCCTCTAACAGTAATTAGTAATAGTCGGAGGTAAAATCACTCACCACTAGAGGGGCTAGCAAAACATATTCAATTCTACCAATAGCCTTTCTTAGATAGTTAGGATGTCTTCGTTTCCAACAATTTTTCTGCCACATGTAATTCTGTGGCATTTGTTGATAAGTTAAATTTTGGGCCATTTCGTCAGAAGCACAACAATTAAAAAAAGCCATTAACTTTGTTATTTTCTGCGCAGCTTGTTGACCTATCTGATCTCGTGAACTTCTTGAATCATACGAAACATTATGTTCTCCCGATAGATGTAGATCCAATCGAACAACATTAAGAAATTCTTCATGTAAAGTGTTGCCAAATAACCGCCATGCAGCTTCTGGCGGACCATTATACCTCGCATCAATATACTGTTTGATCGCATCACCTCTCCTCAAAACCATTGTTGCTCGATCATGTCCTTTATAGATGTACTTGTGAATGTACTTCACACATCTCAATCCAGCACATATATTCACGTTAATATGGCAGTTAAACATCTCGGTGAAATAAGGATTACACGGTATGACATCTCGATGACCCAGTTGTTTCCCATTCACTGTCAATACCATCCCGTTGTCTCGACGACGATATATTGGATAACTGTCATCATCAATAGAAGTTGTTTCAGCTCATGATTTTGGGTATCCTTTCTTGCAAAAATTATTCTCCATACATTCCACACGTGAGTTTCTCCTCCCGCATGGTCCATGTAACATGCATCTTTTAACTGTGTCGAAAAGTGCAGGCTTACTAATTGGATCCGATAATTCAGCAGATATTACCCTATCAACTTGTTCTTGTGTTTTGATCTTATCCCATTCCGCAAGAAAAAATAGAGCATGCAAATGAGGCAATCCCCTTTTCTAAAATTCGATTATGAAAACATAGGCTTCTATTTGCCCGAACACCCTCCCTTCTTTTAACGTTTTCATCAACTGTCTTCTCTTTAATTCAAAAACTTGAACAACCGAATCTGGTCGATCAGGAACAGTTTGATTGGGTAGTAGAGCATCAGTAATTTCTGGCCAAGCTGGGTTTGCCGTCATGGTTAAGAAAATATTCGAATGTTTGTCTGTAACGACCCAAGCCCGAATCCCAGTCCGTCACGCATAGCCCACGCACTGGCCCACTAAGCACCTGGGTCAACTGGCTCACCACAAGCCACCAAAAAGTCCATGGATAGGTTGGTGCCCAGTGGTAGTGGGTAGCCACTTATAAGGCACACACAAGTCTCACATTTACCCAATGTGGGATATTACAATCTCCCCCACTTGAATCCTTGACGTCTACGTCAATACCCGGAGGAGGCCCAAAGAATTGGCACCACGGGCGATATGTTCCAACACATTTTCGACCGTGACCTGCTTTGATACCATTTATAACGACCCGAGCTCTAAACCCGAACCCCGGTTCACCACGCATAGCCCACGCACTGGCCCACTAAGCACCTGGGTCAACTGACCCACCACAAGCCACCCAAAAGTCCATGGATAGGTTGGTGCCCTGTGGTAGTGGGTGGCCACATATAAGGCACACACAAGTCCTACATCTATCCGATGTGGAATATCACAATCTCATGGGTTGAAACGACTTTGCCTCGGTCCACTAGTGAAAGAATATGGGAGAATATATCTGTTGCCAATTTGATCCAGTCTTGGTCCCTCTTCATCATAGATTTCTTGGAGGTCCTTATAGTGATCAACACGAAGAAATTGCCCTTAGTTTTCTCTGATGTAGTCAAGACGATTTTGCTCAGTTGCAGCCCACGCGCATCTACCAAAAAATTTTGAAGCAATTTTTGGGCTCTCAAAATGGTTGAATACTCTGAAAGTCGTTGTAATAGACGATAACTATAGTATTCCATCATTGTAAGTCAGTTTCTTGTTTTAGTACTTGGAGAATTTCTATCCACATCCCAAAGAGTCATTGATGGTTCCCATCCTAACTCACTAAACGGAAACAATAACACGTAATGCAGTGGTGCGTATGTCGGGTGACATCCACTGATCTGCATCAAGCCTTGATTTCTTCTGTAATGTAGAACAATATCTCTTGATCCCCTCCTTTCAGTACCATCACCAGGTAAGATTACAACAATCTCATCTACTGTTGGTGCATTATATCGTTGTTGATCTTTTCTTGGATTATAGTACAAATACACCGGTAAATTTTGATTAAATTGATCTTGATCTTATTGTTGTAATATTTCGTGTGCTTGACGAAAGATAAATACAAATGGATTGTTTTGTAACAAACATTCTTGGATGCTTCCTAAGAGTTCTCAATTCAATGTCGGGTTGTGACGTTCACGACTATCTTAGGAAGACACCAGATCGTATATATAAAGTTAAGCATATACGGGATCTGTATCCGGTTGTGGTAATAATGCACCGGTACGATGTCGCAACTCACCGTGGATAGTGAAGCTCTAAGGACCCCTACCAGTGAGGACAGTACGATCCATTGTATATCCAAGACTTGTAAAGGCATTTGCAATATTATATTGTCGAATATGTTGTAAAAACGTTTTCGACCGGTTGTCACTGCCATCATATAATGTCCTGAATAGAGTGGGTGGATCACGAAGTACAGGTAGCCTGATTTTCCCTTGAGAGCAACATGTTCCAAATTTTGGATTGGATATAAAAGAGGCAACCAATTTCTCTTCCATCCAGTGCAATGCTTTACAATATTCACAAATGATATCCATTCTGCCGAGGGAATGACGATTTTGATTCAAAAGTTGTTGATTCTCAATGGCGGGTAAACGAAACTCGTCATCTTCAAATTTTTTTATCTGGTCATGTTATTCTTAAGTTGTGAGAGGTTCTTCTAGTATAGTTGGCCTACATTTGAAAGGTCCAATTAAAAGCTTTTAACATATGTTTATTTGAATTAAAAAGTAGTGAAAAAGAAATTAAGTTACATAATAGCAGGAGTGTGTTGTTGTAAATCATGCATTTGTCGTCTCCTTTGTCCTAATGCCCGTCTCGAAAGAGGGAAAAACAATTTTCGAAGAATGTGGTTGGTTAATTTGTTGAGTTCTTTCTCGTGCGAAATGTCTTGTTTGTCCGATTCCACGTCTACTACGGGGTGGTGGACATATTGGCGCAATAAACATCGTCTCTGAAGATTGAATCCTAGAAGATGAGCTTTCTCCTATTTTCATATTCAAAGAAGGTGGGAACATTTGCTCGGCTCTCTCTTGACTGAATTACTGGACCGATTCCTCATCATCGTCCTAGACCAATTAAGTTAACTAAATAAGTGATATAATAGACATAGGTAAACATAGGTATGTATCAAATAAGTATGGGATAATATAAATTCTGACATTGTAATATTCTTAACATATGTGTATATGGTTTGGTGATTTTGGTGACAACTAAATAGAAGATAACCAAAACTAATCAGAACATAAAATCATGAAATATCATGCAAGAGACCAAAATCCTGACTGATAAATAGCTTACGTCAATTGTACACATATTAACCCATCTATAATTGCAAATATGAAGACTATGCAGTGAAACAATTAGTTTAATACATCTTGTTGTAAATAATCATACCTCCTGTACTGGTTATTGTCCTTGTCATGAATGTGAAGGTTGGTCCATTTGGTCAAACTTGTTATTGCATAGATAATGATTTTTTTTTTTTTAATGAAGTAGAAGACCTTTGGGACTTTTTATTTTATTATTTTTGAATGTTGTAATGATTAAAGTAAAAATGAGAAGAGGGATAAAAGAAAGTTGGAAAGACAGATGTATGGTAGATTTTAAAAAATAATAATAAAGAAAAGTCAATAGTAGGACAAATCCATTTCGTTCAAAGAGGGTAAAAGATATATGTGTGATGATTAGAGTACTCATCCCTCCCAAAAAAAAAAAATGCTTATTAATGAGAGAGTAAAAGGTATATGTGTGATTTTTTAGTGAAAGGGTAAAAGATACATGTGTGATGATTAAAGCAACCCCTCCCCCACCAAAAAAAATACTTATTAATGAGATGGTAAAAGGTATATGTGTGATTTTTAAGACCTTCTAACGTCTTGCGCTAAAATTCTAATTTTCATTAACACACACTAAACCCCTTAAACCCCTAACTCCCTACCAAATTTTATTTTTTTTATTAGTGGGAGGGTAAAAGATTTAGGGCCAACAACCTCCCCCCCCCCCCACCTACCCACCACGCAACCAAATATATATCCCTATCACAACCTAAATTAAGTGGAGGGTAAAGTTGAAAAATTTATGAAAATTGTAGGCACCCCACAAAAAAAAAATTGTATTAGTGAGAGGGAAAAGATATATATGTGATAATTAGAGCAAACCCCCCAACAAAATGCTTATTAATGAGATAGTAAAAATATATGTGTGATTTTAAATACCTTCTAACCTTCTACTAAAATTCTAATTTTTAATTTTCATTAACACACCTCTAACCCCGCCCAAAAAAAAATAGTGAGAGGGTAAAAGATTTAGGCACCCACTCACCCAACCAACGAAATATATATTCCTAGAAGGCCTATTCAGGTTTTAAAACGCTGCTAAAAAAAATGTGTGTATTTAATTGATATTTTAAACGTATTTATAAGAAAAAATCTACATTTTTAAAATGCTGCATTTTTTAAAATGCTACGTTTTTAAAATACTACATTTTAAAAATGCTGCACCAAACGAGCTATTTAAGTAACGATAAGAATACAAATATTTTGTTTAACTTACATACGATTTTGTAATTCTTTTTACCCTTAATTCTCTTGATTTTTCTCTTTTTATATTTAGTCCTTAATTTGTCGATATTTTTTCATTTTCTAGTATAGAATCTATGAGTCATCAATCAAATGCACACACTAAAGAACTAGATAAGAACAATTCAGTTGAAAATTTTCAAACCCATGAAAAATAGAGAGAATACGACGGACAGTCGAAGGGGTTGAACTAAAGTACTGGCGTCAGCGAGGATGGAGAGCATTGGGATTTGGGAGATTAATCAGCGAACCGGGGGGAAATTTAATTGAGAGTGAAAAACCTCAGAAGATCTGGAAAGAAGAATCAAGCTGAGTACACCGAATTTGGATCTAGAAAGAAGTAATTTCTCTTCGAAGATCATTGGGTTCGCATCAATTGACTTGGATAGCTCGATCATTGGCTCAGTGGTTTTTTTTTTTTTTATTCAATCTGATAGATTGAGTGAATACCGACGTCATGGCTCTCGAACAATATTTCTTGGTGGTGTTCCTGGTAGATAGCAGCGGCATTCCGTATTTATGAAGGTTGTCAACAATTGGCCAATACATTTTCAAAGGTGAGTTATGGGTGTAGAACTATAATTAGGGATGGTTATGGAAGCTTGAAATGATGGTGGTGGTTATGACCCTTATAAGAGATGACGGTGATGGCGCTTGAAGGTGGTTGTGGAATAAATCGAGTAGGAGAAAAGAAAAAGGAAAAGGGGAGAGTGTGTTAATGGAGCGTGACTAAAATTGGAAATGTGAAGGAGAAAAAAAAAAACTTCGTAGTTGTTATTAAAACTCCCAAACCTCCAAGTAAAGCTACTTTCTAAGCATATCCCCCCTCTTAAATTTTTAATCTCCCTAAATACTAAATATAATCCCCTAATTTTCTTATTTTACCCTCTTTCCCCCCTCTTTTTTTTTCCTTCCCCTCTCATTCTTCTTCTTCTTCCTCCTCCCATCTCCCTGTCAAGCCCCCGCCTCCACCCCCTGTTTCCTTCCTTCTTCCTCCATCTTTCCTCCTTCCTCTTTCCTTCTTCATTGTGTTTCATGTCTCCATCATTTCCTTATTTAACTTAAATTAATTACAACTTTTATGAATTCCACGAAAACCAAATTATAACTTTTATTAAAGAGACAAAAATGTTACTCATAAAACCCATTTCCAAAAATATATGAATTTATATCTCCATCGTTGCCCTGATTGATGAGTTTATTTGTTTATTTGTTTTTTTTTAAGTTGTTCGACACTATGTAATGTGACCGAACACCCATAGTGGTTGGTGTTCGGCACCCCCTAACCAAACATCACTATGGTTGTTCGACACCCATTACCGAACATCTTTAGCTGTGTAACCTGTGTTCGGTAAGGGGCTGCGGAATAGTAATTAATTATTTTTCTTTTTCTTTAACCTAAAAAATAAAAAATAAATAAGGGCATTTAAGTTAAAATTTATAATGATATTTTTGTAATATATGAAGGGTGTACTTAGAGATTTGGGGGTGTTAATAGCAACTCTCGAGAAAAAAAATTAAAATGGTAAGTTTGACCATGAAAAAGAAAGACAAAAAGAAAAATAAATTTTATTGAGTCCTGCATAAAGCAAGGAAAAAATGGAAAGAAATTAGTGCGCCCCGTTTCAGAACAGTTAAGAACTAAAGAAAAATCAAAATCAAAATAAGGTGACTAAAATACCCCTCACATATCGGAACATGCTAACTTTTCATTAACGTCATCATGACAAGGTGGTTAAATGGGACGGAATTTTAACACGTAATATTAGTGCGGCATGAATTTTAATTAAGGGTGCAAAGTAGAATTTTTTTAATATAAGGTTAATTGCACCATTGGTCCCTAAAGTTTGGATTTGTATATCAATAGTCCCCGATCTTAGAATTGTCTCATCACTAACCAAAGTATCTCATTTTTGCACACCGTTGGTTCTTAATGAACGACGTTAGCCCAAGCACCGTTAAATGTTCATGTGCTAACTCACGTGATTTTTAGTGATGGTAAATTGTCTTTTCCAACTTTATCTTCTTCAACCTCATTGTCTTTTCCAACTTTATCTTCTTCAACCTCTTTGCCTTAAGATCCATTCCACCATTAAAGTAGAAAACACAAACAAACACACAAAAACACAAACAAAACACACACAACACTGACCCATTTTGCAGCTATGTACTCCACTTCAACAACCCGTATTCAGCTCAACCCAGGTAGGAGTTAGCAGTAAGTAGCGGTCTAGTCAGGAAACTGTCGGGCAACAAAGCGGAACTAGATAGAGGTCTCGATCTCACTGACGAAAGTCAAGGCGAGGAAAGTGAAAAGGCTATATCATCCTTCACTTACCGCGGTCTTTGAATGTAGCCCATTCAGTTGGCGATTAATTAACCCTCTTCCTCCATGCGAATTGCAGGCCAGGCAGTCATTCCAGTCTTCCCGCAGCAGAGAATTCAATCTTTCGCTCAACAATCGATCCTCTAGCAAGCTCACAATTAAACTCAAAGACTACTTCTTTTCTTCTAACCCTAACCCAATTCCCCAAATTTGAGTCCATCACCACCAATTACTTCCTTTACAACGCCGATGACTACAATACCAACCTCCCCGCCAAAGGAGGCGACCACCATCACTTGACAGAACCACCATCACTGGACACTAAAGAAACGAGTTGTCGAACAACACCTTTTCGGTGGACACATGGTAGGCTTAGTCGCACGCCCACTAAATTAGACCTAAACTCGGCCACTAATAATGTAATTAGGGTAAGTCAGGGTCGATCCACGAAGAACAGTGATTATTTGCGAACAGTCACTTGACCAGATTGGGGGTTTAAATTGAGTTCTTGATTAATTCCTACAATGGGAAAAATAAACTAAGTGTTTAAAACAATAATTTAAAGGAACTTGATTTGATACACCGGATTATAATTCTAATATCATTGATAATTCTTTTCACCATAATACTTATTCACTTGATTACGAGATATATTTCAATCTCTGTCTCTTCTTTCGGTTTAGTTTATAGCGGTGGCACACTCACTATAAACCCTAATTAAAATTAAACCTAAACGCACGAGAGAAGGTCTAAAGATTAATTGATGTTGTTTTAAGAGACTAAAATCAAGAACGCTTTCTAATGTTAATTAGATAAACGTCTAATCTTGCCTACTTCCCGAATTGCTATGGCACATAAACAATTCGTGAAGACGCTACAATGAAAACTCTAATTACGGCGCGAGCGAGTAATCTAGCAAAGATTAATAAAGAGGACAAGTGAATTGGCCAAATCCACAAACCTAAAAATCAATCTAAATTAATACAAGCAAGATTATGAACAAGAATTAATTAAGAAAAAGAAATACCTCAATAGAATTAAGAATCCGGATCAAGCTCTCAAATCCAAAGTTATGGAGTTTAGTTCTCCATAGAAATTCAAAGCTTGAGTTTTTGATTCTATGAAAACTCTCCAAAGTAGATGATAACCCTAAAACTAATAAAAGAAAAAGTATTTATACTTCCTTCCTAAAACCTAGGTAAAAAAAAAGAAAATAAAATAACTCTAAATAATAAAAACTGCTAAAAATACAGCACCCACGATTTCAGTCTCGACAGGGGACGACTCGTCCCTGAACCTTCAGCCCTTCCTGAATCAGTCGTCCCTGCTGGGGAATAGTTAGGCCAAATGGGGACGACTCGTCCCCAAGCCTAAAATCCCAGAAATCTTCAATTTCCTCGTGGCTCTTTAGCTCGCTTCGGGTCTTCTTTGGTTGAATTTGTCTTGACTTTGTTGACTTCCATCGATGTAGGATTGATGATCTCGAGCTTCTTTGAGAACCAAAAAGGATTACAAAATAAATCTCTAAATTTCTCTCGAATTACATTGATTCTCTCAAAATCCTCACAAAACATAATTCACTCAAAAATACATCAAACCTATACTAGATACATGGAAATAGAGAATAATAAGGATAGAAAACATAGGAAAAAGATAGTATAAATCCGTCCTATCAAATACCCCCACACTTAGACCATTACTCGTCCCTGAGTAATATCCTAAACTCCAATCTAACACCGGTCTAAAACAGATGCATGGAGGGTAAATGATCCCTAGTCTCCTCTAATCCGCCAACACAAGTCCATCAAAAGTCACAAACAGAGTACAAGAAACTCTGTCTCCTTATATCACCAATAGGAATCAAAAGTGAGAACAATGACCTTAACTTGATACCAACTCCTGAAATAAAACGGTATCCAAGCTACGGTCCACACACAAAAGCCAAGGGGAACTAAATATGACCTATGTTTCCCCCACGCTTGGCTCACACTACATCATCCCTCACAATAAAAAGTTGCTCGGGTGTTAATCCCTCACAACTACCTCATGGAAAACTCCTACGCCCCCTTATTACTCCAAAACGAATGAGGATTTCTAACCTAACTCCACTAAACCAAACCTCCTACTCCAATGCAAGAACCTACCCGAAACTCCGAAACCTCCCTTATGACTCCACACCGGTGATATGCAAGATATGAAAACAAATCACTTCCCTCACCTTTACAACGCCGATGACTACAATACCAACCTCCCCGCCAAAGGAGGCGACCACCATCACTTGACAGAACCACCATCACTGGACACTAAAGAAACGAGTTGTCGAACAACACCTTTTCGGTGGACACATTAATTCCACTTCATTTTCTATGGCGTCATCACACATCTGCAATTATTTTTGAATGCATCACGAACTATGCTTATGAATCTGAAAACACTCGATTGGGACAAACCCACATTGAACGCATTAGGAATTCCTCCAAAATTTCTACCAAAAATTATTTCTGAGGTGATCGGTAAAATAGCAAAGGGATGGCCGATTCCTGGTATACCAATTTCTGGATGCCTCGGTGATCAGCACGCTGCAATTCTGAGGCAAGCTTGCAGGAATGGCGAGGTGAAAAATACTTATGGGACTGGGGCTTTTATGCTTCTTAACACTGGTGAAGAGGTTATTAAGTAAAATCATGGTTTATTAAATAATTTTTTTTTAATTCCTTAATAATTGGAAGAAATTAAGCTTGGGGGGTGTGTGTGTTTGTGTTTTCTACTTTAATGGAGGAATGGATCTGAGAAGGGTAACGAGGCAAAGAGGTTGAAGAAGACAAAGGTGGAAAAGACAGGTTTGCCCTCATTAAAAATCATGTGAGATATCACATGACTACTTAACGGTTCACAATATAACGCGGTTTAACACAGGGACCAACATGTGTAAAAATGAGATATTTTGGTTAGTGGTGAGATAATTCTAAGATTAGAGATTATTGATGTACAAGCCCAAATTTTAGGGACCAATGATGGAATTATATAACCCTTTAATATATAAGGGGGTTAATCATATTTTGGTCTCGAAGTTCTAACCTTCCCCTGTGCTATTAGGGCCAAGTGCTAAATTTTGTTTTTTTACATTGAAATAAAGTAATACAACTAGTGTTTAACTTTGTTTTTTTAGGTCCAATCGATAAATTTTGACTACATATTTATATACTCATTCATTAAAATTTCATTTCTTTTTTTGAAAGTCAACAATAAAATATTAAATTATTATTTAACACATATTTATTTGATCTTAGGTAAAATACAAAACATCAGTAATACTATCAATAACAATTTACAATATTTCATAAAAATAACTAAATTGTTTTAATTTTTGGTCAAAAATTAATTAAGTTAACCGAAAAAATCAAGATAAAACTATCTTTTTTGGGACAGAAGGAGTAAATGTCACATTTACAAAATTACTAAAGTTACTAGTAATTACAATATTTTTAATCTAAATTTTGATTATTGAAATTTGATTATCTAAATCAAAATAAATACTTTTTTAAATATTAATTTCATTTATATAACATGACTATTTTCAATTTTATATGCTATTAAAATTAACTCTTTAAACAAAAAGGAGCAAGTAGATACTTATCTAAAACAACTAGAAAATATTAATTGATTTTAAGCGCCACATTATCGATCACGTAGATATCTATAATCAATAGGATGTCTGCAAATGAAGTTTTGGATCCTTTTTCTTGAACCTTTAAAATTTCGAGTTTTTAAAACTTTGAAAAAAATGTGTCCATTTAGGCATTTTTAAAGCTTCGCAATTGTATTGAAGTATCATATTAGCCGATAACATAGCGTTGAGCGATCACTAAAATTTTCTTATTCTAAAATACATATGGTGTGATACGCTTATATTTGGAGAAGTGGGAATAAGGTGTTATATAATTATTCAAGACTAGTTATAATTAAAGCTCGTGTTTCGCATGGGTTTAATTTGATTTTGAGATTAATTGATATATTTTTGAAAAAATATTATCATTATTGAATATAGACGTTTGTTGACTTAATATCTGACAAAAGTTAAGTGTTGTCAATATATGCAAATTGGTAGTCATTTATTGTAGAATTTTCGTTTCAGAATATGTATTTTTTATTAGTGGTTAATATATGTATTTTCATTTCTATACATTTTTGTTATTTTTTAATTATCATTTTATTTTTAAAAATTAAAAAAAATATTTACTTTGGGATATATTGAAGAAAGATAAAAAAAATTCTGAACAAAGGAGAATTGTTTAAGGATTGAATATAATAATATTTTTTAAAATAAATTTTGAAAATCATTCAATGATTAGAAAATGTTTAGTTGAATACTATATTTACATATTTTTGATACATTGTCAACATGAAAAAGAAATTTACACATATATAAAAAAAAATGTGCATCAATTTTGAATGAAATGATTTAAAATTTTGTTGATATGTATCACTTATCATAGACATTATTTTAGTACGTCTTAAATAAGAATATGAGACCCATAATTTGAAATGGAGAGAGTAACATTTTTAAAAATAAAAATTGGTTATTAATTTATAGAATGATTTAATATATTTTTAAAAATCTTTATATATAATATAATTGGTTAAGTTTGTTTAAGTCGTATGTTCATATTTAAAAGGATGTGATTCAAATCTTATTAATATATAATATTATTAGGTATAGTTATTAGCTAATGCCCTAAAAATAAAGAGTCACCAAACTCAAAAGTGCAGCTTAGTTGAAAGCTTGAGAATTGAAAGAAATCAAAGGTGAGTAATGTGTAACAACCTAGCTAGGTAATCAACTTTATATAAATTTAATTAAGAGGCTGATTGGATGAAGTGTCATGGTGAATGAAGCATCATACATCATTTATAATGAATTTTGGAGATACTAGTAGGTCGACTTAAGAAACGGTGCGATGCCGCAATTACAATACCGTCCTTGAATTGATTCCACAGTCCCCTCAACAACTATATATTAACCCGCATTTCCCATATGCTCATCACCTTCCTAGAAATTGCAACACCTTTCCACACACAAACAAGGTGTGTCCCTACCGCCTCAAGAAGGTCCCACCTCTTTGTCACTCCCACCACCGGCCACCGGAATTCATGGCTGCAAAAGTAATCTCCACAGGAGTCCGGTTCTCTGAGTTGCCGAAGAGTTACATCCGGCCGGAATCCGAAAGACCAAATCTATCCCAAGTGTCCGAATGCGAAAACGTACCCATAATTGACCTAGGTTGTGCTGAGAAAAACCTAGTCATCCAACAAATCGGTGATGCTTGTCGTGAATATGGCTTTTTTCAGGTTTTTCATAATTTCATCCCAATTACACCTTTTTTTTTTTTTTAATAAATATTATGGAAAGCTGAATTTTTGCGTTTGAGTTTGTATTTAATTATGTTGTAATTATTAAAAATGATGACCATCACCAGGTGATAAATCATGGAGTATCAACCGAAGGAGTGGAGAAAATGCAAGAGGTTGCCAGTGAATTTTTCCGGTTACCGGTGGAAGAGAAGATGAAGTTGTACTCCGACGATCCATCAAAGACCATGAGGTTGTCAACTAGTTTTAATGTGCAGAAGGAAACAGTACACAATTGGAGGGATTACCTCAGGCTTCACTGTTATCCTTTGGAGCAATATACACCAGAATGGCCATCCAATCCTTCTTCTTTCAAGTCAGTCTCTCTCTCTCTCTTTCTCTCTCTAAAAAAAAAAAAAAGGTTTTACAAAATTCTCAGAGAAGGTATGCATTTAGGATATTTACATTAGATTCTATTATAGCGGGAAAGTCGATTCACGAAATAAAAGTTCTTCTTTATGTTTTAGCTGTTCAAAAGTGCTATTACTTATGATGGTACGATGAATGTATGTCGCTATACGACATATATTATGTAACGACACTTGATCACGTGACTACTTATTGGTAATTTTGATCAACAAATCAATCTCAACACGTCATTGTGTGTGATTACTGTTAGTAATTTTGAAAAAATAATTTGATAACCCTCAATCTCTACGAAAAGTCATTGAGCACAATGATCTTAATTGGTCAATCTATGGTATAATAATGCATAGTATAATACTACTACAATGTTCTTTTTGTACATGTCCATGTGCAACTAACTGCTAACACTTTAGTAACTTTTCAAAAGTAGGAGGGATGCTAGCTAGGAATGCAATTTTGGCACATCTCCATTTTTAATATTTTTCCATCCGGTAAAACTAGCCCTCCTCGGCTCGAGTAATAACTGAATTTGCTCCAATTATCTAAATATAATTCTCAGAATTAAATCTTACAAGATAATTTAGATTACGTGAAGCAGTGTCCTTGAACACACAATATAAAATGGATGCACAAACTGATGGGAGAAAATAGATAGATTGATAAGTACAACACGTGGTATGTTATCGTAAAATTTGACCTTATGAATTACTCCATCTTTCTACAAGTATTTCAACGTCGGCTGAATTGGAAAAAAATACTAAAATTTGGGTAGATTAATGATGTAAACACATGCTGACGTAGTAAGCCCCCACGATTTAAGAATCAGTCCCTAGTGTTGTTACTATATTAATTACATACTCCTATTTTTTTTTTAGCTTTATTAAAAATATACTCCTCTGTTTCGAAATCATCTTGTTTGACTACCAGATAGATTAAAAAAAATTAATTAACTCTATCATAAATATTAATATAATATGTAATTTTCTTTAAAATTCTTGTGCATGTGACCATAATTAAAGTATGAAGAAAAAAGTAAGGGTAAAGTGATAAAAATATTTTTTTAAAAGGAAAGTTTAGAAACAAAATACTCCCTCCGTCCATAAATTATTGTTTTGTTTGACCTGTCACACGAATTAAGAAAAAATAATTAACTTGATTATTATAATTGATATAGTGTGTAGTTTTCTTCAATATCTATATGCATGTGACTCACAATTAAAGTAGGAAGAAAAAGTAAATGTAAAATAGTAAAAATATTGTCCTAAAAAGAAAACTTTCAAATAAGATAATTATTTTAAGACGGAAAAAAAGTCAATAACTTACAAGAAAGAGATACAAAGTAAACATGAGATTAGATCTGTTTACTCTTATCATTTTGGATTTTTCTTTCTAGTTCCACTAACTTTTTTCTTTTTATCTCTGCTTAACCAAATTTTCAATTATTTCTAACAAAAACTCAAAATAAAATCATTAAATTGCGAGGTTAGAAACACCTAAAATTTAGTTTTTCTCCATTTGTGTAGGTCCCAAAGGACTAGAAACCGTCCCTTTCTTTCGGTGGGCTTGGGGCTGCTTGGCCACAGGCTTGGCAAATGGCAAACATGATCATAGACTTGACTTGGTTGGGTGGTTGGTTGGTTGCACTTAACTGAATTACTTCCGTTCGATGTCGGGTTATAGCGCATTAGCAAATTATGACTGAGAATTTAGATTCCTTTCTTCAGATAGATGACAGATTAACATGTCATTAACTGAAATGATACTTCAAAATCAATGAAAGAAAGCAAAAATAATACTCCCTCCATTTCTGACAAATAGTTCATATTTGACTTTTTTTGGTCAAGTTAACTAAAATGTTTGACCGATAATTAACATAAATTTAGTGACTTTTACAAAGTTTTGAAAGTTATAACCCTTAGTATTATTTAAGATAGTTTTAATTAATAAAATTTTATTTCCTAAAATATAAGTAAAATATTTAAAATTTCAATTTGATTTAGTTATATGTTGACTATAAAAATAAAAAATAAAAATGTGGACTCTTTGAATAGAATAGAGGAAATAGTACTACTTTAGAAGCCTTTTTGATGTTAAAAAACAAATGGTAAAATTTTATTAGCTCAAGGTCTGAAAATTGTATCTATAACATCAATTTGGTATCTTTTTATGGTTCTAAACCACTACATTAACCGACGATTTGATGTTCTAAAGCCATTAAGGGTCCTTTTCCTTCACAATTCCGTAGAATCACTTGTAATTTTGGATCTTTTTTTGTCTTTAATCTCGCTAACTTTTATCAATCTCTGTGAGCTTTCATTCAATCATAGAAAAATAAATAAATAAAGACACCCCAAAATTAAGAAGCCAAATACACTTTAATATGTTATTCAGAACTATTACTTCCTTTGTTCTAAAATAAGTGTCCTCTATTTTATTTTGATACGTTTTAAAATAAGTGTTATCTTTCTATTTTTAAATGATTTGTTAATGTGGATGTTGATAATACCTTCGAAGTGTGAAAAAGAGAAGAAGAGGTCCTATTAATTTGACACTATTAATTTTTGTTGTTGTTGAAGATATTTAAAAAAAAAAAAAAACTAGCTAAAATTAAGGTTTTTAGAAAAAAAAAATTATAAACAGTTAATAGGAGAAACTTAACGAAAAACGGAGTAATATTACTTTAGCGTAAGCTTGTCCGGGTGTGGGGCGGATTAAATTTTGTATGAAAAAATGTTAGGATTACAATTTTTTTTTTTTAATTTTTGATACAATTAAGCCTTAATGAAAGAAAAAATTATTTTATAGAAAATATAATTTTGTCTTTCATCAAATCTTAGTTGTACTCCCTCTGTTTCTAAAATATTGTCTTATTTGATCCAGCACATAAATTGAGAAAAAAATAATTAACTTGATTATTAATATTTATAAAATGTGTAATTTTTTTTTATATCTATGTACATATAATGTATAATTAAAGTTAAAAAAAAAAGAGGATAAACATAGCAATGTCAACAATCAAACATTATTTTGTGACTGAAAAAAACAAACAATACAATAATTTAATAATTTAAGTAGAGTTGGTGTATAAGAAGTCGTAATTATAGCAATGTTGAATAATATGACGGTGACAATGTCAATGACGTCAGGTATGGAGTATGTGATGATGTCATAATATGTTGACATTTGGTGCCAACAGGCATGCCACCGAATTCCACGCGGTTTTGCAGTTGGGGTGACGTCGTCATCTTAGCCGCGTGTTGACGTCAGTGGACAGAATCATGTGGCCAACGTCCATCTCCATTCTATCACAACAACGCTGCAAATTTTAAAATTTTTCAATACAATTATTTATCTAAGTAAAAAATAGTAAATACGTAAAAGTGATAATTTTTTTCGAAAAAAATATTTCTCTAATACAAATATCTAATGTTGAGATACAAATGATGTGTCATTTATTGGAAAGACATCTGATTCTCTATTTCTAGAGAGTCACTTAGAAAATGTCATCCAAGTCATTTACCGTTAATTTTTAATTTTATTTTTTATCGTTAATCAGTTATAATAGGAGTAATTTTTATTTTTATTTTTTATAAATAATTATAAAACAATAACACATCTGAAAAAATATTCTAAAAAAAGTCATGCATTGGAGCACATTTAAAAATAAACTCTTTATCTTTTAAAATTTTTGCCACATAAAAAAACCTAATTAATAGCATTAGAGATGTTTGTTCACCAAGTTCCTAGAATACGTCCAAAAAAAAAAAAAAGAACTGGAAATCATTCTTACTCTATCTTTATTTGCGATACTTCACAATATATAATGCACTTTATGTTTTAAGAAAATAACCTTATTTTCTTATTAAAAAATCAACCCAAGATAATATCTTTAAATATATGCATTGGTCCACCACCACATTTGTGATAGCCTCCCCAATCCATACATATGTATTGGTCCACCGCCGCCACCACCGCCACCACCAACATCAACTTCATCAAAAGTGTAGATACAGAATCATCCCTTGGACCACCTTAATTAGGTTGCTCGATCAAACATACAGATCATCGCTTCCCATGTCCATACAATATTTGTATAACTTTGAGGACGAAATTAACTCACTTGACAACTCGTCGAGTTTTTAGGCAATTCATTAATTTTCTATCCAAAAACATAACCAAGTTAGCTTTCGTAACTATTACTTCTAATTACGTTTCCCAAAGAAGTGCAAGCTACAATGGTAAAAAAATGTTCTTTATTACTTTGCAAGTTGCTAGGCAATTACGTAAAATCTTTGTTTATAATTAATTCGATAGATAGATTGTTCTAGCAATGTTCTTTTAAATATTTGTATGAGAAAATTAATTATTGACAAGGACATCAACTATTTCACCGTTGAATTCCAAATGATCCAAAACAACAATTAATTAAAATTATTAATCATGAAATAAAATTTGATTTGGGTGAAGCGTCACGAATGAGGCTGCAGGTAATTGGTCGTGATCAATAGTGGACAAGGCCCCTTCATGTGAAATTCTTGTTGTAAACGTAACATCATGGATCCGTTTGTCTAGTACTTAAAACTGTTTTTAATTTCTGTGTTCGTTTTTAAAATTAAGATTCCATGCAGTTTCGAATCTGATGAAATAATTCCGGTTTGGAATGACAGAGATGTGGTGGCAAATTACTGTAAAGAAGTGAGGGAACTTGGGATGAGACTGCAGGAAGGCATATCAGAGAGCTTAGGTCTCGAAAAGGACTGCATAAAGAACGTTTTGGGAGAACAAGGACAACATATGGCCATCAACTATTATCCCGAGTGCCCTGAACCAGAACTCACTTATGGATTGCCAGGCCATACCGACCCCAACGCTCTCACCATTCTCCTACAAGACCTACAAGTCTCCGGCCTTCAAGTTCTCAAGGACGGCAAATGGTTAGCCGTCAAACCTCATCCCAATGCCTTTGTTATCAACATCGGTGATCAATTACAGGTAATTAATTAAAATATTTTAAGTCTAGTCATCATTTTAATTGGTTTTCTAGATCATTTATTTAGCAATCAATTTGTCGACCCTATGATTGAATATTAATTGATTGGTCTAATTAACGTTTGAATATATATCTAACCATGCATCATGCATGTCTATTGTGGAGAAGGTATAGTTGTTGAATTATATTATAAACCACCGTAGTCGCACCATCTCTAATGTTTTCATTTAGCTAGCTTCTAGATAATCAGTCGGCTTTCAACCATATACGGACTAATTATAAGGTTCTAAATTTGAATCTCATACACATAATTTGACTAAGTCACTAAGAATAATATATAGTACGACAATATATATTCTGCAACAAACGGCTAGAGGACTTCACAGGCAAAGTTGTTAGATAACATAAGCATTTTCTTAAATTAAAGATTTTTATCAACATAGTTATTGAATTGTCATAGGTATCGTGTCTAGCAGTTTTATTTTTCATGATTACGTATTGAGATGCAGATACAGATAAGTATTGCATATTATAAGATATGTTCTGCATATAAAAATACACAAAATTTTAGGTATACCATGTTGAATTATGAAATATATGTAGGAAGTAGGAAGCATATATAAGTAAATATAAGCCTATCAATTTTTTTTGACAATAGTTAATGAGTTGAACCAAAATATTTGTAGATAAAAAAAAAAAAACTTATAGAACGATTATATAATTTTATTTGGTACATAACTGCATAGACATATACATCAAGCCCGTATTGTAAAATATGAATAATGTATCATATCGTACGATACATTGTCAAATGGTATACACACCTATGATATGTATAGGTTACCCTCAATTTTATATCTTACTGGAGGATACATAGAGCATATCGCTAGATCTTGATAACTATGTTTTTTAACTATAGGCGCTGAGTAATGGAAAGTACAAGAGTGTATGGCATCGCGCAGTTGTCAATTCTGACAAACCAAGAATGTCGATAGCTTCGTTTCTCTGCCCTTGCAATGCCTCGATGATCAGTGCCCCGAGGAAACTCACTGAGAATGGATCTACAGCAGTATACAGAGACTATACATATGCAGAATACTACAAAAAATTTTGGAGCAGGAATCTTGACCAAGAACATTGCTTGGAACTTTTCAAGAACTAGCTAGATACGTACGTATGCTAGCTGTTATTTTATCAACCTTGTAACTAAAGATAATAATTAGGAGCATACCGCAAGAACAAGTGATTTAATTTGGGTGCAAGTTTTCAGTTTGCACAATTGCTGCTCTTGATTTCTCGAATAAGTACATTAGTTAGCGTTAGCAAAGGTTAGGCATGGCAACAGATCGTTGCACCCGGAACGTATCTCACTTGTCACACCCCAACTCATACGTGCTTTTTCTGCCTTGAGATCATTAAAGACGTATATAGTTGTACGCGGCTAAGGCACATCAAATTAGGTGACATGCACGCACTAGTAGCGGACTGTCAATGAACCAGCTGCCCTTGGTACTTTTTTTTCATGTGTTTAATTTTAAGTACTGTTTTAGTATTTTTCTTGTTTAATTTGTGATGTTTTAATTTGTAGTTGAAAAGACAATCATTGTATACATCATATATATAGATTTGGAAATAAGTAAGTTGATTATATATATCAACATGCATGCAGTTAATCAACGGTGATTGTAATGTATTTCAAATCAATATTCCTTAATTGTTCATGAAGTGGTTGTTGGATCGGTAGAATACGTACGTTACGTTTTCCAATCAACATTAATTAATTAAGTTGAAGGTTAACCTTTTATTTAAGTGCACTACGTACGACTATCCATTCCTTTCCCATTCCCATTCCCATTCCATGAACGACACCGACACGAATTGTATGAAGGTGGAAATGATTTTCAAGCTATTGAAACGAGAATGAGAGAGCACGGAAGAAAGGATAAAGGATTGGATAATATATAGCACAGAATCCAGAATTGTAAGTCAACGTACTACTCCAATCCAAACACATACTACACTTTAATTTATGCCCACTATTCAAAAGGTAATTAGACTACAACCACATATTGATCCAATGGACTGCAAGTCTGGTGGACTCTTTGGCTGAGAAATAAGCTAGGGAGTGTGGTAGTCAACTAAAATAAATAGAGGGATAAATTTATTTGATCAATAGGTCTTCTTTGAGATTAGCTCACCAACACCCTGTAGTAGGTCGGGTAAAAAAAATATGCCTTACAAAAAATACCCGTAAAACGATTTTTTTTTAAAGCTACACCTTAGTAATCACCACTTTCACAAACTTCCGCCACGAGCCTCTATCAATTAACCCGTGTACAATTTTTTCCATTTAACATATTTGCTTCAAAGCAAATTTTATTGAAAATTTGTAATTATGAACTATATAAAATATATTTGTTTATACATGCACACATCTCCAATCGCTCATCTTCAGAAAGGGAGCGGGACTCGTATCACGACGTTATTTTGAAGTTTATTTTTAAATTATTATTTTGAGAGAGAGAGAGAGAGAGAGAGAGAGAGAGAGAGAGACCAACTTACTCTTATTTCAATCGATGAGCAGGAACAACGCTACATGAATGTGTAAAAGCGTATGCAAGAAAGAGCCCAATCAAACTCTCAAAAAGACCACAACCTCATATGGCCGGCCCCATACCCAAATCAATCAAGAATCTATTTACAGAATTCCATAACCCAAGTATTGAAAGCACAACAAGCTTTGCGGAAACTTTTGAATCCAGCTCCCTTTGCCAAGTTCTCAAAATCTTTCTCAGTCCTCTCTTTTCCACCGGGGTTGTGTGCCAGCATGATCACATCGATATGGACCACGTTTTTGGTTGCAAGACTAGTGTCCGGGTTCTCGGGGAGGATGCACTCTGCTAGAATGACCTTCCCGTTGGCCGGAAGCGCTTTGTAGCAGTTCTTCAAGAAACTCAGGCAGTGCTCGTCACTCCAATCATGGCAAATCCACTGTAAATCCAACAAATGTGTATTAACACTTGAAATTTATCAATTTCGACCTTTAGTGTTAGATCAGCCCAATAGGCCCACTAAGCCCAAAATCAATTAGACTGAACTCACCTTCATGAAAATAGCATCCCCTGTTGGCACACTCACAAACATATCTCCCCCAACAAATTCTACACCTGCATTCATATAATATGTACAGCTTAATAAACACCAAACATCTACATATTTCCAAAGATGTCGTTTATGTGACTACACGTACCAGGATAAGGTGTAGCATCTTCGATAACATGTGGTAAATCGAAGTTGATCCCCTTGATTGAGGGGTACGTAGAGACAACCATTTTAAGGGTAGTCCCAGTCCCGCCACCAACGTCAACGAGGGTGTCGAGGCCTTCAAAACCATCGTACAACTCGAGGATCTTCTTCATGGTCATGCTGGAGTGATTAGACATACCCCGGTTGAAAACCGTGTTGAATCTTGGATCCGTGCCATGGTACTCAAACGCACTCATTCCGTAGGCCTTGTTAAATGGGATTCCACCATCAAGTACTGCATCTTTCAAATGGTACCTGCGTACATAAATTCGTGTATACTAATAATGTTGGTGGACTATTTGCATTCCATGTTAATGAGAATAGGAAATCAGTATTAGCACTCTAAATTTCAATTGTGTGCTTTATTATAATGGAGTGTCGTAGTTAGTTAGTTAGTTTGTTTCTTTTGATTTTATCGGCAAAATAAGTTACATTAATTAATACTTAACTCCAAAATACACGAAAATATTACTCCACCCAACACTCCAAACTACACCAAAAAATTGTATGGAGTGTCATAGTTGAAGTTTGAAGAGCTAATAGCGATTCCTATGGAAATCAAATATTTATATATAAAAAAAGAGTAGGTCTACTATTTACCACCTTAAGACGGAGTCACTTTGATCAATTCACTACATTAGTCCTTTTGCCATAAATAAATTCCACCATTGAGTATTGCATCTTTAAGATGAGGTATTAATGTTGGTAGGTGGTACCACATCTTTCAAAGTTGGGATATATAGATCAGTTATTTTTATTGATATTTATTACTCCATTGTACTACTTTTTCAACGTTATCCTAATTTAATTTATTGTTCTTCAAGAATATACTCCCTCCGTACCGAATAAATGTTCCTATTTTTTATTTTAGAATGTCCCAATTAATGTTTCTAAAGATTTTTGATCTACCTATTCTCTATCATTTTTCCTAATATACACATGTCAAATAAACTCAATTATTTAAAGTAGTTAAACTCAATTAATATTCATGGGTATTATGGTCACAACACATTTTACAAGACATCATTAATTATGTTTCTTAATTCTTGTGTTTTATCCACTAGAAAAATTTATCCGGGACGGAGGGAGTATATATTTTCATTGATAGAGGGGAAAATTTAGGTGCCCTTGAGCCTGACGCAACAAGTCACCTGACAATGGTTAATTAACCAGTGTGATGATAACTGAGTCAATTGTTTCTCATACTTTAGTGAAACCTAAGAATAGTCAAACAGTGGTAGGTGAGATGAATTTGTAGGATTCCGCAATTGGAATTTTTATTCAAATCCTTTTTGAATTTGTGTTCAATTATTTCTTTCATTTATTTCGAAAGCAATTTCTTTCATAGTTGAAAGAGAACTTAACTTCTACGAAATGTCTTTTTCACTCAAAGGGCAGATGTCAATAAAATTGGGCTTTACTTGAATAATGGAGTAGAAAAGAAACCAATACACATACCACACATTCAACGAAAGGGGAAAATATTGAAAGGGACATACATATTGTGTGTGTTTGTGTGTGTGTAATCTGTTAATAAGAAACCAGATATTGTTATATTATCACAATTAATCTGGATTAGAGCTTGTTTGATATGCTATTTAAAGGTTTTGTTCTCTCTCACCTTCGCAATTTACTATATTGGTTTGTCGTTTTAAACTCTCTCTCTCTCTCTCTCTCTCTCTCTCTCTCTCTCTCTAGCTCAACAATTTCCTCTTTAAATTTCTCTTAATTTTTTCTTTAATTAATAAATTTAAAAAAATAATATGAAACTCCAAAATAAAGTCATTATAAATTGGCTGTGCCCTTCCTCACTTTGTTCCTTCAGTGCTTTTAGTTTTGGCACCCGACCTGATTAGCCGAACAGTTAAGCGGACAGCCTTTCCCCCCAAATTAACAAGTGGGTGTGTGCTTGTTTCAATAGTTAAAGTAAATGATTGCACTATATACATACATATACATACACACACACACACACACACACATATATATATATATACTAGGTTAGTTCCCATAGATGCACGATTTTAATAACAAATATTTTGCAAAAGTTGTTTATAATAAGAGAATTTTTTAATTACTGTTTTGACTTTAACCGTATCCTAAATTTATAATTACTATTTTGGCAAAACCTACAAATGGGCCACTGTACTTTCGGAAAACTTGCAATTCGGCCACTGATTGTTTGAAAATGTTATTTGGGCCACTGTACTTCAGTTATCTTGCAAATAGGACCATTTTTTGACGGAACGTTAGTTCAGTCGTTAAATCTATATGAAATACTCATTTTACCCCTGTCTTCTTCTTCTTCATTTTCATCTTCCCCAATTATGAAAACCAACTTAAATTGCTCCCTCATTTCTCCAATTTCAGTACCAATTCTTTCCAAAATGGAGCAAAGATCCACCAAAACTAAGGGCAAAGTTGACTTGGCAGGAATTTTGCGCAAATCATGGTACCATCTACGGTTATTGCCCATCTTAGTTTCAGTTAAGGCTCCCGTCCTTGAAGATTGAACGATGATGATACGTAGGCGGGTCCCGACCAAACCTAAATCAAAGGTTTTACAAAGCCAACTGCCAAAATAGCTAATCGACACCGTTCGACAAAATGCCCCACAGAAGGCATGGCCTTGATTGTCACCGCTCCAACGCTGAGCTAATTAGAACTATGCTCTCTCTCTCTCTCTGAGTGTCCGCTGGCTAGCATTCATTCATGGAGTCATGCGCGCGTACAGTGAAGGCTCAATAGATAAGCCCTTTGTTCTGCCATTTTAAGGTCTCTCCATGAATTGGCATCGTCACTCCACATGTTCCTCCCTCTTCACGAGATTCTGCTCCTCCCCCCTCTATCTCTCATCTATTTCTCTCTTTTCGTTGTTATCACGCCTGTCAATTGATTTGAGTGCATATACATACATATACGTGGAGGGTTTGCTTTTTTGGAGATGAAGTTCATAGGGTTAGGGTTTGCTTTTTTGAATTTGGGAAAGATGAAGACGGAGGGGTAAAATTGGTATTTTGTATTAGTTTAACGGCTGAACTAACGTTCCGTCAAAAAATGGTCCTATTTGCAAGATAACTGAAGTACAGTGGCCCAAATAACATTTTCAAACAATCAGTGGCCGAATTACAAGTTTCCCGAAAATACAGTGGTCCGTTTGTAGGTTTTGCCTTACTATTTTAGTTGGTTAATGTCATTGTATTTAAAGTAATTGACACATGATATTAGTAATTTAAAAAATAATATAAAATAGAAGAAGAGTTAAAAAATAAAAAAAAACTTAAAAAAAGAAGAGGTTGTCACGTGGACACCATCAAGAATATGTTTTTGCCAAGGTAGAAGATGAAAGATATAGTGTGAAAATCAATTGAAATAAGAAATTTAATGAGAGAGAATATACGAGGAGTTTTTGAGAAATTAGTGTGTAGATTGGGCGAAAAACTTTTAACACAAAACATCATCTGGTAGCTTTGGCTTTGTTTTAGTAGTAATATACTACTCCATCCGTTCCACTCAAAGAGACCATGTTTAAAAAGTCTAATAATTCAGATATATATAAATAGATTGAAGTTTGTCATAATTACACAAATATTTTAGCATAGTTAACATATTTATAGCATATGTAGAGGGTAAAGATGAAAATTTTACAGAGATTGAAGGCATAATTTTTTAAAGTGAAAGTAGAACGTCCCAAAATAGGATAGTAAACACTTTGTTCGGAATGAAGGGAGTAGAAGATAGATACTCCCTCCGTCCCAAAATGATGTTTTAAAATTTTGCACACGATTAAAAAAAACATATAAAAAGATGAATCTACCCTTATTTAAAATACTCATCATGTTCTCAATGCCTTGAAAATAAATGCTTTTCATTCCAATACAATATTTGATTAGAAAGTAATTAATAAAGACAATATTGACAAAATGTAAATAAATTTGTCTCAAAATCCTAAAGCATCATTTATTTTTTTCATTTTTTTGGGAGGACGGAAGGAGTATATAGATATAGATGTGTATGAGTGGTGATTATTATCCTTAATTACATGTTCCGACAAATTAATAATTATGAGTAAATCATTGTTGAGAAAAAATATTAGTGGTTCTCGTTAGGCCTATCCACGGATCGGATCGAATATGCCAAATCTAAATCTCATTTGTTAAAAAATTATCGAATTCAGATCGAATTCAATTTTTTTACGGATTTTATTCGAGCCTTATTAAAGTATTGAATACAAATAATATCAAGGTACTTTTTACCCAATCAAAGGTCAAACAAACAAGAAAAGTCATGTTTCTAGCTTACTCAAACATGAATGATAACGTTACTAAGATATTATAATATGCAGAAGAATTTATATTTAATTTATATTTAGTTGAAATAATAATTATTAATAATTAAAAACTCAACATAAGTAACTTATGTATTTATAATATTACTACTCCATCCGTCCTCAAATTATTGTCTTGTTTGATCCGGCACACGAATTAAAAAAAATAATTTACTTGATGATTAATATTGATATAGTGTGTAGTTTCTTTTAATGACCATGTGTATGTGACTCATAATTAAAATAGAAAGAAAAAGTAACGGTAAAATGGTAAAAGTGTTATCCTAAAAAAAAAACTTTCAAACAAGACAATTATTTTAGAACGGACAAAAAAGGAAAGCATCACAATAATTTAGGAACGGAGAGAGTATATTTTTTATATAGATTGGATTGGGTTGTTAACAGATCGAATCACCCTTAATCTAAATTCAATTTGTTAAGCTATCAGATTATCGAACTCGGATCACAATCGAGCAATCAAATTGAAAAACTAAATCCATATCCTAATAATAACATCAAATTCGAATCAAAATTTGATCCATTGATGTTTGGAAGGTTGGCAAATTACTGCTCCCTCCATCCCTTGTCTTTTTTTTTTTTTTTTATGACACACAAATTATGAAAAATTAATTGATTTAATTATTAATATTGATACAATGTATTTTTTTTAATATTTATGTACATGTGGTCTATAATAAAAGTATGAAAAAAAAAAGTAAAATAATTAAAGTGTTATCCTAAAATTAAAACTTTCAAACATAATAATTATTTTGGGACGAATAAAAAAAAATGACAATAATTAAGTAATGGAGGATGTACTAATTAGGGGCTGATACAATCATATATATATATATATATATATATAAATAAAAAAGAAAAAGAAAGAAAAGAGAAATTGAAAGAAAGAATGAAAGGATGATTACCAGCTCTCCATGAGGACCTTATCCTGGTTCATGAGCAAAAGTGGGGCCATGGACACACCATCGGCGTTATTGATCAAGAAGTTGCAAACAGGTGCCAACCCATATAGCCTCTCAACCCCACCATCAGGCAGATTTCTCAGACTACTTTTCAGCACAGAGTAGCTGGTGAGGAGCCGTAGTATCCTATCCAACATGACCGCTGCATCCGGGTTTTGGGTCGGGAGCTGGGCCGCAATCTCAGAAGGAGAAACAGTGGCTTCTGGCCCAAATTTAGCTATTGTCTCAAGCAAATCAAGCTCTATGGCTGATTTCAAGACCATGGGTAGGACTGAAGCACTGGCTAGTTGCATGGCAAACAAGAAAGCTTCTTCCTCTTGTGGGTCAACTGGGCTTTGATTATCTCCAATTGAGCCCATCTTTCTTTTCTTTTTCTTTTTATTTTTCTTAAGGGAAGGAAAAGGGAGGGGGGTTGGGTTTTCTGTAAAAGTGTGAAAACAGAGATGATACTGGGGTTGAGAGGTAGAGGAAGAAGGAGGGTGGAGAAATTAAGGTGAGGAAGCCTGGGAAAACTTTAAAGTGGTATATATGGAGTATTTGTTTCACCAACCCCCATTTTTCGTTTTCTAACTGGTAAAATGGACCCCACAACCAACTACTCGACTGTCCCTCTCGCACAAAAAAAAAGCGGTGCGGGACAACGTTTATCCGACCCGATTTAAATAATTTTTTGGTTTCTTAACTTTTTGGTCTTATATTTTTAAAATTTATTTATGTGATTCTGTATCTTACAAAAGAAAAAAAAAAAATATTGGTTAAATTCCCACTACCCTGTTAAATTTAGAATCTCCATCTGTTATTTTTTTAAATATCCAAATTACCCTACTGTATAGATGAATGTTAAAACACAATAAATAGGCAAAAATACCCTTAGCTACTCCCTCTATCCATGGTAATTGCTAGGTCATTCTAGTAATTGTCCATCGCACGAAAAAAAGAACAAAAAATCAAAATTCAAGAACAAAAAACTTTAATAGAATCTTGAAAAATCAACCAACTTAATACCTACAGAATTCTTCACTGGGCAATTCAAAAAATTATTTTTTTAACAAACCCAGGTTTATTTCAACTATATCACAACTTTGATTTCAACTGCAAACCACTAATTGGCGATGACTCGTCGTACTAATCGAAAATACTCGAAGCAGCCCACAACCGGTCATTGAAATCGTCTTGCAAATCATCGGGTATAAACGGGTCCGACAAAGCGGGCAAGTTTTCTGGTCATGGTCCATCCACCGGTCCACGTAGCTCCGGTGAAATATGTGTCGGCAATTCGTCAAAGTGCGGATCTCGTTGGCACGTTTGAATTCGTAAAGACAAATCGCGCAGCTCTCGGGGGGTTGACGAGGTCTGAGAATTTTACTACGGGGAGGAGTTCTCGGATCAAGACAGCAGACAGATATTGGTATTAGTCAAGTATAGCCATTTGACCCGAACTTTTATGTTTTATGGCCTTTTGACCAAAAAGTTTGATAACTCCCTAAAATGCCTTTAAAGTCTTTCAAACCCTAAATACCTCATTTTTTTCATAACTCAAAAGAGGTCGTCGTCTCTCCCTCCTCTATCTCCTTTCTCACCGCGGCCTCCCTCACCACCATATCCTCTGCCGTCGTCCTCGTCCTCCGCCTCCTATGTCATTATTGTTGAGGTAACCTTCTCTCTCTTTGAAACCCAGTGAATCAATTTCTCTTTTCTCTTTCAAATCCAGTGAATGAGTCGATTGATCGACCCATGAGTTGATTAATCGCCTCAGGGTCAATTGATCGACCCATGAGTTGATTAATCGACTCAGGGTCGATTTGAGTCATTTTGATCGACTCATTGATTCGTTTAATCGACTTAGTAAGGGTATTTTGGGATTTTCGGATGAAAAATGGTCATAAAAGATGTTTTTGAGTAAGTGTGGCCTTTTATGAATTTGACAGCTTTGACTAGGCTATTTATGAAGAAACCCCCAACAGACACGGACCGGCGGAGCTCGTGACGGGTGTTGGGTCAGGTCGAATATGAGTGGTCGGGTTCTAGGAAGTGCCAGGAGGCTTGGGATTGTGCTTACCCAAAGAAAAATCTAGCCTTAACAACGCTGCCGGAGAAGAATTGGCCTAACAAATAAGGTGGTTAACGGTGGGGGTAGTGTTCAGATTTGGAGCAAGGGAGAGTGAGGGCATAGAGATTTGATTTAGGTTAGCAGTACACATAGATCTAACATTATCTCTAAGTAGGAATAGATCTAGCAAAATCAAAAGTCAAGATTCAATTTTGGTTCTTCTTCTTGTCTTTTGATATTTTTTTCTTTTTCTGATGCGTCTACGAAGCTATCGTTTGAAGTTCAATTACTTGCCTTTCCTTGAAGAGTAGCATCATATCCAGTCCCTGCGATACTTGAGTGTTTTTTATTTATTTATTTTTTCTTTTTTTATGTGATGGGCAATTACTAGAATGCCCTAGCAGTTACAATGGATAGAATGGATAGAGGGAGTAGCTAAGGGTATCTTGCCAATTTTTCTGTGCTTCAACATTCACCTTTACAGTAAGGGTAATTTGGATATTTTAAAAAATAATAGATAGAAATTCTAATATTAACGGGGGGGAAAGAATCTAATAAAAAAATGTAAGATTTGATACTATATAAATAAGTTTTAAAGTGATAGGATCAAATAAAAAATTACGTCAAAATGAATGAATCAAAAAATTATTTAAATCTTCTGATCTTGCAAATGGTACATATGTTTGGGGAAGGCACGGGCCATTTATTTGAGCAAATTAATTACTGTAAATCATTTGTGGATAAGGATTTACAAATTGGAGAAATCTTGGATTCACCCAACTTATTTCAATCATTACATCCACAAATAGTGAATTAAATGAACTAATAGTAATAGTCATGCGTTTTACCCGCCCTATTCGTTCCTAAATTTGTGTCCGATTGGCAGTGTATTTATTTTGTGTTTTATATTTTTTATTTTTTTATATATAAAAAATATGAGTGTAAGAAAAAAAATACTAGTAAAGCCAATAAAAGAGAAATTTATAAACAAGAAAATAACTCCAAAAACATATTAGAGAAAGATAAAAATTTAGAAAAATACCTTCTTATATTAGGATCCGTAAAACGATTTTACATAAAACCTACTCTTACAGAAAAGACCCATTATAATCTCAACATGGCCGCTTATATAGTATGGTCACAGCCTGTTAACTTGACAATGAGTGTACAACCTAATTTTTGTATATAATATATAAATATTTACTTGTCTTTTAGTTAAGTTTAATTAAATTTTTAACAAAAAAAAAAAAAGTGAATAGATGAATTGGATCTAATCATTATACATATATTTCTGCGTGATAGCCGGGGACCATGTAATTTTTCCCCAGCCAAAAATAAAAAGTCGTTGATCTATATTCGTCAAAAAGGTCATTCTTATGGCAAACTACTGTATTTCTATCCATCTAAATTGATGATGACAATTTCTCAAAATGCTAAAATAAGAAAAATAAAGCCTAAACCACTAACCACCACCATGGAGTCCAAAGTTAAAACAAAATTCAAAATAATAATAATAATAATAATAATAATAATAATAATAATAATAATAATAATAATGTCCACAAAAGCCCGATCGCTACATACGTACATACTACTCACTCGACCGCCTACTAAGTTTCGATCTTGCACTTTTTTTTTTGATATCTTAAATATATTCTAAATTTACCCTAAAACTCCCAAAAATCTCCCAATAAGATTCAACCCTGAACCACCAACAAAAAAAATGAAGCTCTAAACAATCACTGAATCTCATCTCCTTCACTTTTTAAGTGATCACTTCAAACCCCGAACAATATGATACAAGACTTAAAATGATAATTTATTACATAATCACCTATACATTGACTCACTAAATGCCAAAATATATTAATTAGATCCAAGTAATAATTTATAAACAATATCCACTTATAAATCTCATCATCATCATCATCATCATCATCATTTATATATTTCAATAGTGATAAAAGAAACCAAGTGGGTAGTGAGTGGGGATCAATCTTCTGTGGCAAGGCTACCAAACCATCATCGTCACGAGATTATGTTGTTGCTTTTGAAAAGAAAATCTCTATGCTATTATTTTATTGTTGTTCAATCAAAAATCAGTGGGGTAAGTGTCACACCAACCACGCCACCCACCCACTCTCTTCCTTAAAGTTTACTTAATTAACTTTTTACACCAATAAGAGGAATCATGATTAATTGCTTTGTTTAATTAACGTCTAAAAATGTATGTAGACCGGTAATCTTTACTGGAAAGGATGTTGTTGCTTTTAAAAATTGCTTTGTTTAATTAACTTCTGTGGCATGTACTTATTTATTTTATTGCTTCGACTCGTACGGACTTTAATTAATTAATTTATCTTTTTGGTTCGATCAATGATAGTATTAATTTAGGTTATTGGACCTAGGTGAGTTGTGAAAAGTAAATTTTTCATGGATCGACGTTAAATAAATTTAAATCTAAGTTAGATAATTTGTCAGGTATGTGCATAGCGTTCTATAGCTCTGAACTTGAATTAACTGATTCAGTGCAAATTAGTGCAGAAATCGCAAACTCAATTTTTGGAATTCGCGGATTCAAGGTTTCATGTTTATTTTGTTCAAATCTAATCGTAATTTTTAATCGGATGATTAAAAAAAGGTTCAGATCTAAAGCTTTAAAAGAAGATATCTTTACAAGAGAGAAAAAGAAGAGTGGTGATGGGATCCTCCCAATTACCATACGTCAGCCTCAAGTGGGTCCGAAGATTCACGCTAGCAGTGGCAACCTAAACCTCGGAACAGTCGAGATCTGTAATCGAGCTTCCCGGACGAGGTGGTTGGATAATGTCATCAGCCAAGGTCATTAATTGGGGTCTTCAGCCAGAGCTAGACCTCAACCTCGCTCACCAACGTCCTCGTCAACAACAGTAGTCACCTCTGCAGCGAGCATTCTTCTTTTCGGTATGTGTCAACATCAGGCATTAAATGTTTACTTAAATGCTAGCATTAAGTTTGGAGGAAGCAAAACATTCCCATTTGATGAAAATATTCCTTCCAAGAGAAATTACGGCGGCATTTATGAGCTTCTCATCTTTCCAAGAAGAAAATTTCTATTTATCTACTTTATCCTGACTGAGGACATGACATCATTAAATGAACATTTACTTCTCAGTAATCAATTGGGCAAGTTCTTGTCATCTACACGTCACCTTCAGCTATAAATACAAGGTATTACCTACATTTAAAAAATAAGTCACATTTACTTTCAAGAACTTACACAAATGTTGTCAAATTGCATTTACTCGCTTGCATTCAACACACTCATTTATTACCATTCTTGTGATTATTAGAAGGTAGTTTTCCAACTACCTTCCTTATATTTAACACTCAAACTGACTCTTACACTTGAGGATAATAGTTGGGTCAATCCCCCCCCCGACACCCCCTAATGGTGCTTTCTTTGTCGAACAGTTGTAGGCCCAGTCACCTTGTGATAGCTCAGTCCCAGGAAGAAGAGCCTTTTGAAAGCCGAGGCATCCTGACTGTATACTGACCGCATACGTAAATCCGACATGATTACCAATCACTTTTTTGGTGTGATCAAGTGGGTTGCTGCCTACTGGTAGTGCACTAGACTAAAATTGCTAATTACTTTTTCTGGCCAATCTGCTAGCCGCGATAATTCTGCTTTACTCACTTTTCTCGTCTTTGGCTGTGAGCTCTCTCATTAGATAAAACTATAATGTGTGTGTGTATGGGGTAGGGGGTTCAATCTTTGAGTGTGGATAGCATCACATCATCATCATGAGAAGTACTACTACCAAAAATAATTGATTTTGTTGGTTTTGAAATTATTTAGTGCAACACATTTTATTTTGTTTTTGAATGGCTCACTTTTTTTGTTTTGTTTTGTTTTGTTTTGTTTTGTTTTGATTTCGTCTTCAAGGGGTGGGTGGGTGTGTGAAGGGATGGAACAACCCAACTCTTTTACTTAAATCTTACCTACAACAAAAGAAACTGTAAATGGTAACAAATGATTTATGTAAAAGTACGTAAGAGAAATTGTCACACCCCAATTCAAGCATCCCAACAGAGCCTAAATCCGGGTATGAATCCACAATACATAATCATAATAATCACCTGTTTAACACATCCTTATAATTAACACCGAGACATGGCAACACGCCATTCAATTTCATAACTAGAGAGGACATAAATGTATTTACAAAACTTTTTAAACTTACATACAATCCAAAATTGATAGGCATCCAGCCCTTATATACAACGTTAATGATACTTAAATAGTACAAATAAACCACTACTCTGTCATAAATACAAGTCAAGCCAAACCCAAACTAAAAACAACCATCTATTACTGAACCACAATTCGTACAGCCTCATGTGTGGAACATCCTTTTCGTTTCACTTCAATCTAAGGAAAAACATTAAAAAAAAAGGGTGAGTTATCTATGACTCAGAAGGTTCCACTAAACTTATGCATGTTATGCATGTATGCAGCAGTAACAGAATGCTATCACGTAGCAATATGTAATCAGTATAACAAATAACCAACCAAGTCTCATTACTGGCGCAAGAAGGATCACGACTGCCAACTGTCACATACCAGTTGGAAATAATGACCAACTTACAAAGCAATGAGCTATCAACATTTCATAACACATAATAACCAAGTGTGGATCACATGTATCAGGATATACAAGTTGAGGTACACCTCCGACTACCAGCTCCCCTTATAACACCATTCGGCTTTGAAGTTAATATCAAATCATTGTAATCATAAAATTCATAATCGAACATTCTGTGAAACAAGTCAACATGCCCCAAGTCCCTACAACCTTGGCATCCATGTGACAACACCACTCTTGTCCAACAATCTACATGGTGTACCCTATTCTGGCCGGAAATAGGGAGACAGGCCGGATTAAGGTCACCACAACCCGACTATCACTGCACTCCGCCCCATGACAATCGGTAGTCAACCAAAACCCCCTGAAAGTTAGTATTCGAATGTGCACATCCGGTTACTCAAGTTCACGTTCACACTTTATTCCATATTCGGTTACAAATTCGGCATTTTGGTTATCCTCCAAGGATCAATTCGAGTTCTATATTCACAAATTAACATATTGAACACTTTAACCATCTCAAACCATTCCATATCAAGTCATAAACTCTAAATCTCAGCCATGTCACATACTTTATTCAAGTCAAATTCTTGCCGGTTTCACAATTCGAAGTATACACGTGATTAACAATACTTTCAAGGCTCAAATATCAACTAATACATCTTATGAACACATACCCATAATCAAATCCACATTTTAAAGCAACTCACATGGCTAGGAATTCAAAATTTTGACATAGTAACACTTCCACATTGATTGTAATCAAAATTAACCAAATAAACACAAACATGAACAAGCTAGTAGTCCCTTACCAATTTAGAGAGTTAAACCCCTGAAATAGTGTTGAAATCCAGCCCTTAAACCAGCCAAGAACTCAGCTAAAGCACCCCTAAATTGCTACCTTGGTGATAGAACAAAACCCTTGTAACAAAACCTTAGAAACCCTAGGAAAATTTGGTGAAATTTAGAAGATTTGAGTGAGAGAATTGGGTTATTTGAGTGTTTAGAAGGCTGAAAATTGTCCCTTATCTGAATACTCATGTCCTAGATCAGTTTAGGGAGTCTAAGGAGGAGGTGGCAACACTAAATTCTTCCAAAATCAAGCTGGCAACAATTCTGTCCCACCCAGGCACACTAGGGCGCAGCTTAGCGCGCACTGTTCATCAGCCTGCACAATTTTTTCATTTTGCTCTATTTTCTCGATTCGATCGCTCGTATACCCCTAGGTATGATTGTAAAACACTTATAACACATCAAAGGATGTCCTCAAAGGTTCGATATCATTCTAGGATCGATTAAAAGTCACGAGAAAGTTCACGAAACCGAACACAATGTCAACAACTTCTTCGTTTTGTAACTTTCAATTAACACAACGTATTTCACTCTTTCAAAGCCCGATTTAACAACATGAAACCTCTATAACATCATGTATATCTAGGTATAAAGTATCATGGTTCATCTCTTTCATTTCAGTTCAAATTACGCTACGAAACAATGCAAGAAAGTAAAGTACTGAAACATGAAATCATGAGATTACGACTGATCAAATCGATATCATGAATCACAATAGTCAAATTACCAATAAATGCACATAATCATATGATTAACATGCTAATAAGATGCTTGATTATTACAGAAATAGTATGAATTTATGTAAGGAATACCCACCTGAGTGACTTGTATTACAGTTGAAGTTATATATCTCTTATTTATACACCAATACACATAATTGAGATCTCTGTTAATCTCATAGTTAATAGTGGACAAGTGTAGTGTGTTAGATAGGAGGCAACTGATTCGAAAGAAAGGTGTGGATGGTTAAGATTTAAGGGGGTCGAGCGTGAATACGGTGATCAATAGTCACATCTTTGACTTTATCATTCCTTCTTAGCTATTCACTACATACTTTATTCTCATTAACTTGTTAATTCTGAGCAACCATTCTTCTCTAATACTATGATTAACAACAAGGAAATCCGATTCCTTCTTCTTATGTTCCTTTGGGGCCAACCACAACAAAATGGAATGTATCTAGTAGTAACATTTCGACAGACCAAATGATTTATGTAATTCACTCCAATTAGTTGAAATAAACACTTACTTCAATTTAATTGAACCTGTTGCATCTTAGCCTAGATTTGCTTGAATCCATAACCTAAGCCTAAGTCAAGGTGACTAATGGGCCTGCGTGTCTGTTAGAGTGGCAACTTGTACTTAGGCATAGCTTGAATAGTTTAGGGTTGCAAATTTGTAAGTTGCCTTGAAGAAGATAGCCTTAGGATATCGGCCATCCCCCTACATCTGCCAAGTATGCTTAAGCGAGTTCTTCAAGATATCGGACAAGTTCATCCAAGCCAAGCCTCATCGCAATGTTGAAGAACCTTAAGAACGTCGATAAGAGAACCGCCGAAGACATGTCCCGATTTGAGGCTTTCATTGACTTCGATGCAACGTTAACCCGCAAATCACATTCAATGAAGGTTTCCATTCTTGGCATACACTCGAAAAGGACATTCCTCCCGCAAGCACGCACGCCTATTTTTAGCAAAGTGTCGAGACAGATCGCAAGCTACGGCCGCCTATCGAGTCAACAACCGATTAGAGCATTAATTGCTCTTAAATTCAAATTAGAAGACCACCAACGGCTCCAAGCTTCCTCCTACATATAAAAGGAGAATCCATTGCTGCATTCAATACACTTCAACAACTACAACTCGAATCTTCTTCATCCTCTTCAAGTGCATTAAAGCTTAAACGTCCTATCTCGTACATCCTTCTTTGAAGAGCCTCACTCT
This sequence comes from Platycodon grandiflorus, assembly GCA_016624345.1. Lineage (NCBI taxonomy): Eukaryota > Viridiplantae > Streptophyta > Magnoliopsida > Asterales > Campanulaceae > Platycodon > Platycodon grandiflorus. The sequence continues at coordinate 1,928,703 of CM028364.1, read as the reverse complement.
AAGACGATCAGTCCATTAAAGCTCTTCATTGATTGTAACACCTAGCTTTTCATAGCTCACGAGAATTGTATCTTATTGATATCAATTCTCCCACACAAACACTTGGTCAACAAAATTTTTGTACACAATCCATTAGAGATTTAGTTTGTAAAATATCTAGTGGAAAAACTTAGTACACGTTTTCAAATCCAAAGTTGACCACTTTGGTTGTGGACGTAGCACTTATTTATAAGTGTGAACCATATTAAATATTCTCCTATTTGTGTGATTGTGATTTGATTGTGTTGCTTTAAATTTCCGTATTTCCAATCTGTTAAGAACCGCCGATCTTGTCCCGCCAAGATCGCCCATTCTCAACTTGTCCCGTGCTTCACAAGACTTCCGCCCGCAAAATTTTTAAATCCCTAGTGAAGTAAGATTTTTGAATCAATTTCAAAAATTGGACATAGGCTATTCAACCCCCTTCTAGCCTATATAGAGCAACCTTGGACCTAACAATTGGTATCGAGCTTAACTCTTTGAAAACTAGTTTTTCCAAGATTAACCTCTTGAGAGATTAAAGATCATGGCTGCTCACCAAATGTTGGAAACCTCAAACGTGAACCATTGTCCTGTCTTGGATGAAGTTCACTTTGACATCTGGAAAGATAAAGTCAAAAGACATATGAATTCAATTGATAAACGTTTGTGGAAATGTGTCACGATGGACCCGTAATTCCAATGAAGCCTAATACACCGGCCGCGGTAGATCCAACCGCCGCACGAAGTACCAAAGCCGAAGAAGAGTGGGATGATGAAGACAGAAAGAATGATGCTCGGATGGAAAGGCCATCAACATCATTACCACTGTGTTGATATAAGTACTTATCGCCAGATTATCAACTTGGACACAAAGAAAGGAGATGTGGGAAGCCATCCTTGAATATCTTGAAGGTGATGGCGAGACAAAGAACAACAAATTATATACCGCATCCGTAAGTTTGACTCCTTCAAAAGGATCCCAAAGAGTCTCGCGAAGTGCCTATGACAGATTCTATGAGGTAGTCAACTCTTGCTATTCATTAGGAAAGAAGTATGAAAAGAAAGAAATAAACATGAGATTTCTAAATGCACTAGGCGCCTATGGCATGTTAAAATCATCGCCATGAAAGAGTCAAAAGATTTAAACAAATTGACTCTTAGAAACCTTTATGCTAGTCTTTCGGTTTATGAGCTTGAGATCCAACAAGCTCAAGAAATGGAAAAGAGTTTTAAAAACTTGTCCTTACCACCATGTCTATCGAACCTTCTGTTCAAAACCCGATGAAACACCTTCTACATCCAAAGAAGATGATGATATTCTTTCGACGAAGCCTTTGCTATGTTTGTAAAGAAATATCAACGTTTCAAAAGGTTTAATAAACCATCATCACATAGGCGGTCTTCTCACAAACGCCGTTCCTTATAAAACAAGCGCCAACCAAAAATTCGCTCCTTATAAATCGCAGACCATCAAAAGGATAATGAGCTAGTTTGTTTTAACTGTAGGAAACCAGGCCATTTTGCCTCTAAATGTCCAAAGCCAAAGTATGAATTTTATAAGAAACGTCCCGAAACTAAATTTCAAAAACAAAAAGGGATGGTGGTGAAGACATTGATGAAAGCAATCGCCTACATGGTGTGACACCGACACCGATGAGGATGACTCTTGTGACTTTGCCGAAGAAGCCAACATATGCCTTATGGCCGGGAGTCACCACATGATTCATGAGGTCACTACCATTTCAACAAGATGACATGATGATGATGATGAGCTCAATGAACCATCAAAGGGAGAGCTCATCAAAGCTAACAAAGACATGGGAAGAGTTTTCAAAATTCAAAGCCGCCTATGTGAAATTAGCCAAGAAGCATGAACTAGCTGTCTCGAGAAATCAACCTTGATGTCTAAGATCAAAGATCTTGATAGACAAAAGTCGAAAGTATCAAATTGCAAAAAGAGAACAAAGCCTTGATCGAAAAAGTGGATTTCTACTTGAACACATCAAGAAGATAAATTCGAGAAAGATGACCTTCAAAAGGTTGTCAATACTTGGAATAACTCTAAAGGAAACTTTGATGCCATTCTCTCAAACCGAAAACTTTAGATGACAAACCGGTATTGGTTTCCAAAGTGAGTTCAAAGTAGGTAGTTCTTCGGTTCTCAAAAGGATGAGACATCTCAAGTGATTGCCGAAGAATTGGTTGTAGGAGTTTCTTATGACCAGCAGCCTCCCAAAAGGCAAGGACTTGGCTTTAACAAAGTTCCTTTTGTTTATCCCAAGAACACAAAAGACAAGTCCAAAAGAAAGCACCGCAAAGAATGACTCTGCTAATAGTGAGTCGAGCAACTAAAACCCGCCATTAGTCACCCTAAGAAAACAGGGATGACTAATAGCAAGTCTAGGAATTCTCACTCAAACCTATTAAATTTGTCAAAGGCAAGACTGCGATCCCAACACCGCCTATAAAAGGGTAAAAGAAGTGAATTCTGCAGATAAAAAGCTTAAAGGACATGTGCTCGTAAATACAAAATCTTTTGATAAAAGGTCTACCTATGGTAAACCTAACATCAACAAGAAAAGGCATTTTCACCTAAGTCCTATAGGCCAATTATCGAAAGATCATTCCAAAGACCGCCGATATTAAGAAGCCTCAAAAAGAAATCATTACTCATGTTGAAGGATTTCACAAATGCTCTTTCGCAAATGCCATGGTCATGAGATTCATGAATGCCTTCGAGATTCACACCTAAATCTAGAGGATTTACTCCTCCAAAGGTTAAACAAGTGTGGATCCCAAAAGGTTGCTAACCTTGAGGACCCAAAAATAAAAGGGGACCATATTCTTAAATGTCTATATTTCAGAATGCTTCATGGTCATCAATGAAGAAGAGAAAGATCTATGGTATCTAGACAAGGATGCTCAAAGCATATGATGGTGATCCAAATCTTCTTTCAAGCATTGTTGAAAAAGGTCCTCGGTCATATTTGGAGATAACTCAAAAGGGAAGACCATTGGTTATGGAAGTATAATCGAGGCAATCTCTCCATCAACAAAGTCTCTCTAGTTGAAGGTTTAAAGCACACTGCTAAGCATATCACAATTCCGTGATAAAGGGCTAACATGTCGCTTTTCCTCTAGTCAATGTCTCATAAAGGACAATGAGACATGTTCAACTATCCCGACAGATTCGAAAAGGGAATGTCTATGCTGTTGACCTAAATGCCGTTGGAAGAAAATCAAATCTTTGCTTGGTTGCTAGGTCATCAACCGACAACATGTTGTGGCATAAAAGGCTTAGTCATCTCAATTTCAAATACCGGAGAAGCTATCAAAAGACAATCTAGTTGTCGGTTTGCCTAAAATATCACCTGAATCACACCTCGCAGAGCATGTCAACGGGCAAACTACATAAGTCTTCCTTCAAAAGCAAGCCTTGCCTATCAACAACTGCACCTCTACGCCTCTTGCACATGGATCTGTTTGGACCCGTAACTACTACAAGTCTTGGTGGTAGCAAGTATACTCTTGTGGTAGTTGATGATTACTCAAGATTTACTTGGGTAGAAATGATGTCCTCCAAAGATGAAGCATATGACATCATTACCGAACTCTTCGAAGACTACGACTCGGCCGGATGATATCTCGATGTCGATCGTACAATGGAACAGAGTTCAAGAACAATGGTGTAGGCAAATATTGTGATGACCATGGAATTGGTCACAATTTCTCTCGGTTGGCACACCTCAACAAAATGGAGTTGCTGAAAGGAAGAACGAACTCTCATTGAAGCAGAAAGACAATGATTGCCGAAGCCAAACCGCCTATGTATTTGGGCAGGCGTGAACACCGCCCGCTTCACACAAAACAGTCCATCATAAATAAATTTCATAACAAAACTCCATATGAAATATGGAGAGGCGAGCTCCCAACATTGGATTCTTTAAAATATTTGGTTGTAAATGTTATGTTCTTTACAATGGTAGAGAACATAGAGGTAAGTTTGAATCCAAAAGTGATGAAGGAATTTTTCGGGATATGCCAAATTTTCAAAAGCATACGAGTTTACAATAAAACTTCACTTAAAGTTGTTGAATCGTACATGTTTCTTTTGATGAATTTGATTTCATTGGGCCACATTTGGCTCCTAAGGTTACTAATGATTCGATGAATATGAGAAGGTACGAATGCCCTAATCCTAGATCCGCGATCCTCCTTCTTCACAAGATCTTCCAAGAGTCAACCTGTTAGAATCCTCAAACGAGCCAACAAATGAACACCCCGAATCCCCTTTGCCTTCCACACCGTAAGTCATACAACCTACCTTGGAATTAACCTACCCTTTAGAAAACCAAGCTTCAGCATTCTACTTCTCAAGAATCCAACTCGCCGATACAATAGGACAAGTTCAACTCCGAAGTTAGGAAGTAAAAGATCATCCTATCACTCAAATCATTGGAGATCTTAATGCCGGTGTTCAAACTAGACAAGCTTCAAGAAACGAATGCATGTATTCTACCGCATTTGTATCTAACATTGAACCCAAAAGATTGATGAAGCTCGGAAGATCCAAGTCGGTGGAAGCTATGCAAGAAGAGCTAAACCAATTTGACAGATGCCAAGTCCGGTCACTAGTCCCTAGGCCTAAAGGACAAGCGCTATTGGCACAAAGTGGGTTTTCGAAACAAAATGGATGAAAACGGCAACATTACAAGAAACAAGGCAAGACCGGTAGCCCAAGGATACGATGGAGGAGGGTATTGACTATGATGAGACATTTGCCCCGTTGCAAGATTAGAGGCTATCGATTATTCTTGGCCTATGCCTCCTACAAGGACTTCAAAGTTTATCAAATGGATGTAAAGAGTGCATTTCGAATGGAGAACTTCAAGAAGAAGTCTATGTTGAGCAACCACCGGGTTCATAGACTGCTCAAGGAGAGAAGATGTCTACAAGCTAAGGAAAGCCCTTTATGGACTTAAACAAGCTCCAAGAGCTGGTATGAGACCCTTTCAAAGTTCTTGATATCTCAAGGCTTTGTAAGAGGTCAAATTGACACTACTCTTTTCATTATGAAGCATAAAGGTCATTCCTTACTTGTTCAAATATATGTTGATGATATTATATTTGGTTCTACTAATGAAAATCTTTGCAAAAGGTTTGAAAAGCTTATGCAGAGTAAATTTGAGATGAGCATGATGGGAGAGCTCAACTTTTTCCTTGGTCTTCAAATTCAACAAAGTTCAAATGGTATCTTCATCAATCAAGCCAAATATGCAAAGGATGTCATCAAGAAATTTGGTCTTGAGAATGCAAACAGCCTTCAAGACTCCTATGGCTACTAACCGCCATCTTGACAAAGATGAGAAGGGCAAGAAAGTGGACATGACTCTCTACGAGGCATGATTGGCTCACTTTTGTACTTAACCGCTAGTAGGCCCGATATCATGTTTGCCGTTTGTGTTTGTGCTAGGTTTCAAGCCGATCCAAAGGAGTCTCACCTACAAGCAAAAAAGAATCATCGATATCCGATAGATACTCCCAATTTGGGAATCTGGTATCCTAGAGATTCATCTTTTAATCTTATAGGCTATTCGATGCCGATTTTGCCGCATGTAAGGTTGACAGAAGAGCACAAGTGGGACATGTCAATTCTTAGGAAATAGACTTGTCTCATGGGCCAGAAGAAGCAAACCTCTGTTTCAACTTCAACAACCGAAGAATACATAGCCGCTGGTAGCGCTGCCACAATTGCTGTGGATCAAACAAAGAACTAGTGGACTATGAGATCAAAACCGATGATTGTCCTATAATGTGTGACAACACATCGCAATTTCGCTCTCAAAATCTGTCATGCACTCCAAAACAAAGCACATTGATGTGAGATATCACTTTCTTAAAGATCATGTTGAAAAAGGTAACATCGCATGCAATATGTGCCTACAGAGAATCGTAGCGACATCTTCACAAAACCACTTGATTCAACCAGGTTTGCTTATTTAAGAGGAGAGCTTGGTATGCTTGACCTCAATCCTTAATCCTTTCTAGCTAATTCTTTAAGTTATTTCATAAACCGCCGTTATTAAACCGCCTATGTGATCGCCGATCTCAACTCGCCGAGTAAATAGACAACCTTGGGTAAGTGACTATCTCCACATCGGCAGCCTTCGATAAAATAGGCGACTCGATAATATAGGCGACTTAAGGCCATACGTACGCTGACTCATCGTGTAATAAATGCGGATTTCAAATTTTATCAAATTCCATTTAGTGGCCTGTCGAGGTATAAAAGGGTAAAATGTACAAGAACTCTTCACAACTCTCAACAACCGCCATTTTCAACTTTCAAAAACCTTTCAAGCTTCCAATCGTAATCCACTCAAATCGTCTCAAACCTCCAAAATCTCAAGTCTCTATACTTAAAATCATCAATGGTAAGGATTTCTACACCTTCGATTCTTTAAATCCAGCTTTATGGTCTCGTTTTGACCTAATTTGAACTTTTCAAACCGTCCGCCATTGATGAACCGTGCTATATTGCGATTGTTGCTTGAATCATACTTCGTTGTGTAAAATGTGTTGTAGAGATTCCGTGGTACTATGTTTTCGCTTTATATCGCTTGTTTGCTTGAATCGACAAACTCGTAGATATTTGAAAACCCGATGATGAACTGTTCTTATATTTTGGTTCAATTTGTCTATATTTTGGGTTTTGATCCGAACAGACTTGTTTATGTTAATATCTCGCGATTCCTTGATTATCGTGATTCTTGCATATCTGCCGATTTCTATATATGCTGTTCTCACATCCGCCGATTATGTAGGGAAAGTCTAAATCCTCAAAGGCCGCCGCCACCACTTCATCTTCCGCCTCGCAAAGCCAACCAGGGCCGCATTGGCCGCCGAGCTCCCAATCAGATCCTTCCTGTGTCAAACTATCATCCCGGGATGACCATAGACCGAGACTCCATCATTAGCACATCCGGGTGATGCCTTCTAAAAGATTTGGCCGAGTGTGGCCTTCTCCCTGTTCCAACTCAACGACACCCACTACAAAGAACTATCTAGCCGAGGAATTCTATACAAGGATGATTCGCCTCCTCCAGCCTAATGCCTCGAGCCGCCAACTTAAGCTATATCAAGGGCTACATCGAGGCCACTACATCAAGTTGACCTACAAGGATGTTGGAGAAATCCTTGACCGCCTGTTGAAGGCAAATTGGACTTGACCGATGCCGAATCGGCACTTGCTGGGAAATGATGAGGGATCGCCCAACCGAGAGGTTCTCCGAGATGTCCAGAACCTCTTCCCGTAAAACCCCTATCATATCGCCCATCCGCTCGACAAGAGCATCTTATTCAAAAATGGCTCGAGGGACATCTTCACCTCCCAACTGATGTGGACCAAAGCGGTGGTCCTTCGCAAGCAACTCAACCGGGCCAAAATTATCTTCTCAATGCTATCCCGCAGCGTTGTCAAGTCCAAGCTCACCCTTCCATGAAGAGGCCCTTTGTAAGGGTTATTAATGTCATCCTCCGACGTTATGAGGAGATTGATGAGCTGGTCGCTACGACGACCTCATCAAGGTGTCCAACACCTACGTCTTCACGGCCAACAACATCACCCGCTATCGGGATGATATGGCCAAAAGGACAACCAACGCGGCCGAGGCCGCTGCCGCCGCCGCTGCTGCACCCGCCGCTATCGCTACTGGTGGCCCTCTACCCAAGCCGCCAGGGTAAGAGGAAAGTCACCTACACCGCCGGGTTACTCGCCGAGGAGGAGGAGCCTACACCTATTGGGCCGAGCCGCCAACATTTGACCTCGCAGCCGGATCATGATCCATATGAGCCTCGCCGAACCCCCATCCAAAAGCCTAAACACTCTCCCTCTCTCACCCAAACTCAAGCAACCAGAAACTCGTCAAAGGCACTGCTGAGAAGGACACATCATCCTTCCAACCACCGACCTCTCCAAACCCTCTAAACCTACTTACCCATCCTCCCAACCCAAAACCAAACAAACCCTCCTACCCACGACGAATCATTTGGCCTTCCTAAGGTCTCATCCACACCACCTGTCCGCACCGGCCGCCTCCACACCACTGCTTTCTCCATCTGCTTCTCCACCGCCAGCTTCTCCAAATCATCTCCACCACCTCGCTTCGCCTCTTCCACTCCTACTAAGTCCAAACATGGCAAACGTTATAAGAAGAGTGCCAGAAGCAGGTGCACTTCTCAGAACCGCCGATCCCGCCCTTCTCCTCCACCTTCACCACCTATGCCTACTACCACTACCACCTCACCTCGCTTCCTCACCTCCTCCCTCTGCTCCCATCCAAACAACCACCACACAAGAGCCATACATCTCACCCGCCACCACCTCTCAACCACCATCCTCCAAACGACCTATCTCTCCTCTTCCGATTTGCCTACTCCCAAACGCCTCAAAACCAACCCCTATACCAACCTACACCCCGAGGTGCAGCTCGCTGTCCTTCGAGACAAGCAGCCTAAACCCAACCATGCCGACACCGACCCTTTCTTAGCCACCCTTGACTACCCCAAGAGATTTCCGTCGCCCTATGTCCAGTGAAATCATCTTTCAATGGGGTGCCTACTATGACCCTCTTCCTCCCGCCCGGTCACAACTCTTTTCTCCCACAACTCGCCGGTTCAAGATCTTATGATCTTCAACCAATGGGTTGCAATCCATAAGGACCTAGGCCTTCCCTTCCTACCAAATCGGACATCTCCCCTTTCTCTCTCGCCTAAACCCCTCTTCCATTATCCGCCATCCTTCCATCCTTCTTCACCCCGTGGTCTACACCTTCATTGATGTAGTCACCACTTACCTTGGCTTCAACCCTCTCATCCCTATTCTCTTCCTTTCTCCTAGCCTTTCCCCTTTCTTTTCACCTCCTCCCTTCTTTATTCACCCCTTTCCTATGTCATCTACATAGAAAGGCTCTTCCCTGTTCCTCGCGTTTTCCCTAGCCTTCCTTCACCTTCTACCTATGTTCCCATTTCCTCCACCACCCATTCTACCTCTTCCTCTAGCCACTCCCTCTCTCCCCCCCCATCCTTCCCCTCACAGTCCATCCTTCCTCCGCCGAGTCATCCCGACTCGTCTCGATACCTATCCCGCCGAGGCCGTACATAAATTTTTGAAAGATTTTGAGGTCATCTCCGTTGACCCGACCAAGGCCCCGCACCAACTATTCAGATCGCCTCACATCACCCATGTGTGCCGACCGCATGACTCAAGTGATGGAGATTTCAAAGGGTGCAAAGGCCGCTTTGATGCCCGCCACGATCCATCTCGCAGCCAAGCCGCCTGCCGCCCGATCTCGCCCTCTTCCTCCAAGACATCTCGCCATCTTCGAAACCAACTGGGACAACCTCGCCACTAAGATGATGCAGTCATCGACATGGTTGAAGCGGCTACAAGCTTGTGCTTCACTCTCAACGCCAGCAAATCGCTCTGTTCACTCCTCCGTGCGAGCGACGCGTACTCTCACGACCAAGCACTTGGCTTACTATCGCAAGGAGCGCAAAACTACCGAGAACCGCCTCGGCTTTATTGATGCCTCGCTTGCGTCCATGAAGGAGGAGATGGCCGACTCAACAATGATCGCAGACCAAGCTCATTGAGCATAATGCTCGCTGCGTAAGAACAAAGAGCTCTCCTCGAATTGGCGACACTAAAGAAGAGCTAGCAAGAAGAAACGAAGAAATTGCAAGACTTAAGGTCTTGTTGACTCTAAATGGGCATCAAGAGGCTATGGGCAATCTTCATCGTGCAAAGGCAAAGGTCGTGCATCATCTCGGTCATCTTCGAACCACCGATAATATTTTGTATAATCTTTTGCTAAACTTTGTAATTAAACAACTTGTTTAATTAACAATGTCTATGTTTTAAAACTTTCATGCTTTACTATGATCCGCTTATTCTGTGTGCATGAAATTTAAACCACCGGTTTAAAGACATGTCCTATATTGCCTATTCTCGCCTATTCTCGCATGTCTTTAAATTCGTCTAATTACAAGTGTCTCGATGCTTAATTTCCTGTTTGTAAACACTTTGTAATTCTTGAATACAATGACCTTTATGTAAGTTCATCTAGGGCATGCTTATTTAATATATCAATCTTACAAGCATGTTATTACTAGACTTGAACATGGTCACCGATATTGTATTCTTAGGGTCATGGACTCAAGCAAATAGGAGGAGATTGTTGCATCTTAGCCTAGATTTGCTTGAATCCATAACCTAAGCCTAAGTCAAGGTGACTAATGGGCTGCGTGTCTAGAGTGGCAACTTGTACTTAGGCATAGCTTGAATAGTTTAGGGTTGCAAATTTGTAAGTTGCCTTGAAGAAGATAGCCTAAGGATATCGGCCATCCCCCTACATCGCCAAGTATGCTTAAGCAGTTCTTCAAGATATCGGACAAGTTCATCCAAGCCAAGCCTCATCAAGAATGTTGAAGAACCTTAAGAACGTCGATAAGAGAACCGCCGAAGACATGTCCCGATTTGAGGCTTTCATTGACTTCGATGCAACGTTAACCCGCAAATCACATTCAATGAAGGTTTCCATTCTTGGCATACACTCGAAAAGGACATTCCTCCCGCAAGCACCGCCTATTTTTAGCAAAGTGTCGAGACAGATCGCAAGCTACGTGCCGCCCTATCGAGTCAACAACCGATTAGAGCATTAATTGCTCTTAAATTCAAATTAGAAGACCACCAACGGCTCCAAGCTTCCTCCTACATATAAAAGGAGAATCCATTGCCGCATTCAATACACTTCAACAACTACAACTCGAATCTTCTTCATCCTCTTCAAGTGCATTAAAGCTTAAACGTCCTATCGTACATCCTTCTTTGAAGAGCCTCACTCTAAGACGATCAGTTCATTAAAGCTCTTCATTGATTGCAACACCTAGCTTTTCATAGCTCACGAGAATTGTATCTTATTGATATCAATTCTCCCACACAAACACTTGGTCAACAAAATTTTTGTACACAATCCATTAGAGATTTAGTTTGTAAAATATCTAGTGGAAAAACTTAGTACACGTTTTTCAAATCCAAAGTTGACCACTTTGGTTGTGGACGTAGCACTTATTTATAAGTGTGAACCATATTAAATATTCTGTCTATTTGTGTGTGATTGTGATTTGATTGTGTTGCTTTAAATTTCCGATTTCCAATCTGTTAAGAACCGCCGATCTTGTCCCGCCAAGATCGCCATTCTCAACTTGTCCCGTGCTTCACAAGACTTCCGCCCGCAAAATTTTTAAATCCCTAGTGAAGTAAGATTTTTGAATCAATTTCAAAATTGGACATAGGCTATTCAACCCCCTTCTAGCCTATATAGAGCAACCTTGGACCTAACAACCCGCCAGTGAAACAATATCATCAAATATGTTTTGCGTTAAACTATTTTGTTAACATTCCTTTTTTATTTTTTATTTTATAATTTAGTAAGTTTGCGTACACATTGACTAATTCATTTCTCGAGGCTACTCAAAGATAGTCATGTCCATCCATACCAAGCTTAAACAATTCAAAAAGAATAAATTATTTAAGAACTAACCCCCAAAGAGACTCGACGCAAAGACCCACAAAACGTTTTTTAAAGCTATAAACCAGTTGAGCTACTCCATGGAGTTATGTGCCAACATCTTTTACTCCTCTAATTACTAAAGTTGCTTTGGATTGCTTAGTGGTAATGAAATATGTATTGAGAATAATTGGAAGAAAGGATAGTTTGTAAATCTTAAAGACAACTATTAGGATTAGGATATATATTAGCACTTCAAATCTGTAACGCCCTAAACTCAGGCCCAATCACCGGTTTTTTGAGTGGGGTCACAAATTTTAACTATTACATAAAAAACTTAGAAATCACAATTGTCCTCTAGCGTTTTCATACTATGAAAACATTTAATTACATCATCATTTGTAATGCTCCTAAACAACTCTCTCTCAATAAAACATGTAAGAGAATCATTTAAAAATTGATCACACATTCGATTTCGTAAATCCGTCTTGACAATATTCATTGGAGAGAAACATCTTTACACGCTTGCTGTTGCTACCGGCAAAATCAACGCTAACTTCAAAAGTCAATACACCAACGGGTATCACAAGTATTTTTTTTGTTTCCACTAGCAATGTAGATAGATCACCAAGCCCCTTCAATTGACTAAATCTGTCATTTGATCGCACATCCATTATATATGTCTCTAGTTGATTCTTAAGAGTCATACATTCAAATATAAAGAAGTCATGAGGATAAAATTGAGTCATTCTTATCATTGCTGCTGCATTAAAATCACCAAAACCATTACTTGGATTCAAACTAGCAACACAAAGAAGCAACTCAGAATTAACCTCATTGAACTAATCATTAATCTCGAAAAGCTGATTATCCATAATGGCATAAAAACATTCCACACGATAATCAAATTCGTTAGTAATGTTTCTTTTACGCAGAGGATTGCAAGGATCAACATATTCATCATTCATATCTAGACAATCAATCTTATTCTTATTGCAAAATGCAGCAATGTCTTCTAGAAGAGATTACCATCCATTATCTCTTACCGTTTGCAATCGCATCCTAGTTACTTTAACAAGTGTCATAGCATTCAAAATATTCTGATCTTTCCTTTGCAAAGCTAATGACAACTCATGTGTGAACCTCAATATAAGCAGCATCAATTGCAAATTAAAGTGATTGATCAAACTCGTCCCAAGTTATGCCCGGAATAATTATATTTTATCAATATTGAAGATAAAAAAAAACCCAATTCTGCGATTTCACACCTATGGGTTCAATGTGCGAATTCCAGAATCTAGTCAACAATAGTTATCTAATTGACTGTTCTGTTAACCTGTTATGAAAGTATGAACTTTAGGGTTGAAATAATAACTACAAACAAAGGGGGCTAAATGCCAATAGCCATAACGATGGAGGGGCAAATTAAAATATTAGTCATCTTCTTCAACACAAACGCCCACCATTCTGTTCCAGGCTTTTGTTTTGTTTTGTTTTGTTTTTTCTTTTCTTCTTTCATTAAAGAATTGCTACTCCAATAACCCATAAGTCATCTCATAGCTTTAAAATCATTAAATGTTCTAAACCAGCTGCCCCAACACGAATTGTTAATGTAAATGATCTAAAACACGGCTCTCAAGTCTCACCTCATCGTTGACGGCATCATGGCGAAGGATCGAGTAACTCAGTCGCCTTCCTTTAAGCTCCGACGGCAATTAACAAACGCGATTCCTAATTCATTTGATCCTCGACTGCTCCAGCTAAATCCAGCGTGATTTCCTCTACCAACTATGAAACCACCGAAAGCACACGTCCAAAATCATATACTGTACTTGTATTCCAACTTGACTGATCCCAAAATATTCCTTCGCATAACCAACCAAATCTCAACCCATCACTAACAATCCAAAACAACGAAAGGTATGGAGACACTATTCTGAAAAATACAATAATTTGCTTACCTCAATTGCTCCTTCACGATTTTCGGGCGTTCAATTACTCCATCGCAATTTTGCTACTTAAACACTCTTTCAGCGTAGTATCTCTTTCTCTCTCACACGCGTACACACACATTAGATTCAAAGTATTTTCTGTTCAGCTCATTGGAATTTCAACCAAATCCTTATCTCTACCGTAACAGACTCCCACAACCCACGACCGTCATTGTGTGCGGTAACTCTTTGCATCACACGTCTCTCTCTTCATAATTTGTTTATTATAATAAACTAGAAATCTATATTACTCCCTCCTTACCTACATTATTGTCTTGTTTGATTCGACACACGAATTAAAAAAAATTAATTGACTTGATTATTGATATTAGTATAGTGTGTTATTTCCTTCAGGGCAATGCTACATCCACCTAAATTGTACAAAAAATGTTGCACCTAATGGCATGGCGCCCAAATCCAATATTGGATTTTTGTTAAATTTTTAAATCAAGCATTTGTCGTCTTATGGTACAGTGAATATGGCCAGAAATTTGCTTGAAATCCAACATTGAATTTGGGTGCCATGTCATTAGGTGCAATATTTTTGGTACTCTTTAGGTGGCTCTAACATTTCTCTTTCCTTTAATATCCATGTATATGTTGCTCATAATTAAAGTATAAAAAAAAAGTAAGGGTAAAATAATAAAAATGATGTCTTAAAAAAATTTAAAACAAAATAATTATTTAAGAACGGAGAAAAAAGAAAAGGAAGACAATAATTTAAGAACGAAAAAAGTACGGACGAGAGCCCAACACAATTAGTGAGCCAAACCCAAACTCAAAATAAAGTCACAAAATAAATCAAAGTCAGCCCAAATTATAATATAATATTTCAATATACTTTATAATATTATAGGAATTTCTGGTATATTACAAAATTTGTATTAAGGCACTCTAATGTACATTATAAACTGTAATATGTACAAGTAACGTAAAATTAAATTTAGAGTGCAATAATATATAATTAGAGTGTAAATATACAAAGGAGGTTTGTTTCATTTCTTTTGTCTACCTTGCAATTTATGTATTTTGATAAGAGCATCCATCACTAGAAAAAATTAAAAAAGGATGCATAAGTGCGCTGTAATTAATAAGAGGGCCCAGTTGAAAATCCTGAAAAGAAAGATGAAACAAATCTCCATTGTTGTTTGTTGCTACTTAGTTATAGAATCCGGGCTTTGGACGGGTGTAATTTAAGTTTTGTGTTTAATTGATACATTTTATAAATAATTTTATATAAAATTATCATTATTCAATATAGGCGTGAACGTTTAGTATAGTATTTTTGTTTCAAAATAAGTTTTTTTTATTAGTGGTCAATATATGTATTTTCATTTTTATATATTTTTGTTGGGTTGCTTTTCCTTTGCTTTGTTTTTTTCTTTTTGTTTTCATCATGCACTTAATAAAGATATTTTGGACATATATTTGAAGAATTTTTTAAAAATTAAAAATAAAATATTTACTTTAGAATTTATTAAAGAAAGATATTTTTTTTCTGAACAAATGTGAATTGTTTTAGGATTGAATATAATTATATTTTATAAAATTATTTTTGAAGATCATTCAATGATTAAAAAAAGTTTAGTTGGATATTATATTTACAAAATAGTTTATTTTTTATACACTGAAATAATAATCAAAATAAGTGAATATTATAGTACATGGGTCTCGTGACCCCCACTTAATCATAATATATGTAGTATTCTAAAAACATACATATAATATAATTGATTCAGTTGGTTAAGGTGAGTATGCATATATAAAAGATTGTGTGTTCAAATTTCATTACAAATATTATTTTGCTTTTCATTTGCTTTTGATTTCCTTGTTAATACCTAAAGTTTTTCACCTATTACTATTCACTATTATATATACTCTTTATAATAGGTAATATTATTAGGTAATATTATTACCTAATGACTTCCTCTCCTAATAAATAAGAATTTGAAGAGTCAAGTTTACCGAAATGAAGATTTAACAAAAATGGTATAGGTGACAAACTCATAGGCCTCCTCACCAACTTTAATATATATATATATATATATATATGGATTTTTATTGGCCGGTGAGATTAAGTGGTTGTAATTTAACGGTGTCTTGAAAATTTTAAAATCACTAAATGTAAGTTAGTAACGTACTATATTTTTATTTTTCTTTTGAACTGTTGGATCGGAGTACACGGGTTGTCACCCTGCGGAGAACAACTATCTCCCTAGCTAATTGGTTGGTCGAGGTCGATTGGCCCAAATTTATGTGGCAATATTACATGTTTTTATCTTATTTTGTGCAAGTATAAAATGAGACGTAGATGCAAACTTTTTCCGTATAGCTTATTCGTAAACTTCATCATATTCTTACAATCTAATTGGTTAGAACCGACGAGTTGAGAGTAGACCAAACTTATTATTTGCATGCAGGTATGATTGGAGTTCTTTTACCTAAGTCTTATTTATGTTTTGTCCCTTTTAATTTGTTCCTAAGAAAGAAAACAAATCTCCTTTCTTGTGTTAAGATCAATGGCATTATGAATGTCATCTCAAGTTTGGTTTAAGATCAATGGCATTATGAATGTCATCTCAAGTTTGGTCTATGTCACTATAGTCTATGCATCTACTCTCCCAAGTTCTGATTTTAAAATCGAAAACATGTTCAATTCTTTATTCATTGCTAAACCTCAAGAACACAAAATCGTAGTTTACACTCTCTCAACTGAGGTTGGAATATTGAATTTTAAGCGCTTGTTTTCAATGGCCAGATCAACTCTCTAATGAATGGCCTAGATGTAGATCTATTAGTAATAAATGGTCAAGATCTAGTATATATAGTAATGGTTCGGTTTGATTTGGCAAACTTCGGTTTAATTTGAGAGTAGGAACCGTAAATTGAACCGAACTAGTTGGTTTCGTGAGTATTACAAATGTGTTATTTTTATCTCAAAATTCAAACCAGGGTATTCTACTACTTTTGAGTCCCTTTGATGAATGGGCTGCTTGGGTAAGTAGTAGATCCATTAGTACCAAACCCAATCTAATAAGAAATGAAACACTAGACCAGATGTGTCTTTAATAAGCAACAACCTGCAATTGGGCCTTACCCAACGTGTCTTTAGATTCCTCACATTTCCCAAAATTCAAATTCGAATAGACTTCCAGCATTCATCACACATTACCGTTTTCTCCTCAAACGGTTTTTGGAGCTCCTGACTAGGGTTTGAATGTTACTACAATGAAGGGCAATGATAACAAAGAGTCGATTGATCTGATTAATATTTCACCGTCGCCGGTGAGTGTTGATGATTGGGATACAGATTTTTCAGAGGTCGAAGAGGTTACCCCTTTGAGACCCATATTTTGTTTGAAGAAGAAAGCCGACCTTAAAGTTTTTGAAGAGAAAGAGGAGTGTTTCATACTCGATTTCGACCCCGACGACCCTTTGGATCATTCCAATCTTTCTCTGGTTAAGGATTTCGACAATAGCGATTCGCCGGACATATCTGTCATCGCTGAGAAAGGACAGGTATACCATTTTTTTTCCTTCTCACTCATGTATTTTCAACAGATAAGTGTATTAATTGCGAAATTCTCGAGAAAGATTTGTTTTTTATAAATGGGTTTTCTCTGGTTTTGTTTCTTGTTTGGTTAATGATGTTGTCCTTGTTCATGGGTGATCATATTGAAATCAAATTTTGTTGGATTGATTTTCGATAACTGAATAAATGTAAGTCAAATGTCGATAAGAGAAAAGGCCAAATTGACTTTGAGAAAAAGTTGAAATGAATTTTGAAAAGTCATAAAAATTGTGATTCTGTTTATAGGAGGGAGAGAGTACTCTCTTGAAATAGCTTGTTGTGCTACTCTCTCTTGTAAGTGTAATGTTTGGGAGGATCAAATTGAGATCTGGAAGTTTGAATTGGAGCCGTGTTAGTTGAGAATTTACACTCATTTCGTTTGAATTCCAATTAATCTGTGAATTACAAATAGGTGGCTTGTAGAGATTATCCCCATTCAAGACATGTATGTGTTGAACACCCATTCGAAAAGACTTGTCATGAGAACTACTGCAAATTGGTAATCTCAATTCATCTTCTCGAGTATACTTCACCATTCGTACTTTTTGAAGATTCTGAATAATATTTCATGGTAATGGCGGCTTGTTCTTCTGATTTATAAACATTACTGTTTGGTTACAGTGCTATTGCTATGTCTGTGATGTATCTGCTCCTTGCAAGAAATGGTTTGGATCAGGGGGCCACTGCCATGCCTATGACAATGAAGGTTGGAGACATGCCAGAAAAGCAATGAAGCAGATCGACGGCTTACAGGAACAACTGAACATCTAATCCTCAGTTTTGTGTGCTTTGTCTTTCAATATCGATCTTGACTAAAATCTAGTATAGTGACTATCTACATCAGAGATTGTGAAGGTGTGTCGTGTCGTCTTTAATTAAAGAGCGGCAATATCCATATCGTGGATAGAGAGTTATGATATTACTTGGCATACCTAGTTTTCAATCTGTGATGTTTGTACATACTTGTGCTATTTTATCGAATGCAATGTGCTCAAATCCCTAATTTCTGTGTGCCTTTGAATGTAAAGCTATTGTTTATAGCATATGTTGGTTGGAGTACTGCTTCTATCTTTATACTCTTTATCTTTATGGCATTTAATTTGTTATGTTTAAATGTAAAATGACTCGAACACATATATTTTAATCTTTCGTGTTCGTACTGGTGATCTATGCAAAATAGACTCAAATCTCTCTCTCTCTCTCTCTATATATATATATAAAGTTGGTGAGAATGTCTCTAAGTGTGCCACTAATAGGAGAAGAAATTTAGAAAATAAAAGGCCAAATTACAATTTTCCCCCCAAAGTATACACCAAATCTCAGTTTGCCACCCATATTCCGTTTTGTCCCATTACGGTACCCAATGTTACCATTTGTCCCATTTTCACCTCTGAGTTGGACGGACGTTAGAAAAATCTCGTTAAGTCGCACGTGGTCTTCCACGTGCGGGGCAATTTGGTCTTTTCCAATGTCTCCTCTCCCTCAACAAAAGCTCACCCGTCGGTACACTCTCTCTCTCTTCCAAACTGCTAAATCCATCTCCAGATTCAGATCTTTTACCCAAGCCCACCTCTCGGAGGCCGCCGAGTAGAAGAGCTCGGACGCGGGTTTCCGGCGTCGACTGGTGAAGAGGGAGGGAGGTCATGCGGCGGGGAAAAGGAGCAGGCCGGAGACTCCTTTACTTCAATGGAAGTTCATTGATAATAGGGAGAAGGATGATCCAGTTCAAGACGATAAGTTGCTGTTGGAGATTGGTCGGAGAAGTGGCCGGAAAGTAAAAGGAGGTAGAGATGTAGTGGTTTCTGCTAGAAAGCTTGCTCTGGTTTATGGAGGTTGCGATTCTGGAAATTCCTAGTAACGGGGAGTGGGGTAGTGTTCCGAGGAATGATGCATTAGGGTTTCAGGTACAACTTGATTTCAGAAATGTGTACTTTTTAGGGTTTTTAACGTTAATAAATAGATCTTAAGACTAAATATTGCAGCCATTTAAGTGTGTTTTCTGGTAATTTCATTAAATATTGTTTGATTTTATCACTATTTATTCTTAGGATACTGTTGCTCCTTAAATATTGTTCCTAATCAAGACTGTAAGAGAACAATAAGACCACAAATTTAGTCTTTTGATTTCATTAATAATTGGTGAAATGGTTTTAATTGCAGTACTTCGAAATCCATCTAGTTATCGTATTGATCCGCTCATGTAATCAATGGAAGATTTTCTCGTATTTTCTGTAACACCAACGGTCTTATTGTACAGACGGGTGAGCTTTTGTTGAGGGAGAGGAGACATTGGAAAAGACCAAATTGCCCCGCACGTGGAAGACCACGTGCGACTTAACGAGATTTTCCTAACGTCCGTCCAACTCAGGGGTGAAAATGGGACAAATGGTAACATTGGGTACCGTAATGGGACAAAACGGAATATGAGTGGCAAACTGAGATTTGGTGTATATTTTGGGGGGAAAATTGTAATTTGGCCAAAATAAAATAATGTTGTCAATTAGATTTGAACCCACATCCTTTTAAATATGATTATATACCTTATACCAACTCAACTAATTAGATTTTGAAAACATATTATATTATTCTATAAATCATTTTATATTATAAACCAACTAGATTTTATTTTTATAAATGATACTCTCTCCATGTCAAATTGAGTCTCATATTCTTATTTAAAACGTCCTAAAATAATGTATATAATATGTGACTCATATCAACAAAATTTTAAATTATTTATTCAAAATTCATGCAATTTTTTTTGATATTTTTCTTTTTCAAACTGATAGTGTATAAAAAAATATGTAAATATAGTATCCAAAAAATTATTTCAAAAAATATAATTATATTCAATCCTTAAACAATGCTCATTTGTTTAGAAAAATGTTATATTTCTCAATATGTCCCAAAGTAAATATTTTATTTTTAATTTTGTAAATTTTTTCATATGTTTGTCTAAAATATCTTTACTAAGTGCAAGATGAAAAAGAAAGATAAAGAAACCCAATAATATGATATCATTAAATGATACTTAAAAATTTTTAAAATGTATAGAAACAAAAATACATGTATTGACCACCAATAAAAAATAGTTATTTTGAAACGAAAATATTATAATAAACGAGTATCAAATTGCATATATTGACAACACTTAACTTTTATCAGACATTAAGTCAACAAACATCTATATTCAATAATGATAATTTATTTTCAAAAATATTTCTAAAATGTATCAATTAAACACAAAAATTAAATTACACTCATGTATTGCACGGGATCTATAACTAGTCAAATTTGAAAGTGAGATCAAGTTTCTTGTTTTTGAATACGTGCATTTAACGATTCTATCATTGGGATTCTTTGTCGATTTGCTTTTATCTTTAAAGCTTTGGATATGTATATTTTTTTTTGTGGGTAGAATTATATTTGTTCTGGAAGCTTTAGTGCTTCCTTCCTTAAGGAAAAGCTTTATGAAGCCCTAGTTATATTACATTAGCTTGATTGGAAATTTTAAGGTTATATTTGTCGTACCAAATATGGTATGACTCAAAACCATATCACAACATCGTGTAGAGCCAGCCCCGTTGTCGTTAGGGATCTATTGGAAAATTAATTTTGTAAACGAAAAGTAATAACATTTAGAAATCATCAAAGAATATAATTTTGATACAGGTTTTTCTGAGGGATGGAATTCTCAAAATGTAATTATATCAACTCACAGTATAATTTTGAAAACTAAACATATTTCAAAAAATTTAACCAAATTTTTTGAAAACTAAATGTAATAATCTCAATAGATAGAAATTCTGTTGGCATGGGGTTTTTAGCTTGGTAAATTTTTTTTTTCTAATGATTTCATAAAAAAGTAAAAGGCAGATGGAGAGAAGATGATGGGGTCAAAGAGAGAAAAAAGGAAAAAAAATAACAAAAAACTAAAATTTTAAAACTTTGCAAGGATTAAAGACCTGTAAATCTTGCTCGCTTACGAGAGAAATTCTTACATTATTTAAGCAAAGTTTTTTTCAAAAAAAAAAAAATCTCCACAAAAGCGCACCAATTATGTGTTGCCAACCATATGAAAACACTGAATAACTACATTTTCCTTGATTTGATTAAAAAAAGTAATGGTAAATGACTTAACCTATTTATATTTTTCTTTTCTCATTTCAATTTTTTAAAAATTATATCTTATTATAATTTTAACCATTGTAAAGAAAAATGGATAATCAAATCCCTATTGTTGTTATAATAAGCCTAAAGTTATATTATACTTCATTCGTCCCAAATTGAGTATTTATTTTTTAATTATTTACTGAAAGGAGACATGGAAGACCATATCTGTAATGTACAAATTATGGCATTGTAAGGGCATATTAGGACATGATAGTTGAGAAAGATAAGTTTTGTAAATTTGTTAATAAAAAAGCACTCATTTAGAACAACACAAACACACACACACAAAATAAATAAATAAATATATCTTGTAAAAAAATAAGGGTCTCATATTGGCTTTATACAAGTTTATTAAAAAAATATTTGACTAATTATGTTCCTTTTATGCACGTAAAGTATCTCTAGAAAAATTGAATTATGTGGCCCATTTCTTTACTAATTCACAGTTAATAAGAGTAATATAGCAATATAGACGATCCGGTTTTAAATGTTTTCTAAAAAAAAGAAAGAGGACACCTAATATAATATGAGAAATCCTGAAATGAAATATGTGACTCTTATTATTGGACGAATGAAGTAAAAATAAAATACTTCATTCGTTTTAGACAAAAAGTTTAATATTTTATTTTGAAATATTTTATCTAAAAGATTCACTTGAAAAAAGTATGTTTGCAATTTTCATAACTTTTCAACTCTTTAATTACCATCAAGATGTCTTATAAATTATCAACATATTCAAGTATTTTTGTAATTATAACTAACTTTAATGCGATTTATACGTTTTTTAAATATCAAACTTTTCAAACATATACTATTTGCTGGAACGAAGAAAGTACTATTTTGAGACAAACGAAGTAAATTTTATTTCTTAAAATATTTACCCTACAAAAAGTGAGACACTTCAAATAAGAATTTAAAAAAAAAAAACTTTCTTAGGTGAATTTTTAAAATTAATGGACAAATAAAATGAAAAAGAGAAATAATGTTGTTTTGTGCTAACAATGAATTGGGCCGTGAAAGCATTTTGGGCCTATTATGAGAGAGGAACCCTAGGATAAAACCCCCATTCTCTCTGTCAGTAGCTGCTTACGAAAACAGTCTATCCACAAGCGTTGCGCAACCGCAGCCCCACCGCCAAAACGCTCTCCCCGTCGTGAAAGTGAAAGATTTCAGTAGCCATGCCGGGCCCCGTCGTTGACGAAACCGAGATCGAGAAGAAGCTTCAGGTTTTTATTCTGCTTCATTATTTATGCTCTATTTTATTGTTTTATTTTTGTTTTGCAATTGTATTTAATTGAAACATTATTACAGAACGATGAGCCGGTAATCGAGGACGTAAAGGAAGAAGACGACCACGAAGACGATGACGCCGACTCCGACGAGGACGACGATGACAAGGATGACGGTGCTCAAGGTTCGATTGGCCTTTCTTCCCCTTGTTGGTTACCCTTCGCTATTTTGTTGATCAATATTGCTATTATTTTTTTTAAAAATCGTATTATAATTGAGATTCTCCTTTAGAATTGCTTGTATTTGTGTCATTGTGAGCTGTGAACCAGGATAGTAATGGCAGAAACACTGTAAAGTTTTGCTTAATTTTTTTTTTCGCTTTGTTACTAGTCAGTATGTGGTGTTAATCAGGGGCAAAATCAGGAATCTGATATTATCTGATTTTGGCTCAAGTAGGGGACAAGTTTATAATATAGTGCAACTTTTTCCTAAAACAAAGGGGGTCAAAATTGATAAAGATGTTAATTTTTTCTGTAATTTTGTTTCCCTAAATTTAATCCCAAGGGTGGCCAAGTAACCCCCTTATTCTAGCTTAGGCTTTGTCACCAATGCTAATACTTGGGTCTCTTCCCGAATTAGTGTGCCTTTTGCCCCAATTCCTGTGAAGTTGCACTCATTTGCTAAAAATAAATCCAAAGATGAAAATCTGTGAGGTGTGGTGGTAGTTTGGAAAAAGAAACAGAAATCCTCTTGTTTTTTCTATTCTTTTTTGTGCAGCAAACTGCAGTCAAATCTTCTAAAAGATGGTTTCAGGTAATTATATGGTTATCTTTTTCTGGAAGAATAAATTTGAACATCATATTGCTTAAGTAGCTCAACCATTTTTGAACCCGATAGAACTACTTCTGTCTTCTTGTCTTCATCAGCAGGGATGCAATCTTATCAATTATTCCCAAGTGTCTAATGTTTCAGTACTGTTTCTTTTAATTCTCTAGTTTGAGACGCATGGTATTCTGAATTTCAGTACTGAAAATATACTATTTTTGTTAGTTTAAAATTTTTCCTTTTGTGGTTTCTATGCCAATCTGTTGTGTCACTTGTGTGCTGTATTTATTCCTCCTAGTTTCTGACTTCTTGTTCGATTGCAGCAATAATCCATAAGCTTGTGTGCAATTTATTTTGTTTTCTTCTTTGTTATTTCTTCCTGGCTATAGATGGTTATGAACCCATATGTTTATGTGGTATAAACTTCCAGTGTAATATTTTTCATTATGCTGTTTATCTAATTGCCTCAACTGGATACTGAGATGCAGGTGGTAGCGAAAGCTCAAAGCAGAGCAGGAGTGAGAAAAAGAGTCGCAAGGCAATGTTGAAGCTTGGGATGAAACCCGTTACAGGTGTTAGTAGGGTTACCATTAAGAGGACCAAAAACGTAAGGAGCCACTGTGCATTCCATTCAGTCGGGTTATGGCACTTTGATGATGTCTTTATAATTTTTATTTGTCCAGTTGATGGTGATTGGGTTTAGATGGTGTTTACCTTTGGCATTTCATTATTACAGATACTATTTTTCATCTCAAAACCTGATGTTTTCAAGAGCCCGAATTCTGAGACCTATGTCATATTTGGGGAGGCAAAGATTGAGGATTTGAGCTCTCAGCTGCAGACTCAAGCTGCCCAGCAATTTAGAATGCCAGACATGGGCTCCGTTATGGCCAAATCAGACATTTCTGCTGCAGCTGCGGCGGCACAGGCAGATGAGGAAGAGGAAGAGATTGATGAAACTGATGTGGAGCCTCGTGACATTGATTTGGTGATGACACAAGCAGGCGTTTCAAGGGGCAAGGCTGTTAAAGCTCTTAAGGCTCACAATGGAGACATAGTGAGTGCTATCATGGAGCTCACCACCTAGGTAGGATTACGTAGTCTGCCTTAAAAGTGTTACTATGTGAGATGAGGATGATTTTTGGAATTGATGTGCACATTTTAATTATCTTTGGTACTGTTGCGTACCCATATTGGGAAGTAACATTATGCTTTTTCCCATTTTGTTTTAAATCTGTCTCATAAGGAAGGCATCATTAGTTTTTTTTGGCTCTCATCCGATGTAGTATCATTTGTCACCAGTGTCAAATTAAGTTTAACAACGCCAGTCTATTGTTGTGTGTTGTTCTATTGGTAGACTTGGTGGTTTACTTATGTTTTTGGTGGGCAGTAACATCCTGGTCATGTATTAAGTTTAAGAATGTCAGTCTATATTTTTAGTCATGTTATTTTGGCAACTCCCTTCGAAATGGGTAGGGTTGCAAATTTAGTCATGTTGTTTTGGCAACTCTATGCCCCTTCAAATTGGGTAGGGTTGCAAATGACCTAGCCTATACCAAGTTTTGTATGGGCTTGGCTCAGCTCATGTCCTATAGCCCAAACTCAACTAAGTCTTGTTTAAAATTCCCTATGTGATGTGGTCTCGTTTAGAATTGCCTAACCTATGCAGGGCTCGATTTGGACTCTCCTGCGTGAGTTATGGGTTTGGGTTGGCTCGTGCCTTGGTTGTTCGTGAACGGGCTTGATTCGACTCGATTGTACACGGATAAACAGATTAGAGAAAATTTGGACACTTGTAATTAAAGAAGTATTGAACTTTACTCTAAAATCTTTGGATTTGTTATAATGTATTATGTGAGATACATATTTCATGATACACAAAAAATGTTAAAAATTATTAACACTAGACATGAATGGCTTGTTTGCAAGAGGTCGGTGCCTAGTTTGAGTCAAGCCCGCCTTTAATGAGCTGTGCTTTGAGCTTGTTCACGAGTGACTCAGTTTATTTGCAGCACGTAATTTACCAGAAATTGTTCTATCCACAGTTGATTGAACAATCCAAATCAACGAGAAATTCTCCATTTTATATATGATGCTTGCTTCCAGAAATTGTCCAATCTACAGTTGATGATTGAACAAACCAAATTTACAAGAATTTTTCCATTCTATATCTGATGCTTCTGGTTGTGTACGAAGAACATGAAATAACAGAAGTGAGTCAAACGAGGTTTAGTCTCCAGATCTAGGAATCATCTTTTGGTTTACGTATTTTCAGCTGTTGATGACTCGACAATTTGCTCGAATTTCCCCAGCACTGCCTGTTAAAACGCCAATCTTACCCATCTTCACCATAGCTGCAGCAAATTTGTTTTGCCAAAGAACGGGTTCATAGCATTCTGAGCCACCTGGTTTGCTGTTGCTGTGCTTGTGAGTAGAGCTTGGTCTGAAGTGAACAAGCCTCTGTTATTTAGAACATCCGTGTAGTATGCTACATCGGACGTGGTTGGTGTTGCTGGGTTCATCGGTACCACCAAGTTAGCATTTGTGCTGCCCTGGGGGCACTGCTGCTTTAGCTGTCCTGCATACGTGCCGTCTAGAGTTGGGTCTTGGCTCACCGTGCTATTGTAGTTATACAGTCTGCTACTAAAGGAAGTGCAGTGGGCTCGACCAATTGTGTGTGCTCCTGCGCATCATCAAGTTTTTTAAGTTTTCCAAAATACTCTGCCTCTGTGTGAAGTAGAATTGTTGGCTATTTAATAAATTAAGTTGAATGAACTCGGCTTGACTCGTGTTGTGTTCAAGTCGAGCTAATATATACACACCCATGTATGTATTATATGTTCTTAGTATTTTTGACTTATGCTCGAGCTCGAGCTTGGCTTGTTCTTAGCTCTCGTTCATGAAATTATCGAGTCGAGCTCGAACTTAGGTTCGTTGACGTAAATCTCAAGCTTTAATACTACAAGCTAAGCTTGGCTTGGCTCAGCTCGTTAAAGTGAGAATGTGATTCCATGTTCTTTACCAGAGAGAGTGACCATTTCTTCTTGTGTTAATCCTTTACTCGAAAAGAGTTGAGTGAGTTGGTTGACATCCGAGGTTGGGGGAGGCAAGCTAGTTGTTTCTGAAATCAGTGAGACTCTGCCATCTCTTCTTCCAGATGGAACGTCGTAGCCAAGCCCTCCCGTCTGCAGTTGGGAAAAATAAGAGTCGTCTCTGTGTATCTGTGTGCTCCTGTGTTAGCCTTAACAAACTTTAAGGGTAGGGTGTGTTCTTACCATCTCTATGCTATCTCTTGCCGCAAATGCTACTATATCAGCACATGAAACAACTCCTTTACATATAGCTTCAAGCCTAGCTTTTGCCCTGTCAATGACTTCATATCCCCGAAGACTAGGATTATTTGCTGGTGAATCCTTCTCTGCTGTGTTTCCGGAGGTCGAATCAATGAGAACCGATCCATCACAACCCTAGAGGTAACAAAAAACTTGAAATGTGAGATGTGTTTTAACACCCTCTCTCTCTCACACACACACAAGCCCTTAACATGCATATTGTGGTCATTGGAGTAAATTTTTTGGGTTATGAGTTAAATAAGTAAAACAGTAGTTGCTTACCCTAACGAAACAATCATGAAAATGAAGTCTGACAAGACCAGCAGCGAGTCCGTTGTCGCGAATGAAAGCATTTCTAACTTCATTTTTGACAACAAACTCTGCCATGCTGCATGAAATGCCGTAAAACCCAACTTGCAGCTGAGCTTTCAATTCAACTGATCTTAGTAAGACAAAAACAAAAATTAAAGAGACACAAGTTAGCTTGTTGATGCTCATGTTTTCTTCTTCGAAAGGTTTGTTAATCTTGTTTGAAGAGTTGTTATGGTGAATGTATTTATAATGGATTTAATTGGGTAAATATATTGTGCGTCATAATCAAATTAGTGGAGTCTGAGAAGCAATTAAGCTGGATTGCAGTGGATTTGGTTTTGACTTCAATTACGCGTAGTACACTGTTACTGGATTGTAGTAAAGATATATCCAAAAACGATTCATGCATATATGGGACGAATTTGTTTATCTATCTATTAATTAACATTTGTTGACTTAAGTGGAAAAATCCAAGTTAAGTGGTTAAAATTGTGTTTACAAAAACAATTAATAATTATTCTTATTTGGAATCACTGATTTGATTAGGGTGCATGTTTATATTATTCTTTTTGGCGGGACTGGGGATGAGTCGTTACTTTATTCGTTAAAGATAAAGCGCGTCAAGCTACTAGTTGAGGTGCATTCTCGTTCGTGAATGTGGGGTTAGAGTTTGATTAGAGAATGATTTTGAACTGAGCTAGGTTAGAAGTTTGTCGTCTTTATTAAGATCTGTTGGAACTCGTTTGATTGATCCATGAAAATCTTAGAACTATATATGTTAAATGGTGATCAACGACCAAAATCTAGAGACAAGGGTGAATCAGTAACATAACGTTGGGGGGGAGGGGAACTTCCCCAAGCAAGTGCCCCTCCGTATCCAAGTCACGAGTCATAGTTGCTCACAATTCAGGCCGAGCAACAAGTGCTCAAACAGTTTGGCTAGGCACCGATCAAGACCTGCCTACATTCACAGACAGCAAAAACAGAAACAATATATTCTATTACTGTTATAATCACTGCATTATTTGCCTGTGACAAAAGTTTATGCTGCTTTGACAGTACTGAACAATAACTAGAAGTATAACAGGAGGGGGTCAATGAGTTTCTTTGCTTATTACGAAAACCCCCCGGACTGCAAATGAAAAGATATTGGCACAAGAGACCACTCCTTTACACGCAGCTTTAACCCTAGCCCTTGGTATTGTCAATTACTTCAAAACCTCAAAGACTAAGCCGTTTGGTGGTCCATCAATCTCTCCTGTCTTAGTTTGCGTCAAGTTTATCAGAATCGATGCATCACAACCCTGAAATAGTGTTTGATAATTAATTTTTTCCGTCCTAAAATGAGTGTCCATTTTTGTTCATGAACATAAATGGACACTCATTTTAGGACGGAGGGAGTACAATATATATATATATATATATATATATATATATATATATATAATGCTTGAAACGCGGTAGAATTAGATGAGAAATAAAAAAATTATAGAAATGCATTCTTATGAGGATTCCCTCATCTTTGTTGGAGGCCCTTTTAACCTCATCCCTCAAAATTGATTCAACAACATTACATATTTACATGCATTATGGTAGAATCCCACTCGAAGCTGTTGTGATTCCATTTGAGAACTCATGCATAACATAAACACCAGAAATATTTATCACCATCTCTCTCTCTCTCAGTAGATTGATGATACTTTATGCTGAAGCTGTGGCAATTCATAGCACGTGAGTGATATTTAGTAATACGCCTTGAAAATACTTGACTTTGTAACAAGAACTCTTAAGAGTAAGACACAGCTATACATGACAAAACTGGCAAACTGCAAGCCAAGTCCACTTCCCAATTGAGATATTGAGTTGGATCTTCCAAAAGTACTGATCTTGATATCTCTTTATGATTTCCGGTTTGAGGCAACTGATTTCTGGACTTCAACTGCTATTAGTCATAGGGAGCACCTAGTCTTGCCCCTTAGCAATGTTGCTACCTTGAGGTTTACCCCTCCTAGGCTCACGGCGATTAATTGATGAAAAAATATGTAACAACCCAAGTTCTGTTACATGGTTATGATAAATTTAGGTACCAAACTGAAATTTCAGTTTGTATAGCGTCGTTCTTGTTTGATGGTCTCATCAATTTTGCAGAAAATTTAGACTATATTTTGAACATTACAAAGCGAAAAGGCAACCATTGCTTACAGGCCCTGATTGCTTGCAGAGGGCTGATTATGCAATACATGAAAAATCAAAAGTATACATGTTAATCTTCACCCTCTGTGGATTAATTGATCTTCCTGCAGTTGGTTCTAATTTCTCCAGCAGTTCCAGTTAGGACTTCAATCGGACTCATCTTCACCATTGCATCGCGAAAATCATTCTGCCAGTCTAGCTCATTGAATGCATACTCTCTCACTTTTGCAGAAGTATCTGGGCTGCTAACGAGTGACTGGTCTGAAGTGAACAGCCCACGGTTACGCAAAACTTCTGTGTAATAGCTATTCTCGAGGAGGGCAGGGCTCATGTTCATCTGAACAACCAAATTTGGATTAACACTGCCCAGTGGACCTCTAGGGCATTGTTGTTTCAGCTGTAACGCGTATACTGGGCTCAGGGTTGGATCTTGTTCTTGTGTTGGACTGAAATTGTGTAACCTATTGCTGAATGAAGTGCAGTGTGACCGGCCTATAGTATGCGCTCCTGCAAGAATATGCCCTTTCATTTTCTACCGTTGTCACTTCTACTGCAATAATAGTTGAAAACTGTAACACAGAACGATATTATGCTAGTATAAATAATTTTGTATTACCAGAGAGTACAACCATCTCTTCCTGTGACAGCCCCTTTTTGGCAAAGGACAGAGTGACTTGATTGAGGTCAAAGAACGGGGATGGTATGTCAATGGTCTCTGCAGCCAGTGATACCCTCCCGTCTCGCCTCCCTGCCGGTACATCCCATCTGAGTCCTCCTGTCTACATGTATAAACAACAATTTTCATAACCTAGTATTTGTCACATGTCTATCTTTGTTGTCACGTAACAACTATTGTTCGACGATGTGTCTATCTGTCTGATCACGTGACAACCATTGATATATGAGTTCTTTCAGGGACAAACATGTTAAAAATTTGCTGCATTGAATATTGACAAGAGCTTACAATGACAACGGAATCTCTAGCAGCAAATGAGAGGATATCGGCACAAGAAACTACGCCTTGATGCAGCTTCAATCCTAGCCTTGGCACTGTCTATGACTTCAATGCCTTGGAGAGTGATGCCATTTGCCGGTGAATCCTTCTCTGCTACATTATTCGGGGTCGAATCTATCATGATCGATCCTTCGCAACCCTGCATTTATATGTCAATCGTTACTCCAAATCTGAAGTATATGGGACAATGATGGACCAGAAACACACACACACACACACACACTGAGGTATTGTAGTAGAGTATGTTGTTTGTTTGTTACCCTAACAAAGCAATCATGAAAATGCATTCTTATGAGACCAGCTGCAATTCCCTTGTCCTTAAAGAAGGCCGTTTGGACCTCTTGCTTCACAATTGATTCAGCTACATTGCATGTATTTCGATAGAATCCAACTTGAAGTTGTTGTGCCTCCATCATTTGTGAACTCATACATAACACAAATACCATAATTATTGGTATCACCATCTCTCTCTCTCTCTCTCTCTCACACACACACACACACACACGGATTCAAGATATTCTTGATGTAGTATTGCACAAAACTCTCACAATTTATAGCAAGAGATCTGAGTTTGGGCATAACGGCCTAACAAGAAGAATATGAAAATGAAAAAGACTTGTGGCTTAGTGTACTTTCAACTTGAGGAGTGGGGAGATTATATCAAGCAAAATCAAATTATGGAAAATTATTGAGACCTTTATAGGAGTATTATTTTTGGTACAGTTTGCCTGTCCTCAAATTGTTTTTTTTTTTTAAATAAAAAAATAAAAAATAACCAGTGGGGATGACTTAAGGTTCCGCCAACTTCTGCTAGCTAAATTGCTAATATAACTGACTGGGCAAGCCAAGAGAATGTATTTTGCGTGAATCAGAACCCAACCATGACTTTGTGGGTGGTTCTATTTTAAGCATTAGGAGGGTGCAGTGCTGTACTGTACAGTACAGAGATGTATGAGAAAAAGGAAGACTGAAGTTGGTGTCTGATCATCACTAACTAACTAATATACTTTCCTCACTTGACCATCAAAGCTTAAATTTTGAAAAGTGAAAACCCTATGGAAGAGCATGAGCAGCGATCTTGCAACCCTCCCTTGCTGTTCGTTTGAGGCTCATGCGAATGATGAACTATGCCTGCCAATTAAGTGTAGCTAGTAGCAATAGCATCCCCTTTTTTCCTCTCTCCTTCAATTCATTCGTCGACTACTACTTATGACTTAGTAAAAATACTTTACATCTACCATTAAAGTGCACGTACGTACAGCAGCCAAACTCAGATCATTTGTTGTAATATATAAATTACATAATCATGATATCATATCATATAAATTTCATTAATAATTCTGTATACATACGTGATAGTATCTTATTAAAAAAAAAAAAAAACCTTTATCCATAGGTGGTACTCCATCTTTACATGAAACTTGGGCATATATATATATATATATATATATATATATATATATATATATATATATATATCCATGAAGTCACCATTGGTGGACTATGTCCTGCCTGGTCAAATCTATGCAAATTGGCTTTTCAATTATTCACCGGAAATCCAGACTGAAGGAAGGAGAGCTTTATTTTGACAAGTTGTTTAAATAAAAAAAAAAAAAAAGTTGTAAATGACCGCACTGCACTGCACTAAGGGCTCAACTTAACTCGCTACCTGACCTGAGTGAGTACATTTACGGGTAAAAATGAGCCATGTTGAGAGCCAAATATGTAAATATTCAGATTCGTTTGGTACTTCAGGAAAATATTGACTTTTTAATTTCGACTCAATCTCAAACAAATTTTTAATAATAGCATGATATTTACAAGAGAAATATATCTTGTCTATCAGATTATATCGAGTTTTTTTTTTTTTTTCAAACCAAACACGAATAAAGGGTTGATTCATAATTCAATTCTACGTATATTCTGTTTTCGACGTTTTCAAGTCTTGATTTCCATTTCTATTTTCCCAATTATACTAGTGACGTATATTCTGTTTTCAACGTTTTCAAGTCTTGATTTCCATTTCTATTTTCCCAATTATACTAGTACATAGTAATTTAATGCACATTTTTATAGATAGCTCTAATGAATCCTGAAATGACGACAGTATACCATTTTACTGGAAGCTTTTCGTACATTTAAGTTGCTTCTGGAGAAAGCTAATATCACCATCCAACACACTGCACTGCAAACAAAATATCAATAATTTTGCTAATGTGTACATCAAAACTGAAGATCGAAAATTTCGGAGATATTGCACTGTGGTATCACTGTCGAACTCAATCTTTACTCGAAGAAAAAAAGAAGAAAGACTAAATGCTATCATTGATTCGTTTGAGAGCTAATGAACACATTCTTACCCCTTCAAGCATAGCCTATTTCGGTACTACGAAGCTCCCATTAAAAGTAAACTCCCAGATGCAGTGGCAAAAATCAATTACAAGGTCTTCCAGGCAAATGATAACAGAACCATCACAATAAATGCTAGTGAATTAACCAAAAAAAAAAAACTACAACCTACAAACAGTCTCCACTTTAAGTATACCAAAAGCACAATCGGAGCGTAGAGAATAGAAAATTTTCCCAGTTTAAATCTAGTTAGCTTTATACATGTTTGGGTTTAACCTTCTAAAATCACAAAATATACATCAGTCGCAATTCATGGCCGTCCAAAACAAAACGGCTTGAATTACTATATACCTCCAGCAGACATTCAATTTCCCTAACAGGGGTCCACCCCATCAGTTCTGCAAAGCGAACTCATCTTTCAGTACATGTTCCCATTCCGACGAAGAGTACAAAGAGTTATACAACCCAGAGCCAATCTGATTCGGCACTCTGTTGGCCCCATGAGACTGCAATACAGCCAAATCATCTGCAAAACACACAGGAAACTCTTTCACAGTTCCATAATCAGTCACCCATATAAGATAAAAACTTTTCTTCATTACCTATGACACTTTGATGTCGCAAACGCGGTCCTACAACCACATCAAAGCTTTTAGTTTCTGGCTGCCCTTCTTGCTCTTCCACATTAACGGAAACTTGCTCACCTCGGCGTTTGAGAATATTGAATCTGGCCATTACTGAAGTCTCGACATCATCGACATGACTAGTCGAGCACGAAACAGGGGACTCCTGGATGGAGGTGGTTAGAATAGGGCTCATATTAACCTCAGGTGTTACTTTGTGGGTAGCATTTGGATCATGAGAAATGCTGGGGCTTGAAAGTTTTTCCATGGCCACAGTATTTTCAGATACATCTGGGAAAAGCAGAAAAAGATTACAGATGACAAATAAAACATGGGATTGCGATTAAGTAATGCAAGCTACCTTTTGCCCTCTTAAACTTGCATTTCTCCATCTCTCTCTTCATGCGCTCGAAGCGAGCTCTGTAACTGATGGAACACAATTCAGCTTCTGCCTCGAGCCACAGATTCTTATACAAAAGGGTCTGTGATTGAGATTCTTCCTCGCATTCTAGATTCTCGTCAAGGACCTTTTTTATTGCCTTCTCCAATTCCAATACATATGTAAAATAAAATATATATAAAAAACATTCGTCCCCCAAAAATTTGAATAGAAAATTGGAGTAATTAAATTTTAAATATAACAAAAAAATTGTTTTTCACAGTTAAAGGTCAAATGCAACTATAGATGTTTGAGGGGTGTATGCGTGAATTACGAAAATTCCTCAACATATCACAAGTTGAGTATTATTATTTTTGTTTTTATAAATTTTTTTTCCTTAAATAATACAACACACACACACATACATATACATACATACATACATACATATATATATATATATATATATATATATATATATATACACACACACACACACACACATACATACATATGTATATACAAACATACATCTCCGAATGATAAAATTAGGCATACCTGGACCATGTTATGATCTTTCGAGAAATCTGCATCATCCCGCAAAGAAAGTAACCCCTTTAGTTTCTCAAATTTCTTACCAGTATCATCGTGATTCCTTTTCTCATCAGGAGCACAATGAGAATCAACCTGACCATGAGAACTAGCAGTTGCTTCAATTGTCGCCTGAGGCATGCCTGCACAGACAGCCTGGAAATAGCATTCTCACTATTATTAATAAAACCACTTTTGTCACTTTTATACTGCTCGGAAAATAGATAAATATATGAAGGGGCAGGTACCTTGTTAGAAGTGCAAAGCTGGGGCAACACTGAATCTCGAGTTGAGGTGACTTGTACAATCTTTCTTGACAAGCACGCATCGAGATTGCTGATAACATGGTCGAGGGCCAAATGATCTTTTTCCTTCAGTGCGTTTGCATCATTTGAACAATGAAATAGAAGCAATGCTGAAAGGTCATGCATTGATTTTACCAGTATTTGAACATTCATTGCTGCAGCAGCTGCAGGCTTAGCAGCACCTTCTCGATCAGGAAACAAAACACTTTCAACTGCATGGACCGCATGTTCCCCTGCGCCAACCTGAGAAGCATCCTCTTTGAGACTTGGTAGCTGAGTTCCAGAAGTTTTGGAGTCAAAATTACTATTTGACTCACTTAATGAACCATGTTCTTTGCTACTACTGAGTTTAGGAGCTGCTGTATTCTTTGGAGAAAGTGCAAAACCATTATCTGCACACACATTCTCATTCACCATGGTCTTTTCACATAGTTCCAGAGATGAGACTTTTGGAGAATCGTTACCCGGATGGTTAATCAAAGTTCCATGAAGATTCATCCCATTGCTTGTTTGTAGCTTCTTTGTAGGATGCTGAGGTGTTGCATCGTCAAGAGTTGCAAATGGAGAAAAGTGAGAAGCGGGTGCCGCTCCTTTCCAGCAAGGAGAATCCTCAGACTTTACAGTTTCAATGCTTTCAACATCTGTGATATTTATATCAGGAAGTTGAAATAGAGATCTTGCTTCAAATGCAAAATCCAAGTCACTTTTACTAGGCAGATTGTTCAACTTCAACACCTCTTCTTTTGTTGAGGGCGGAGCGAGAAAGGTGTGTTGATCGTTCCTTACAATTTGAGAGCTGAATTCATTTTTCGAAGAAGCTTTACTGGATCCTGACACAGTTGTGCTGACAGCTGGAGGTTTGATCACAAGACCGTGAGCAGACTTTGTTGCTGACATGATATCAGTCATGCCAGCATCAAACATCTGAAATCTTTTTTCGTATATAGTATACGGCTTTTGGTTATTCCAGGGTTCTTTTAGGGGTTCTGCAGTGGATCCCTGTAAACGAGATTCAGGAAAAGTAGGAAAGGTTCTCAAGCTTGGAGCTTTTGAGAAGTCGACAGGAAGGAGCCCATGATTCTTTGCAGAAAACATTTTACCATCCAACTTCCCTGTGATCGAAGGTTCAATTCGGTTTTCTCTTCCTATAAAATCAGCGTAATTTCCTGATGACAGTGTAGAATCTTCTTTGCCTTTCTTCACAGTCTCAACTGCAAGGGCTCCTAGATGATGACCCCCCAACCCACAAAGAAAAAAACACAAAGAAGAACATGTCATGTTCTTGGCTCATGATAACTCTAATTCCAACAGACATCCGAGTGGACCCTTAATTGAAAATGAACTTGCAACAATTAACCCTGAATAACATAATTTTGGACATTGCACCCTGAATGGCAAAAAGGTTGTAAGCTTTGGACACCGAATCGCAATTAGCCCAAATAACAGACGAACTGAATAAGGAGAGTATGTTTAATTGTTTATCATAGGAAAAATCATGGATCTGTAGATGTGAACATATCATTAACAATGCAAAGTAAACAGGAAGGTGCATCCATTTGCTTATAACAACTAGCCAAATTTGGAACAACTTATAAGTTAGGACGAAGACAGAGAAGCACAAGATTGTTTCCATATTCACTAATTTCGATAGATTAGAACACCAGTCAGGGGAAAGACAAGAAGTTGATACCAACGAGCTCAGTTAAGAAGCCAAAAAAATAAAAAATAAAAACTCACATAGTAGGAAACTATGATAGCATCAATACAAAGACAACCTAAACTAAAGAGGTAACCAAATTCTAAAACAACATTTCAAAAAAAAAAAATGGAGTAATACCTGGCTTCATATAATTCTTGTAAACAAATGAACCAGCAATGTCGGCCTCTTCTGAAAAGAAACTGTCATCAGCTTCCATCCGTTTACCCCGATTTGCCTCAGACGGTCCTCCACTCCAAATGCCTTCCCACTGAGGCACATACTCCAACCCAGACAAGGTTTGAGTATAATCAACTTGACATGATCCATCAACAAGAGGAACAAGACCCGAAGTAGACAACAAGTCATAACTAGGCTCATTAAGAGCCACCAAAGGGACATCCTCATTGGCAACATAAGGGGGATAGTAAGGTTTAGCTTCACTGAGATACGAGAATGAATCAGTCACACCTCTAGGGCTAGGGTTTAAGGCAGACCAATCAGAACCGGTTTTAGTACCAGGGTTTATAGGAGACCAATGAGTAGTTTGCGTATTAACAGCCTCCGGGCTTAAAGCTGACCAATCAGAACCAGCTTTAAAACTAGGGTTCGAAGGAGACCAACGAGTAGTTTGTGGATTAACAGACTCTGAACCCGCAAAGGCATAATCAGTTTCCAAAGGCATGGAGCTGGTTCTAATAGAATCAACTAGGAAATCAGGTCTTGAAGCTGAAGAATGAGGGTACGACCAATTCTGTATTGCATAAGCGGGTTCGGTAAAATGCGAAAGTGGGTTCGAATTGGGCTTTGGGTTGGATCGGTCAACGGTAAAAGGTGGAGCCAAAGGTGATAAATTTGAGGACGATGAGGAAGATACTCCATTACCCACATACCCTAAACTCATCATTTCTTTGAGTAAACAGCCAATCGAGTCAACTGATCATATTTCACAACAGTTCATCTAAAAATTTCAGTTAAAACTCATCATCAAATATATAAAATCAAACATTTTAAGATAAATAATCATCAAGTAAGCAAAATTAAATGAAACAATTTTATACATCATTGATATAATAGATTTGTGTATATATATGTGTGTGTGTATGAAATGGTTACAAAAGATGACAAGAATTGGGGGAAAAGGAATCAACGGAGAAATCTTACCGGAGAAAGCGCCGGAGAGAGCCGAAAGGGAAGGAGCGAGCGGAGCCGACGGTCGATTTTCTCTCTTCTCGTCTAAGTTAAGGTGAGTTGGAATTATCGGGACTTTTGGCTTTTGTGAGATTTCCGAGTAATTGCATGGGAGCCCTTGTAGTTCTGCGAAAGTGCTGTCTAACCCGTTTAGAAAAGCACGTGCTCAATCAGTATCTCTTCATGTTGGGCTGTGCAAGAAAAATAAAAAACCGCCGAACCAATGCTTACGTTTTGATCCCGCTCCGAACAAATAGAGGAACTGAAATATTCTTCTTCTGGTCTCAGGTTTTAAGAAGTTCAGAATCGTGTGGAACCAAACTGGACCAATATATATATGTGTGTATATATATATAGTTGCATATAATTATTTTTCAAGTAACTATTAATTAGAGATTCTTAAAATGCTCACGATTTAACCTTGTTCAACTGCTGAACGAATGTTCTTGATCACGCTAAAAAGTGCTCTGATGATCTGTCAAAGTCTACGTATGCAACTAGAACGTTGGTAGGATGCCCCGGCTCTCAATAGGCACAAGTGTATATGAAACTTGTCCTACGGTAAACACCTGATATAAAAAAAAAACACCGTTAGGGAGCTGGACGTTGGTCTAGCTAAAGCCCCCGGTGAGAGAATCAGTATATTGGTAAGATTTGTGGTCTCCGGTGAGGATTCAGGCTGTTCTCAGGGAGTAAATGCACTGAATGTTTTGGAGACTTAGTAGTTATGTGTGTTTTTATGAACTTAGGTTATAAATGAATGCAATCACCTTGTATTTATATTGGGAGAATGTTGGTTTGAAACAGGTGGGCCTGCCAGGTGTCAGCCTGGGACAGGTAGTCACATGTCCATTTATGGCAGCCGCAATCTGCATTGATGAACATAGAAGATAGAACTTCACTGGGAGGTATGTAGATCTTTTAGAAACAGCTTTACTTAGAGAGCAAGTCACTCTTTCAACCAATGAGAAGCTGGTTTGTGGCCCCGGGATGACGTAATAGCAGGTAGGTCTTAAATGCGGCAGCTTTCGTTGACTATCTTTAGTTCCGGGGTGGAGACCTCGGGGTCTCAGTGTTGTAGCCCGGGTCTAGGATTTTGCGGGCTCTTAGGTCCGACGTGGAAGACATCTTTGGCCACCTCGAACTCCTCGGGGAGGTCGAGACAAGATGAAGGGTACACGTATCTGGGATCCGAGCTATATGCGAAGCTCGGGATCGAGGTGAGCTGTCTGTCATACGCACTCCTGCTAAGCAAGACCACGTGTTCCGCTTGTGTCACGTGGAGGCAGAATATTTTAATATCTTCGGTACCATTTCTTCTTTATTTCTTTTTTGTTTTATTGAACTATGTACATTGTACCTTCAACCTTTTATTTGTTGTTGATTTTTTTTTTCTTCCAATTTTATGTATGTAAGATTTCATTATTTTGTTTACAATAACTCAATAGCTTAACTAGTCCCGTAATTATTTTTCTAAATTTTAAAAAATATAACAGGATCAGGTTACGTGACTCAGAAAAACGGAGGCTTAGGACAAAAATAAAAAATAAAAAATATAACAGGGTTGTGGGCAAATGTTTGAGCTAGTTTCATAAGATTATGGTGTCATTAAACTTAACTTGAGGTTCACTTCAGTTCATTATTGTTTTCGGAATGCTTTTAAAATAGTGTCTAACTTAAAAAAAAAAAAATCATCATTTTTTTTTTTTTTTTTTTGTGGTTTTCTAAGGGGGTGTGGGAAGGGCTTAAACCTAACACCTCACATTTTGTAAAACCCAACTTCTACCACCGGGATAAGTACAAAGATAATAACATCACTTAATAATTACTACTAATATTTAGTTTTATCATTTAACTCATTACATGCTTGACACCTAAATTAAGATAAAATATTTGTAAAAAAGGTTTATATTCATATTATTTTCTTATCTTTTATTATGATTTACTATTTTATCCTTTGATTCAGTTCATACTTTAATAGGTGAAATACACTCCTCACACCACTAAAACCATGTTTTCAAACCTTTTCAAGAAATTAACATAATCAAATAATTATCATTAATATATGTGTTCAACCAAAGAACTCTTTTTTGAAAACGGAGCAAGCATATACTTCTTCCGTCGTCTTAAAAAGATGGTTGTATTTGATAAGTAAATTATTTTTAAAGGTTTTAACTTTAATTACTTGTACCTTTTCAAATTATACTATAAATGTTTATGTTTTATAAAAATGAGACCATATATTTTTTGTTGGACGGAATGAGTATTATTTTATTTTTCAAGTTTTAACCAAATCTTGCATGTAAAATGGAATTTCAATGATTTACTAAAAACGCGGTTTCATATTCATCCGAAACCGGTGGCACTAGTATGTACGTATGTATGGGGCCAAGTCATTGAAATGATGTGTGATAAAAGTAAAACAATGCTTTTTTTCGGATAGGATCCTCTATTCTAAAAATGTGTTTCATTTCATATTTCAACTGTCAGATATTCACCACATGTGTATCAAAAATTACGAAATAATTAACGTTGTTTATTCTTATGTATATGTGGTGAAAATCTGATAAATAAAATAAAAATGAAATACATTTTTAAAATAGAGGATCATGTGTCGGCCTTTTCCAAGATTGAATTCACTTTTAAATAAATGTATCTCTAACTTTCGACCAAGTCAATTAATAAGGCAACTACCACCACCATACCATCACCAAAGGACGTAAGGTAAAAAAAAACAGAGAGAGAGAGATTGTGGATTGGGTCCATATGTGGGGGTAGTAAATGACTGAGGTATTAGGCCCATCCCATTATTTTTATTTATTTTAGTTGGCCTGAAATGAATCAACTAATATGTGTTTCTGAGCCTTACATTTTGTAACGGCTAGCTGGGCCCCCAACTATTATGTGCTCCTACTTATTATGAGAACAACAAAACTAGACACAAGACTGAATTTGGGAAATTTTTAATTTCATTCTCATCATTACTTAATTTCCATTTAGTTAAATATAAACTAGATTTTTGGAATTATTTGTGTTGTAGGACACCTTTGAACATGCTTTGTTACTTACACTTGTAGCACTCAAACAGAGTCTGGAGCACAATTTTGTCGCTTATATCCCAATAGATCGCACACATTACTATTTTCTGACTTAAATTGTAATTTAGTCACTCTACTTTAATAGAAAATGCTTTAAGCTCACTCTACTTTGACAGAAAATACATTAAGCTCACCCTACTTGATGAGACATAATCGTTCTACTCCGTAGCCAACGACCAGCTCATACAGGGGTCTACCCACTCCATGGTAGTGGGTTTGCTGTGGTCCGCCCCCGTACTCGTCGCCAGATGTTGCTGGCCTGTTACCGCATTGCCACGCGCCAGTCTAGCAATGCGAGGTAGATTTGATACGGCAGAGAAGGTTCGATCTGTTCAAAACCAAATCAGAACCATCTTTTCGGGTAGAGAGTTCGTCGGCGCCGTGGAAGAAGAAAGTCGGGGTGAAACGGTTACAAGTTAGTTGCCCACGTTTCCCCTCTTTTGCGTATTAAATACGCATGATCTTCATTGTGCGACTGTTATAAACATGACCCTAAGTTACTTGGCAGTTCTAAATGAATCCCTCCACTATGGGCAGTTACAACATGGCCCATTCAGTGCTGAGGAGTTACAGCTTGGTCACTTAACTATTGGTCAATTACAATAAGGCCTTCAATGCGGAATAGTTATAAAGAAGGCCCCCACATTATTGGGCAGTTACAAAGTAGTCCCTTCAATACAGAACTGTTTCAGCTTGGTCCCTCGACTGATGGAAAGTTACAGCTTGACCCTTTAATGAAGAACAGTTACCAATGGGCCCCTCCACTATCGGTTAAGCTCCGTTAAGTAACGGTCAAAACAAACGAACCTCACCGCTTGAGCGGAGCTCGCGACTGAGTCGATTTTATCCTCCCCGCTCGAGCGGAGCTCGCGGCTGAGTAGATTACATCCTTCTCGCTTGAGCGGAGCTCACGGCTGAGTATATTTTATCCTCCCCGCTTGAGCGTTGCTCGCGGCCGAGTCGATTTTATCCTCCCCGCTCGAGCGGAGCTCGCGGCTGAGTAGATTAT
Source organism: Platycodon grandiflorus (assembly GCA_016624345.1). Taxonomy (NCBI): domain Eukaryota; kingdom Viridiplantae; phylum Streptophyta; class Magnoliopsida; order Asterales; family Campanulaceae; genus Platycodon; species Platycodon grandiflorus. Next base: position 1,887,229 of record CM028364.1, on the reverse strand, counting down.
ATCCTCCCCGCTCGAGCGGAGCTCGCGGCTGAGTAGATTACATCCTCCCCGCTTGAGTGGAACTCGCGGTGAGTAGATTATACCTCCCCGCTCGAGTGGAACTCGCAGTCGAGGTTGAAACGAACCTCGTAGGTCGGGGTCCCTCCCAGGTGGAGCTGGTTCCTTAATTAACGTTTAAGGTCATGTGTTGCTCGAGTGACGAGCACATGACTAAGTTAATTTCAAGGATCATTGTTATGCTCCCAGGTCGAGTTGATTTCCTTAATTAACGTTTGAGGTCATGTGTTGCTCGAGTAACGAGCGCATGACTTAATTAAATTTTAAGGATTATTGTTATGCTCCCAGGTCGAGCTGGTTCCTTAATTAACGTTTGAGGTCATGTGTTGCTCGAGTGACGAGCACATGACTAAGTTAATTTCAAGGATCATTGTTATGCTCCCAGGTCGAGTTGATTTCTTTAATTAATGGTTGAGGTCACGTGTTGCTTGGGTGACGAGCACGTGACTTAGTTAATTTCAAGGATTATTGTAATGTTTCCAGGTCGAGTGGATGCATCTTACCAGGTCCAAGGTGAACACGAGCAGATAGTACTCCTCACCCTCGAGATGAATCTCGAAGAGTAAGGAGTGGGGGGCTTCTGATGAACATATTTTGGACCTGCTAGATTGTATGGGCCTCACCCCAGCAAATGGGCCCGAAATAGAAGCCCGGCCCCTACGAGTATATATAGCCACCTCCTCTCTCAGTCCAAGGTATGTCTCACTTGGCTTAGCAAATATATCATGCCTTTCATATAGCCTCGAGACTGACGAACACACCGGAGGGTTTTGGCGGGGAGTCCTCCCCGCCCCTCTCACGGTGTCTTTTTTGCAAATAAACATACGCCAGATATCCTACATCCGCAGGACGGCGACGATCCATTCGGCACCCCGGTGCCCCTGATTTTTTCGGCATCATCACTACTATTTTTTTGTTTTCTTAATTTCATCATTATACTTGACATGTTGAGTCAATAAGCTCACTGAGCTTAACTTTTGTCAGTTAAGTTGGATGGAGATCTGCAAAAAACCAAAATGCCTTTTACCTTATAATTTTTTTGAGTTGTCAAGGTTAAAATTAAGATTAATAGTATAAAATTTATATAAGCCTTTTCTCCTCTACTGTGAGCGAATCAGAGATGCAGAGTTCCTCAACACATACTGATTTTCTTCCTTGTCTTCGAAAACGTCCTTTTTCTTCGCAACAAACAAGACGAGAATTGACTCGGAAAGGAAGCCCGAGGTAAATCAGTCCAATTCTTGTTATTTAGACGATTATACGGTGTTAGCTCCTTGCTTTCAAATTGGTTAGAGAGTATTTACTCCACCCGCCAGTTCTTCAATCTCATCGGTTGTGAGTCAAAACCCAAATAAGTTTCATCTCTCTAACCCTAATTTCTTGAAATTAGGTGGGTGTGGGTGTAGGTGTATGTCGGAGGAGAAAAAATACCCAACGAATAGGGGTGGAAACTTTAATGTCGTCAAATTCAGACTTGATGGGGGCGGCGTGGAGGGACTTCATGGCTGGTACGAAGAGAATGATTTCTAGTCAAATGGGTTGTCTTGGAAACAACTAAGGATTGAGAAAATGACTTCTTTTGAGAGAAAATCGAAAGGGGATAAGATGGATTTATTGGCGGAGATGACAATGGGTGAAATTTACGGAACTCTTCGCCATTGCTCAGAACGAGGTTCATGTGTCGGTCGAAAGTCATGACCTTGCTGACTAATTGACAGTTGTCTTGGATAATGGGTTGTCTTGAAGAATTGTCGGCCGGCGGTGACACCAATTTGTATTTGGCCAAAGGTGACACTACCACCATTTTCGTTATATATTCAATCAATCTCTTAATTCTCCCAACACCCCCTCGGCCCCGATCAGATCTGAGAATCAAATCTTTATGAGTGTGTATGTGTGTGTTTCGAAATGTATAGAGATTAAGAATTTCGGAAAGAGAGAAAAACTCTAAAATGGTTCCAGTTTTGTCCTGGGAATAATAATCGTTTCGATCGAGTCCTTCACAAGAAAGTACACATCCAGAGTGCAAAAATTCTTTCTTTTTCGTCTTCAAGAAAAAGAAAGTAAGCACAGCATAAGTTGGGCGAAGAAATCTATACTTACCTTTTCAAGAGGTACTCCTCAATCCTCTCTTTGATTTGAACCATTTTTTTTTCTCTACTCACACACACACACACACACACATGCACGCACAGAAGCGCCTAGGAGATAAATCCTAGGGAGAGAAAACCTTCCCTCTAACTCCTGGGGGGATCGAACCCATGACCTCCAGAGTGGAAGCCATGAGCTCAAGCTAGCAGGCCAAATCCCCATGTGCTTTGATTTGAACCATGTATTTGGTGTAACGAGGGAGAAAGAGAAAATGGGAGAGGAGAGAGAATGAGAATGGTACCACGTGATTTCAATAAGGGTGTTTTCGAGTTTCACAATTTTTTTAAAACTTTCTAACCAAAAAATTGGACAGAACGTGAGACAACATGCCAAGTGTAGTGATAAATTTTTTTTAAAAAAATAGTATGGTGAACTTAATGAAATTTATGACAAAGTAGGGTGACCGATTTACTACTTATACTGTACATAGCCCATTAAAAAGTTAACATTTTCGTTAAAAAATTAACGAAATCGCTAACTTTTTAACGGAACCTCCATAGGACCGCCACCCCGAGGGGGTCTTCCTCCGTTAGAACCGCCTAGAGGTAGGAGTCTTGTCAAAAAAAAAAAAAATTCCATTAAAAATATGAGTAAAATAGTAAATTTGCTCAGGGGTGGTATTTAGCATTTTTTTGGGGTGTCATTTAGCACATCTCTAAATTGCTCAAATATCTACTTTTACGGCTCAAGATATTGTTGGGTGTATGTTTTTGTGCTGTGTATTAGTAATACTCTCAAGTTCTTTCAAAGCATTGCTTGGTACGATTTTGTACTTCGTATTAGTAATACCCAATGCCCCATAAATTACTTACTTCCCTCACTGATAGTGAGAGGGAGAGCGGTATTAGTTTTTTTTTTTTTTTACCAATCCCTCCCTTTTATAAACAATTTTGTGCGCGTGTGACTAAAACCGAAAATATAGCTTGCTTGAATTGAACTAGTTGTATTTTACCGGACAACATCATTTTACTTTAACCACTAAGCTACACTCCCTGGAGCTTAAATATGTACCATATGCATGTTTAAAATTGTATAGTTTCTTTGTTGGCGAGCTTAGTACATATGTCTACAAATCTGAAAATTTGTTGAAGCAAAATATTTGTATGAAAATGTATGGTTAAACTATATATATATATATATATATATATTAATTAGTGAGAAGGTAATTTAGTATATGGTGAAATTTCTCACCACATCCTCAAGTGCTTTGACATTACCAATTTTCACTTTTCTTTTTTCCAATGTCAAATCGATAAAAAAGCCAAAAGTTACCTATCATTTTAAGGAAAAGTTAGAAAACTATCACATCAAATAAAACTTGGTCAAAAAAAGAAAAAGAAAAAAAAAGGGATCAGATACTCTGCATAAAATAATTGAATGACTTCCACAAAAAAGATTGAACAAAATAAATTGATCACAGAAGGAATTAGTTTTTCCTGTAAACATAAACATTAAGCAAATACAAAATTCTCATCTCCTACCAATCAAATAGAAGTAATTAACTATCCAAAAAGAAAATACACAATTTGAGCTCTATTTCGTACGTATATTAAATCAACAACAGAAAAAGCTATATATGAACGAATTTGGCGTGTGTGATGGTGTTGGTGTCGCATTGAATTGAATGGAACGATGAAGAAAAACTCATGTACGTACCCGATCTTAAATAACTGAAACAAAGGTCGAGATGAGTTTGAGTTTCAGAAATAAACAAAGAAAGAAGAAGAGTCTGGTGTGAGTGATGAAGAAGAACGATAATTACTTAGAAACTGAATGGTACGCAAACGCCGGCGTTGGAGAAAGAATTGCTCTGTCACCATTGCCATGACCACTCTGTATTCTTCCAAAAGCTCCACTATCATCCCCACCCTCATCATCTTTCTCTCTCTAGTTTTTCTTTCTTCTCTGATCTCTGTGTCAAGAAATAGGGAAATAAGAAAGCTACGGGTGGTAGTTGGGGAAAACCCAAATGTTCAAAGAATAGATATATAGGGGGCTCTTGATTGTTTTATAAAGCTGAGTAATACATTTTATTTTTGGTTAGTTTGGACCATTTGATTGCACATCACAACTTAATTTTCCTTATTCGGGCAATGGGTCCGAGATTAGACCCCTTTTTTTGGGATAAGTTATGGGTGAATTATGATTGCTGAAAAGTCTTAAATAAGTTGAAATTATATATATATATATATATATATTTTTTTTGAGTAGGTTTTAACATATTAATATATAACAATTTTAAATACTCTATTTTTTTAATTATTTAATTATTAATAATTGCTTACTTTTTCACGTTTGTAATTTTATATTGACTTCTGACCAAACAAAAAAGTCGACTGGATGACTTTTGCACAGTATGATTTGTGGGGTTATCACGTACGTAATTTGTAATCATAATCTTTTCTTTAGAGTATAATAAAATTCAGCCTTAATGTTTGCGTGTTTAAGCAGTAATATCCTTTTTGTAAGGGGATTTGATTTCCCAAAGTTTCTTGTAATTTCCATTGATAAGTAGACAAGGGTGTGCTACAACTTTTACTCCTTCGGGTAAGGTGGCACCTAACCCCTTTAACTAATCAACTTTAATTTGTGGTCCTCTCATTTCCAAGAGGGTTTAGATTGTGGCATACCAGGATTCAATTTTGTTAACATACAAGTTTTTAGCATAAACTATAACATCATAATACAATTCTTATTGATAAAAATATCGTCTTTTGGGTATTTTCTGTAAAATGAATCTCTCTAACCCGACTCACCGTGTGTTGGTGGACTGAATTATGACATAGTAGGGTTCTGTCTTACAAATTAGGATACGTAAAACGATTTCAAAGGAGACCTACTCATACTTGTTTTAATTAATGAAATCGTGTTCCAACAAATGGTTTTCTTATGTGAAAATTAATTTATTTCCAACACAAAATACATTGTCATTAGAGCTATATGGAGCTTCATATTTTTGGTCACAAGGTGAGCCCCAGAAGTAAGCCTAGCTAGAATCTAATCATAAACATCATTATTAAATAGATTCAATGGCTTTGATCCTTATTTCCAAAAATTAACAGAAGAACGTACAATTTTAAAATGCAACTAAAATGCATTTTCTCTCTAAAAATGCATGTGAATGACACATGACGATTTTTTAGCTAAAAATTAACAAAAATCCCCTTTTAACTCTCAATTACAACAAATTAAAATGCAACTATAGACTCCAATGAGCGAAAATTGAGAACACAAACCCCCAAATGCAACAGTAAGAACCATATTTCAAAAGTAAATGATTTGAAAATTGAAGCCATGAAATCATTCACATTGGCACTTCTGTCTTTTAGCTTTCGTGGCAAACTGATATCAATTTTGAAAATGGAGTTTGAAGATAGAAATTAATAGAAGATACAATCTTGATAATAAAAAAAAGTTAGAGTAGTTGGGATGTTTCTTTTCACACGCGGGTGCGCACACACATACATACATATATATATATATATATAATTTTTAAGGGTATTTTTTTGTCTTTTAATTTGATAGTTCCATTTTTTTTTTTTAGTTTTTCAAAGTATTTCTAGGCACAAAGGCTCGCAACTAATTCCCGAGGTACTATCCATGACTAGAAGCAGAAACCTCTTCTAATATTCATAATACACAATGACTCGAAACCGAAACTTCTCTCTTAGGGGTTCACTCAAGCCAACTTCTATTTATTCTATTATTTTCTTGTTGTTTCTTTCTTATTTTTTTTCAGTCAAATAATAAAGTAAAAAGACAAAATAAAAATCGCAATGCCTAACATTTTCCCTCTGGTTAAAAATAAAATAAAATATAAAAAATTTGTCTCATATCTAAAAAAAGAGAAAATTATTTTGAGGCTACGAGCATGCAAAACTCTAATTTTAAAAAATCTAAATTACGAAATGAGAGCATTTTTTTTTTTGAACGAAGGGACGTATTTACTAAAAGAATTTACATGGACTTATTATCATAGGATATTCAATAAAAAAGAAATTAAACAGACGGTCGGAACTCCACACGACTAAAAAACTACTACTCCCTGTGTCTCTTATGTATTGTCTTGTTTAATCCGGTACACGGATTAAGAAAAAATAATTATTAAAATAGGAAGAAAAATAAGAATAAAATAATAAAATTAATTTTCTATTTAAAAAGGGAAAGTTTTAAATAAAATAACTATTTAGTAATGAATATATATATATATATATATATATATATATATATGATAGGAGGGATTACTATAAAGGTCGGTTTCAGATGTCATTGAATAAGCTTTTGAATTTCCAATCCCTCACCGACCCTATAAAGCCGACTAGAATTGGTGAGCACTGTTTTCTATTGTGAAAAAAACCAGAAGCCTATGACTTGTATTCTTATCCTAACATTCAACTCTTTCCATTTTCAACAATCCATCATCTACTTTTTTTTGAATTTTGTTCCTTCAAGTTTTACAATTTCATAAAGGAAATAATTATCTCCATTTATCTTTAAACTCCTTTTCATTCACAAGAAATAACTTGTACATTTGCACGCCAACCTTACCAATAATTTAACATTTAAAGGAGGGGCAATATAGGAAGACAAAATAGTAAACAAAATAACTTGCCAAGAGATTCATTTTAAACAGAGCAACAGTAGTGCTAAGGTGACAAAATATTAAATACAAAAAAACACGTATAAGATAAGAAATAAATAATGCTACTGATTGATTATGTAATTTTTAGGTCTTACTATTGAGTGATGTGACCTATTAATTTTAATCAATCAACAATTGCTAACAAATTTTATATTTTAATATTTTTGTATCTTATTTTGTCATTCTTATACAACCTTTAACACCATGACAAAAAGAAATTAAGGCCTTCCAGCCTTTAATTATCAGACAGAATTCTTTATTCCAAAAAGGTATTCCATCTCCTATTCTAACCGTTGGATCTTTGCCACATGTCCACCAAAAATCAAGGAGTAATTAATGTTATTTATTCCCATGCACACGTGGCGAAGATTCGACGGTTGGAATAGGAGATGGAATACCTTTTTGGAATAGAGGATCCTATCCGATTAATTACTATGCTGATTTTCCTCTCGTTTCAGAAGGAATATGACCTAAGAAAGACCTTCTTCCATGCTTTCCAGCTTAGAGATCGACATCGACCATTTATGATTGCCAAAGGAGGGACGACGGAGCGTCTTGGAGATGGAGAAGATGGTGCTGATTGGGAAGCTTCAAGTTGGACATTGTCTTCTAAGTTCCAAAAACGAGCATCTTTTCTCTTTCGTCTAATAGTGGCTAACACATCGTACTTGTTGCATATTCCCCACACTGTTACCTTTTGTTGATGAAAATCTACATTTACCGAGTATATACCTGTTAATTTTTACAACACCACAAATCGTAAGTCTGCGAAGAATTTCTACCAATAATGAGTAAAGAAGAGAGAGAGAGCAAAGATTTATCCTCCATTTCTATATATGTTTGCTCCCATCAAAAAGTAAAAAGAGAAAAGCTTCTGGGCTCGTGACAAGAGGCCCAATAGTATCAGCATAGAACTAAGTACTAACTAGCACTTGCATTATACCTTGTTTGTGGCCCATATAAGCTTAAAATTAGAAGTTTAAAATGGTGATCTTCTAAGTTGTAACATTTTAGGCCCATTAGATTTACAGTAGATGCCAAATTCTGAATCAGTGATTTCCTAATTCCATCCAATTTTCCCCTCTTCTCTAAATATGTATTGAAAATTATATTTCGAAAAACGTAGAGAGCATAAACCACTTAATAATATATATAAACACAAGAACGTTCTTAAATATAACGATGCAGCAGCAAAAATTGAGGCTCATCATGCTTGAGAATGAGTTAACTAACTCAAGTCCAAGTTGTATGTATATACCTTTGAAATGGGCTAAGGCCTTCTTTACTTTCCTCTCGCAACCATAAGAATATAGAGGCACCATCATCTCCACATACTGTGCCTCCACATTCTTCCATGCCGGAACTATCTGCATGTCCCCCATTTTCAATGCGTTCTCAAGCTATCGTACATATATTCGTCGAATAATTATATATCTCTCAACATTCGACTCCCAATCCTCACTTCTCGTCTTAGTTTGCATTAACATGTCGTTTGTCCCATTGAACTTATATATAGCCTTCATATGTCATTGGCAGTCATCCGTCATTCCGTGACAACCCCAAAATAAAAAAATACTTAAATAAAATTTTGCAGAAGACACAAAAGGCAATATTATTCCTCAGGGAAAGAAGAATTAAAGTCCCTTTTACTTTCTCCTTTTTTTTTCTTTATATTTTTCTTTACATTTCTGCATATGCTTTTAGTCATGTTCATAGCAACCTAGGTTTGATCAGCCAACCTTTGAATTTGAGAAAGTTGACGACGATGTTTCAAAATTAATCCCTAGGGATTTGGAATTGAATATGACTAGGATAAGTGTAAATATGTGTCATCATATCATCTCTTTTTAGTCAAATTAAAAGTACATTTGCTAAACCTCCCTTTTTCTCGAATCATGTGTAGAGGTTGGATAAGCTAATATGGATTTGAACCCCATGTGGGATGTGTTCTTCAGGTAAAGGTTAGATCCCCCATGTGGGCTGCATTACTTAGGCAAGAAGTTTCTTTTGACAAGGGCCACAATGTTGACACTTAATTAAGAAGGATCTAGATAATTAAATTTCGTTTGAAGATATATGTTTATTGTAGTAAATAAGTAGTCATTTAATTAGTTTATAGAAATGCATGCTCAGAGCATCAGTCTTCAACGAAGTCATATATCCCTCTTCTTCATGTACCAATTCCCATGGATAGTAACTTAATTAGTAGCCAGAGTAAAATAAGAGAATATGGTATACAACTCGCTGTCATAAGATAAGACGATCCACATAGCTAGGAATTGTCTGAATCCATTGTCGTGGGGCAATTGGTTGGTCCCTAAAATGGTTTTAGTCTGTGATGCCGAGACGTCCGTGAGAATAACCGATGTAGAGAGCGGGGCAATTCAAGACAATAACCGAAGGTTGTTATTTTTTCCAGCATTAACAATATATATATATATATATATATATATATATATATATATATGCAGCAATAATTAATGCATATATCAAAAGTGTGTTTGGGTAGTGTGATTCAAGTTCAAGGGCAAGGACAAAATATATGATGTAGGTCTACCATGTTTTGTACCAATTGATTTTTGAGACCTGCTAAACCACACCCCCCAAAAATACTAAATGACACCCTCCCGGGCAAATTTACTATTTTGCCCATGTTTTTAATGAAAAAAAAATTTTTGAAAAAAGAAAAAGAAAAGAAAAATGGCAAGACTCCTAACAGTGGGCGGTCTTCTTGGAGGAAGACTCCCAACAGTGGGCGGTCCTCATGGATTCCGTTAAAAAATTAACGATTTTATTAACTTTTTAACGGAATTATTAACTTTAGGATATTAAAATTAACATTTCCGTTAAAAAATTAACGAAATCGTTAACTTTTTAACAGAACTTCATGAGGACCGCCCACTGTTGGGAGTTTTCCTCCAAGAGACCACCCACTCTTGGGAGTCTTCTTCATTAGGACCGCCCACTGTTGGGAGTCTTTTTTTTTTTATTTTTAAAAAATTGAATTGGGGGCAAAAGAGTCTTTTCTCAAGGAAGGGAGGGTGTGATTTAGCATTTTTGGGGGGTATGGTTTAGCACTTATGCTGATTTTTTTGTACATATGCATCATTTCGAATAGATTTAATTAAAGAATATGCGTTTTAGTTAACCTGACACATATCATCAACTTTACATGATTCCAACACAATGTGTGTATATATATATATATATATATATTATATATATTATATATATATATTATGTAAGCAATTAAATATTTAATTATTCTGATTAATTAATAAGTTCTGATACCAATACCAACATGTAGGAATAAATAATTTCTAACACCAAATAATCACGTAGCGGAATAACAATAACCAATAATATTAAAATCACTCAGTTGAATAATATCGAGGAGATGACTTACAATTAAATAAACTAACCTAATACTCACAATCACCTTGGGGGGACATTTCCACTCACGGCCAACTTGGCCTTTCACAATTCACGGCACGGCCGAATCTCTCTCTCAAATAATAAATCTTCTTCTCTCAATTATTTATCCGGCTCCAATACCCATCTATATATAATAGCTCTAAATAAATTCTAATCTGAATAGGAAAGTCCTATTTGACAAATCTATTCCTAAATTAATTAGGAGGTACAATAGAACTTGACAACTAATTAATAAATAACAATCCTAATTGGATTAGGCTTGGTTTAATATCCAACATTGTCTCCCTTAAACCAAGCTCGTAAAAGTATTTGGTTCATCGCCATCTCGAGCAATAATCTTCAACGCGATCTCTGCAGCTGTCAGAAACTTGTACACTTGTATTTGATCTTTGGTCTTCATCTTCACTCGCGGTTGAGAACGAACTTTATACTTAGCATACAACTTCTTGGCTTGTTCTTCGCGATCAAAATAATTCTCCATGTTGACCCATTCATCTTCAAACTTAATAAAGCAACTATCCAATCCACGATTTCCACTATGGCATGATCTTGAGAACTTATTGAATTTCATATCATCTTAATTATCCAATTGAAAAAAGTACCAATCTTCTTTGCTCATCAAATCTTGAAACTTAATAAACGATGACCCACAATACTTCAACACTTCAATTTTGATAGCACTTGAATTAGGAGTAAAGAATTTTTCAAAACCAAGAAAATCAACAGGAGTAGAATTTTCAACCTCCCCAACAGCTTTCAAATCAATAAAATACAAATCTTGAGTAAGCCCAAACAAATTCTTAAATTTCATATTTTCCTCTTTTATACTATCTTCTAAATTTTTCATGCAAATTTTCTCACCCAATTTATCACGGGCAACAAACAAATTCTCAACATCAAGTCATCAATTACTTGAGAAAATAATTCTTCAACATCTCTCATATTACTCTCATATTACCAAAGACAACTTCCAATAAATTAAAATTTTCTTCACCAATTTTTGTCTCAATAAACTTAACTTCTTTTTCTTATTCACAATTGTTTTCTTTTTCAAAATTTTCTTTCCCACAACAATTTTCTTTTTCAAATCATTCTCCTAAACATGAACTATCAATTTCAACTAAATTAAAAGTCATATCTGAATCTTTAATCGATTCTTCCTCCTTTGCACCACATATATCTTTGATTACCAACTTTTCCTCGTTTGTATCACCAACGAATTCAAAACCTTCTTTCTCTTCCAATTCCTTTTCTTTTTTTATGCAATACTTCTTTTTCTCTTTCTTTGCTTTGCTTTTCCTCATCCATCTTCCTCAAAATTTATATCATTTTATTTATTTTCTTTACATGTTCTCTTTGTTACTCAAACGTAAATCTATCCTCGGAATAATTCGTTGCTCAATATTCAGTAGGTACAACCGAATATCCACGATATTTAATATCACGTTCAAGTTTCTTCCACTTCTCATAATTTTTGAAAGTATGTTCAAGTTTTTCCCAAACCACCTTTAAAGATTCAGTAGTTCCCAAACACAACAATCCCCAAATTCCTTCATGTATTGAATCTTGTAAAATTCGCCAAATACGAAGGTCTTTTGCTATTGAAAGTGTCTTTGACTCCGAATTATTAAATTGTTCAAATACATCATACCATAAGTAACAATTCTTAAGATAATTACTAATATTTATGATCCAAGAATCATAATTGGAAAGAATTAACTTAGGAAAACGTATCCTTATAATCAAACAAATAATTCGCTCACCTTTGTGAGCCTCTTCTTCTTACGAAAATCACACTCCAATTATCCTTGACAAATTCTTCGTAGACATCTTATCGAGCCTAAAGCTCTGATACTAAATGTAAGCAACTAAATATTTAATTGCTTTGATTAATTACTAAGCTCCGATATCAATATCAACGTGTAGGAATAAATAATTTCTAACACCCAATAATCACGCAGCGGAATAACAATAACCAATAATATTAAAATCACTTAATTGAATAATATGGAGGGGATGACTTACAATTAAATAAACTAATCTAATACTCACAATCACCTCGGGAGGACATTACCACTGACGGCCAACTTGGCCTTTCACAATTCACGACACGGCCAAATCTCTCTCTCAAATAATAAATCTTCTCTCAATTATTTATCCTCTTCTTATAATAAGACTTTGCAACCCATCTATATATAATAAATCTAAATAAATCTTAATCTTAATAGGAAAGTCATATTTGACAAACCTATTCTTAAATTAATTAGGAGACAAAATAGAATTTGACAACTAATTAATAAATAACAATCCTAATTGGATTAGGCCTTGGTTTAATATCCAACATTTTAATGTCGAACTTTTGTTTGGTAAATCTAATTGATTAATCTCGTCAATTTGTTCACTAAAGCAAAATATAGTTGATTTGTTTGATCTTCATTACGAAGAAAATTTATGTATATGAGATTGTTACATAATATCTAGTTGATATGATATTTTATTTATTTATTGACACATAACAATGTTATTTAATTAAAATAAATCAGATTCCTTAAATTTAAAATGGTTGTAGCATATTACCTCTGTCTCAGAATAAGTGTCGTTTTAAAATAATTTTTTATTTCAAAATAAGTGTCGTGATAGGATTTTAAGAAAAAATTGTTCATATTTTGCCAAAATTATCATTATTGACTACTCTAATTAAAGATGGTTGATATTACCAAAGAGAAAAATACTCATATAATTTATTTATAATAATTAAACTTAAATAAAATAAATTAACCTTTTGATAAGCTTTTTTAATCTATTTACGAATTGTTAAAACGATGACTTCTACTCATCAATTACGACAAGAATTTTGACAAAACAAAACAATGCCGAGGACATCACCACCGCCCACAACCCTCATGCCACGTTAGATGATGGATCCGACGGGCCCGCCTTGTTGGCTAATCAGAAACGATGACTCGGATCTCATATTCGAAATATATAAGGGTCCCACCATGTGAAGCCTCCCATGCCACTTATTTTGATTTTGATTTTAGATTTAGCAGAGAGGGGAGGAATCTCTTGGTATACTAAGAAAAAGGGTGCCAATTTATATATATATATATATATATATATAAATTAGCTGTTATATCATGTCGTTTGCATATCCCGTCATGTGACATCCATTTTCCTAACTGCCCCTTGATTCGACTTATTATAGTACCAACCGAGGGAAAAAAAAAAAAAAAACTCCAAAAATAATCATTGTATTTATGTTTATATTCAGGTTTAGTCTCTTACTCAAAAAGTAATTGAATTATGTCTTTTGACCAACTCTTATAATCAAATTTAGTCTTTTCATCTATGTTTTCGTTATTTTGTTCGTTAAATGATCATATGACTGACATATGTTTAATTTTTCAGCAATATTATGTCTTTTTTAATAAACTATCTTCTTTTTATTAATATGTTCAATTTTTCAATGATATTTTTGTTTTTTCTCTTAAACTAATACTTCATTCGTTTTATCCAAAAAAATTTACGTTTGAAAAGTCTAATAACCAAGAGATATATAAGTATCATTAAATTTGATCATAATTACAAAAATGTTTGACTAAAAGTAATATATTTATATTAATGTGGAGGGTAAAATTGAAAAAATTATAAATATTGTAAGCATAATTTTAAAAATGGACTATTTAAGTAAATCATCCTACAATAGATTATTGGCCTTTTTGCCTGGAACGAAGAAAATATTTTATTTTATTTTCTCTCCTCATCATTTTTTCTATACTTGCAAAGAAGAATCTAATATAAAAGCTACTCCATTATTTAAGCATCAGTGTTTTTTTTTCTATGTAATTCTTTTTTAATAGGGGCTTTAAGCTTTGGTACCTAGTAAATTTTTTAAAGCTAAAGCGCTAAAACTTGTAATTTATTTTTTCATTTTAAAAGAAAAAGAATGAGATAAAACTTATATTTATAAAATTTAAAATTAAAAGAAGGTAAAATGGTCACTTATATATACGAATTCTTTCTTAAATGAACAATTCAATAATTAAAAATATCAAAAGGTCAATTTATCTAAGATAATTTACGTGAAATGAGTTTTTATGGTATTTTTTAAGGGAGAATTATTTTATTTTAGATTTTTTCTTCAAGTGAAGAAAATATAAATATGAATAGAGAAAAAAACTAGAAAAATAATATTGATTAAGTTTCTAAAATTTAAACATATTTATTTACAAGAAAAAGACAATAATATCATTGAAATTTTGAACATGTGCTAGCTACATAGCTATTTAAGTTTGTAATGAGTTGAAAAATTGCATTACTTACATATTAAGCAATGTAATATCTAACTACGTTAATTACATATTTGCCATCTAAACTGAGATGATAAATTAAGTCAAATAAATTGAGTCACATTCATTGCTCAACAAAAATTGCCTTAATACTGCATGGGGGTGTGATGAGTTAGCAATGATATATAATTGAGTTTGATTCATTTGAAAGGAAAGGAAAGGAAAGACATGTCATTAAACTTGTCAAGGAAAGTGGATTAAATTAAGGTTACAATTAAGTTGGACACAATATTCATCATTAATTTCATGCTGATAAATGCATGCCACGATTAATGAAAGAGTAGGGGATTTGATTGGATGATTGCTCTTCACTATATTAATATGTGGAAATAGGAGTGGGTATGAGTTAATTACATGGGGTTAATTGAATTGAGTCATAATAATACTTTCTCCTAGCTAGGGACAGGGTCCATGACCTTAACAACATGTAGGGTACGTGCATTATTATATATCCAGCTTAAGATTAGATCTTATCTTATATAGAAAATAATATGTATACGTACTGAAAATATAATTAAGATATAAAAAAATTTGTTAGGTGCGCTAAAGTATTGTATAATAAAATTATAAAATTCTGTCTAACAGATAGATTTAATGTATATTAATTTTTTGTTTTCAGTATATTATAGCATGCCTTCAACGATAGATAACGCTACCTAGGTAGGTAGGGTTAGAATTGAAGAGAAAACCGTTAACTGAATCCAAATTAATTAATAGTACCTAGCTAGCTAGCTAGTAGCGTAACAAGTTTTGTTTTTCAATTCGGATACATTTGATAATATATATTTCTCAAATAGTATTATTTTAGACTCGGTTATTTCATTTCAATTTTCCAGACATAATTTTGCGTCTTTTAAACAAGTTAGTTAATTTACAATAATTTAATTTCTTGACTAAATTTAATTGGAACAATACATGCATGGAGTGGTCAAATTATATAGCATTACAATTGGCACAAATTAAACAAGGATATGTTTAATTACAAGGAAAGGATAGAATGCATGCATGCAGCATGTGATTCGCTAGCTCTTGCTAACATCGCCGCATGTGATCAGTTAACTCATCACTATCATTAAGGTTTGATCAAATTAAAACATGCATGCATGCATGCTAGTAATTACATACATGTGAATATATAATTAATTAACTCGATCGATCGCCATCATGTATAATTAATTAATTAATTAATTAGGTATCGATCACAAACAATATATATTGCTAACATGTTTAGCATGTTAATTAGTTAACTAACTTGTTAACATTAGCTTTTGATCATCGTAAACATATATAATTAATAATAATTAGGAGCTGAGGATGACATCGATCGTCAGACATTCCTCGATCGGTCGGTCTAATTAATAAGCATGCACGCATATACGTACTAGATCTTCGACGTTAAGGTGCGGTAGCGCGCAATGATTTGTTGTATATCCCACAAAATATATAGAAGATTGTCACGAGTTGATCGAGATCAAAAATTACACAATGGTTATATTATTAATTAATACTCTATAAACTTAGCATTCTATATATATAGCTTGATCCACCCCAACCATAATCCACCCAATTTTCGTATATGCTGTCGTCATAGCCAGGAAAGCTACGTACAATTTCATATCACATACTATATATATATATATATAAAATTTGTGATCGAGGCGAATGAAATTTTTCCAATTTCAATTCATGAAATGGAACAAGCATTTGGATTCTCATCGGAGAAGAGCTGAGGCGGTGGAATTCTCTCAATCATATAGAGAGGTTGATAATAATACACCATCTTTTGCATACTTTGTTCATCACATATGTTAATCACCTCATCTTCTCCTCCCTTCTTTTCCTCCTCTTTAGTTTCACCACTTTTCTCCTCCGAAGGTTTATCACCGCCACCCTCAGTACCGCCTTCTTTCTTGTCCTCCTCTACTGGTTTGTCACCGCCTTCTTCTTTCTTCTCTTCGGGTTTTGACTCCTCCGCTGGTTTTTCCTCTTTACTCTCTTCTGGCTTTGGTTCTTCTTTTGGTTTCTCGGGTTCAGCTGGCTCGGGTTGTGGCACTATTTTGGCCGTCTTTTTAGTGCGTCTATAGACGTACTCGACGAGCTTGTCTGCGTCCATGGTCCCAGTCACCGTCACTTTGCTGGAGCTCAGTTCTGTTTCCACTGTTCTCACTCCTGCAATCCAAACAAACTTCTTAGTTAGTTAAATTTGAGGAGTCCCTTTACCCTTGATTAAAAATTGGAACAAGAATGTTATGGGATGGGTACTAGCTAGCAATATGAGACATCTTGGCATGGCAATCAGTCACAATATGCCAAGACATCAAGTAATGGCCAAAGCCACATAGCCCATATGACACATCTTGTTATGGTAGTACATAGTCCACTACATTCGGACTAAAGCGAATGATTTTGTAGTTTGATCTCGTGACCTCTTTGATTTTCAACAACACACGAGTGTATGAGTAACCTATATCCCGGATGAACTGACAATCTCAAAACAAGAATCGAGTTTTGCCAAATTACTATTTTACCCCTTTCCTTTTGAGTAAGTTTTCAGTTAGTTAGAGAGATATATAACCAAGATTAGGTTGAAGGATTGTAGATCACTTATTATCACCCCTAAATTGGTTAGAAGTGACCACTCACAACAGCAAATCATATAAATTCATGATTCCACTGGTTAATATTCCCAAACTGCCCTTAAATATTTCCTTAGTTTGTACCATAAGCAAAGAATAGCTAGCTAGCTAGAAATACCTTTCATTTTGAGTATCTTTCTCTTAAGTTGTTGAGCACAGGCCTCACAATGCATATTCACATTCAGCTCCACAGTAGTTAATCCACTAACCTGAGCCCCCAAAAATAAATTAATTAATTTAATAAGCACACCATAACTTAAATAACAAATATTGCTTAATCAAATGAACTGAAATTTAAGCAGACCTGGGAAGCAACAACTTCAGGAATAGATTCACCCTCAGCTGCAGGTAGAGGTGACAAAACTTTGGCTTTTCTCTTTGTTTTCTTCATAATTTTGTTACAGATTGCTTGAGGCTCAATTACTCCCTTAATAGTCACTTGGTTTTGCAACATGTCAATCACCACCCCTTCAACTCCTATCATCAAACAAATTGCATGGTTAAAATAAAACGGCATTGTTCGGGACAAATGTCTCTGAAGCATTCTAGCTCTCTCTCAAAGTATTTTCATTGGAAGTCTAATTATTTATTGACATTTAGTCGTCAAAATGTGGAATCAGCACTCTTACGTCTTGCAATCGCAAATTGCGTATATATGTTAAACCAGGGTCCTAATTATTTGTCATCAAGTGAATAACGAGAATTTGAAATGTCATCGATACTTAAAAAGTGGTCCAAAATATACCTCTTATCCTCAAAATTGACTTCTCGATCTTTCTTGCACATCCTACACAATGCAAATCAACAAATAAAACAAAGGGCTCGGGTGGTTTAGGGGGCTCTTCTGGCTTAGCTTCTCCTTCTTTCTTTTCCTCAGCCTTTTCTTCTTTCTTTTCCTCCGCCTTGGCTTCTTCTGCCTTTGGTGGATCCTGCAAAATCACCACATTACTCACATAAACAAATTTATCTATGATAAACATTCTTGAAAATAAAATGCATTAACACGCGATAGTACTTGTTTCATATGCAAAAATGCTCGTCCCATTTTGTTCAATATTAGTACAAAATTTCATTCTACGATAGATATATAGCATGAAAAAGAATTATGATTGCTTTCGTACGTACCAAACGAGCACTTAGTTAAATAACATAATGCAGCTCTAACCTGTTTAACTTCTTCACCCATTGTCTCTATATCACAACACAGAGCGGGAGCGAAAGCAAGAGAACGAGAGAGTGTGAGAGAGAAAGAGAATAAACAGAATTTAAATGGGAGAAAGAGAATATTGAAAGGAGGTGTGGGCGGTGGGGATTATTATCCCTATAAAAGCAAAATCCTCTGCTATGGAGCAGGGCACTAACTAAAGAAATGGTATTTTTTTTTTCTTTTGGGTAATGCTATGGGTTAAGCTGTAAGGAAGAAGGAAGGGGAGATTCCAATGGAGCTAGGTAGGCTTATTTATAGACAGGTTCAAGTCTTCAAGATTAAGAGAGAAAGAGGGAGAGAGTTACGTCTATGGCCAGTTCAAATATTGCTTCATCCACTCTTCTTGTTCCATGTTGAATCTCTACCTAGCAATTCAAAGAGGTCTTTGTTTTTTTCTTTGTTTTAATCTAAAGAGGTCAAATTACGCAAAGAAAGTGAAATAATTGCACTGGAAGGCACATGTATATATATATAGAAATGTTTTTTATCCAATTTAAAATAAGTGTTCATTTTTGTTTCAAAATAAGTATCTCTTTTTGTATATGATTTCTAGATTATTGTTATCATTATTTTTTTGTTAACTTAAGAAGGCGAAAAAAGGAATCACACCTCTAGATAAATAGGTACTATATTGTATAAGTGTGATCATATATATCCATACTAATGCACCGTATTTTATTGAAATTCTGCAATTTTGATCTATATTGGAACCAAAAGTTGAGGGTTCTCATGCTACTGACAACAATAGCAAAAAGAAAGAAATATGGACAAATTCTTTTAATTAGTTTTTTTTATCTTGCTAAAATCTCGTATTTGATATTGCGGGTAGAGTTTCTTAGAAATTATTACTTCACAATACGTGTCTGTGTCGATATAATCCTTTTAATTGAAAATATGTATGCCCATAAAAATGAACTATTCATAGTTTTAGCTACTCGTTTCAAATACATATTCCAAATTCTTACAATTTCCATCCTTTCTTTTTCTAGATAAATTCTTGAATATTCGAAGGAAGAAATGTTAGATAAGCTAATTAGTTGCCTGGCATGCAATTCTAATTTACTTAAAATGGCAAATGACCTTTACTTAGCTCTAATGTAAACGAAAATGGGATCATGATTAACTCATCATTATCGAACTATATGCGTGGATTAATTAATCGGAAATTAAAGTAATTAATCTAATCATCTTTCCGTTTTGTTTTGTTTATTGGACAAGGATGGTAAATGAAGTATGGGGATGGCCAAAAAGGACTAAAGTTTTAGGTGTAAAGATATCCTTACTAGAAAGTTGGTCTCACATGGCTTGTTCATTTCAATACCATTTTGCCAGATTGGTATTTTGTTTTGTCAATATAACAATTGCATTTTTGTTTTGTACCTTGTGTTGAAAACTTGTTAATGTTCTGACAAAACTAAAATTTTGCTCTGTCGAAAGTATTTTCTTCTCATTTCTTGAATTTCCCCTCTGTACACTTTTTTTGGGAAAATAAATAGCTATCTTCTTCTTGTGGTTACTTATGTGTACCAATCTTCCATCTCTATCATGGTACCATTTAGATCACTTTCTCAATTTACACTTGGTAGGATGGTTCTTTCGGGTTAGTTTACACGTATCTTAATTTAGGCTAGTTTGTTTGGCGAGCCTAAGGGTGCACGTTTCCCGCTTGACCTATATATTGATGAATTATCACCAAGGTGATAAACAAGAATCGAGCACCCACCGAGGTGCGTGCCTTAAAAATCGAACTCAAGTAGATAGTTGAGGGAGAAAAAGCAACTAACTACACAAACTAACTCATGAGATTTCTTTCTCATTCTACAATTTTGATTTGTTCTACACACCAGAATTGTTGTGACATGGGGATCTCTACTTGGGATCTTTCAGTTACCAACCTTACCAAACTAAGCAGTAACAACAACAATGGGACATCAAATCCACACCATATAATTCTTTTCATAGCAAACTTCAAACTCATCCTTCCAACTTTTAATTTGTAACTTACTCTGTTTAAGAAAAGGATAAAAAGATGTAAAGTCATGTATCAAACAAAGAAAGAAAACTGACATACCAACTTATGTTGTGTAAATGACTCAGCTTATGGAATTCCCAAGTGGAATTTTTTTTCCAAGAAAATGAAATCCAGCCAAAAAGAGGACTTTCCCTCACCCATGGGCGGCTCTAACAAAGAGACAAATGAAGCAATTGCTTTTGGCCCACCATAATTTTAGGCCTCAATATATAATTACATACGGAGAGATAATATAGGGACGGTGTATAAATATGTACTAGATTTGTTTAGATTTATTATGCCTTGAAAAAAGGAAACCGTATTTTTTTTTTCAAGTTATCGATGGTTTCGATTTTTTTTTTTTTTGGAAAGTATTGAAAGAAATTTTACAAATAGAGACAAACACACCAATGCACCACTTAATTTTATTAAAAAACTAGATTCATTTCCAAATGCATGGATTACTTATAGGATATTTTTTACAATACCTATAACGGTTGCTTCGACCGAAAAAAGTTTTCAAAATTAGAATTAAGAAAGTGTTCTTAAAATCAAGGGTAAATTACACATAACCCCTCTCAACTATGGCTCAAGTTTGATTTACCCCCCCTCAACTACCAATTGAAGCAGTGTGACCCCCTCAACTATAACATTTTTTAAATTGCACCTTCTATTTAGACACTGGGGTTTGAATTCATGAAATTTGTCCGCCAAAGACTTACGTCACCATCTGTACGTATGATATTTACCATAATATTCAAAATAAAGATAAAAAATTATTTTAATAACCATTTTTATGTACAAAGAGGGTCTTAGAATAATAAGGGTAATATAGTCAATTAAAATACCAAAAGGACACTATAGTTAAAAAGAATGCCTAAAGATGGTCAGATGAGTTTTACGTGGACATTTTACATCAATTCAAATGACAGTGCCTAAATGGAAGCTACGATTAAAGAAAATGTTATAGCTGAGGGGGGCATATTGCTTCAATTGGTAGTTAAGGGGGGCAATTTAAATCTAACCTATAATTGAGGGGTGCTATTTGTAATTTACCCTAAAATCAACTATGTTGCAAGAAAGGTTAAATGAATTGGCAATGTTATCAATTGAAAAAATAAATAGTAAAAAAATTAAAATATAAAAAAATATTTAATAACTTTGTATCTCAAAAGGTTAAAAGAATGCATTTTAAATAAATAAAAAAATTGAAAAGTTATAAAGGTAATTAAATTATACTTTAATTTTATTTTTCATGTCATCATGCTTTTAGTCCAGAGTTTAAGTAGAGCCGCCCTAGCCCTCTCCAAAAGTTTCATGTTTGGTTGGTTTTGACGTCTTTTAATTAAGATCATCTTCTTGTTTTTTTTTTTCTAGATGGAATTTGATTTGTAAAAAGTTATTTGTAATTAATGGGTTAATAGGCTGGGATTTAGAGAAGGGTGGGACCCAATTATCATGAGGATTAGAAGAATCTGGACTATTAGCTTTATTTGGTAAACTATTAACCAATCAAACTCAACCACTCGTTAACCTAGCTTTTTCCTCAAGAACAGAATCTACATCGAGTTATTTTAGTTTTTACTCTTAGGTAAACCTACAAAGTCAAAAGAGCTCCTACAACCTCTTAGGTCGGGTCGTTCTAATATTCACACAAAAAAAAAATATAGGTTTAAATTATAATTTGGTCGTCCAACTTTGACAAAAAATTTGTTAAACTCACCCTACTTTTCTTTTTAACAAATTAATCACTATACTTAACATGTATTCTTATTGCTGGGACTCACTTCCGTTAGTGTAGTAAAATGAAAATCATCGAAAAGACAGTAATACTCTTTACCTTTGGAACATGCAATACCGCATGTGGACAGATTGAAGCCACAATATTCAATCTTCATCCCTCCTCCTCGGCATCAATCTCAAATTCTCCGACCTCCCCCTCCACCATTCCGTCCACGTAGAACATTTTTTAATCACCAATATCGCCGTCCACACTGGATTCTCTACTTCGCCGTCTACACGGCCCCCTGCGGCCATTATATTGCCGCCAATTCTTCGAAGAACTCCGTCACGCGTCCCAAACCCAGTTCTTAATCATCGACGAATCTCAAGAAAATGTCGATGTCCAACCTTTGCTGTTAATTCTATCGAACCTATTTGGCCCATTTGATTTATTAGACAATGAAACCCTTTTTATTCTTGAAAAACACAATAGTGGGTTAACCCTATTAAGCGAAGATGACATATTTAGCAACAGCTCACATGCCTCATACAGTGGATGCCCTTCTAGGGTGGCCTTAATGGAGAGTCTCAACAGGGGCAAGCAAATCTAGGCTTCTAGCCTTAATGCTAACTTTTAAAATTTCAAGACCATTCATAATCGCATTTGCAGAGTCCGCATTCAAGTCGGGACCCTCATTAACAGTTAACATATCTGAATCAGCAGAAGAATTGGAGACAAAATCTTTGTAAATTGGCATATTCAAGTTACCAGCTAAGCTCGAATGGTCGAGACTCCCAAAAGCATGGTCAGAACTCATATACAGGTTGAACACAAGATTATTCAAAGATGTGCTCACGATATCGCAGAAATGGACACGCACAAAGTACGTGAAATCAGGATCCACTGGTAGCACCCACGTGATATTGAAGTTCAGTTGAGCACATTAGCATCTCCCATGTCTTAGAGCAGTGGTGGTGGTGATGGGTACAATAGGATTGTGGCAGCTGTGTTGGTAGAGAAAGAAGGTTTAATAATGAGTAACGAGGGAGGGTATCTTGAAAGTGATATAAGTAAGCGCATTTTTTGGGTTTTTAAAAAGGTTTAACGCTTTTCATCTAGACATTTGGATGGAATGATGAACGTGAGACTACATGTCAAGTGTGACGCCCCGACCCGGATTCCAATACGAAATCCCAAGGTCGACACGCCAAAACAACATGCAAATAACGATAACAAATAATAAAAGCACGTGGCGCAACAACCCGTACTTACCACAAAACCATATAATAAAAACTTTGATAAAATAAAAGTCAATCGTCGACGACGTTACAGTCGGAACCCAACTAATAAAACACAAGTATACGTTTTGAAGAAAATCCTTAATAACATTAACTACCTCGGCCACAACATGCCGGAAACAACTGTACATAAACCACAAGCTACGACATGCTTGGGAAAATAACTGAGTTAAATACGAAACAGAAATATACGAGCTCGACATACACGTGTCGGCTACCCAAAAGAATAATAAGTACAATTAATGTATCAACACTACCCAAAGCAAAGTCTACATGACTTTACTTGACTAATCGTGCTCACCAAAAGAATGTCTATCACTATTAACAAAAGAGCTCCAAGGCTAACAAAACAAAAGACCACCTGCGAGCTAAGCGATAGTACTATTCGGCCTCACCGCGAACTTCCTGCCTGGCTCGGATCTAAGGAAAACAATTAAACAACAAACGGAGTGAGTCGAAACTCAATAAGTTACTAAATGCAACTATATGTCATGGCATAATGCTCAACGATAATTTTAACATTGCAATACATTTATATATCACAACCAACATGTAACATCATCTTGATATACACATATAACACATCTCAATGAGCACCTTGATATTCACATAAGTGCTTATAAACAACCACGTTATAAAAGGATATCATTTCTCTTTCTTCGTCTTTGCGTTGCTCCTGCAATACACAAAATAACCATGTGCCCTCGATACCCGTGTGTGTGGTATCGACGTCCCCGATAAACCTATCGAGTTCAAACTTAGCAAACCAAAGCCATGCGTATTGCTACAACAATGGGGCTACTTCCCAACTGTGGCCAATAGAAGAGGGGTGTGTGAAACTCCGGTACGGCGACTTATGGCGATCACAAACGTTAATTTGTGAAGACCATAGGTCGTCCTACCTTACTCAACCAACGACGCCAGCTGGACTTACACAATGCACAAATAGATGTTCTTATTCATCTAATGCAAATAACCATCAAGTTCAAAAGTAGTGAACTTGACAAATGACAAGTAGATTATTCTATTCTACCACCCATCATCATTTAACGCATATGTAAGCATTCTATTCAACACATTAGAGCTATTCACAAGTCTCTACTTCAACAGTATCAAAAGCACGGAGGACTAGAATCTCGATCAATCGAACTCTAAACCTCGTAGTAATCTAATATGTTGTTCGGGGAGTCATAATCTTCCCTAAAATCGACTTCTCGGAGTCATTACTAAAGTTCACAAAATTAGGGTTTCAATGCTAAATGCAAGATTACCCATTTTCAAGTCTCAAGTTCTCTATTTGTTCAAATCCTAAGATCTATATTCAAGCCCTAGCTCATTAACATCATTCAACCCATAGACATATCACAAGTACAATGTACCCATCTCAACCTAGAGATTTGTACATGAAAACAACATATAAAGCAAGTCATACATGAATATTGATGATCTAACACACATTAAAGCTTAAAGCATACAAAGGGGGGGTTAGTAACTTACCTAGAACCGATTATCAAGACAATGAAAGTGAAATCAAAACCACCCAAGTTGCTCCCTTGCTCAACACCAACACAATGACGGTCTCGGATCGTCGATCGGATGGTTGGATTTTCGGGAACCCAAACACACACACTAATCTCACTATATCTCCCACACACACACACTAGAGCTTTAATGGAGGAATTGGAGGGAAGAATGGAGAGAAATGAAGTCTCTCCACCCTTTTAAGTGACCAAATTTTCAGATTGGGGAGGGGTAGTGACGTGGCTCAAGGAGAGCCACACATGTGGTGAGATTTAAGGGTGCAAAAGTAATTTTCGAAATTCAGATTTTGAATCTGCCCGACTTGCACGGCCGCGTCAAGGAAGTCGCACGGCCGTGCCACTCTCGCACGGCCGTGCCAAACTTTCTGGAAAAGTCTGACCACTCTTGCACGGCCGTGCCAAGGAAAGGCACACGGCCGTGTCAAACATTCTGTCCAGCCACACTCCTAATTTACTCTATTTCATTGGTTTGAACACTTGGCCACTCCTAGGTGTGACTACACAACACTTATAACACATCTTATAGACCTCATGAACCTTAACAATCAATTTATCAATGCATAAATAATCTAACAATTCTTATAAACATGAAACTAAAATATAAATTGAAGCATAATCTGACTAACATACTAATAAAACAAGTTTAACACATAATCACTCATAAAATAAGTAAATCATGCATAAGAGGATTCAGGGTGTTACATCAAGTATAATGATTAATCTGTAAAAAAAAAAAAAAGAAGTAGAGTGAGTTTAACGAATTTTTTTTTGTCAAAGTAGGGTGATGAAATTGCGATTTAAACCAAAAATATATACAACCACGAGTTAGCTGAAAATGACTTATTTGGCATTATGGATGACTAGTTTGTTTTGCTTTTGTAGGCATATGCTAGTGTTTAAATGAACAAATACGAGCAACACAACGTACTTGACCAAAACTCAATACGTCAAAAAAGAGCCGACACAAGGAGTTGGTGACAGAGTGAACTCCTCGCGCACACACACACACACACACACGTAGGAAATAAATCGTTTTCATTATGAATGAGTTAATAGAGTACCTTACAACCAACGAGCGATGTTTAGATTGCATCACAGTTGGTACAATCACAGAATGCTCAATATGGAGAATTGGAGATGATGCACTTAACACTTGTGACTTAAGAAGAGCCTACTATACATTTGTCTCCAACAACCTACTCCTAAGTCATATAGCATAGTCCATCGTAACAATGGTTGGTGCAAGTCTACACATATTTCTCTGCAGTTATAACATGCCAATTTCGTCTATGGGTCATAAACTCTTAATCATACATCCATCCATATATTTACATTGCAAGGCAATATAATTAATGTCACGGCTTTTATTTCAATGCATATATACCGTCATAACATACAATCATTTAATATGTCTATATATATATATATATATATATATATATATATATATATATATATATATATACGTATAGACTCTAACCTGATTTCCTTTGGTTTTTCTTTCACAGTCATCTCAAGGCTTGCCAAAAATAGAAATGGTCGATCCCCCTTTATAGACTACTTCTGTTATGAGATAGCTACAAGAGATATCATATCAATACTCCTCCTTGCTATATATATGAAATGATGCACTTTTATTTTTTGTTTGTCCTAATTGAATAGTACATTCGCTACCCTAAAAAAAGCATAGCAAAATTCTGTTGTTACTTTATTAATGACTAACAATTATATTAAAAGTAGATAATTAGGAAGGGGTGTATTTAGAAAACTAAGATAATTAAAACTCCGAGATAGATAAATTAAAACTCCCTCCATCCCCAAAAAAAAAAAAAAAAATTTCCATCGTCCCTAACGGATAATTTCATTTTTAAACATAGTAATAATTTTTGAAATTCACATGTATACGCCCAAATTGTAGTTGATCACAAGTAAGTACAGATATATTAGCACAACAAATATGCTTACAACATAAGTGGAGGGTAAAGATGAAAGGTTATGAAAAATTGTAAGCATAATTTTTAAAAGTTGATTCTTTAAGTAAAATATTTTAAAATAGAATAATAAACTTTGGGTGGGCTTGTTTGGTAATTGGACAAAGATAAGGAGTATTATTAATTTCGGTGCTATTAGTGCCTTCACTATTAATCATCACTTATAAATTAGGGGTAATTTTGGAGTTTAAAATGTTAGTCACATATTTTTTTTAGTAAGGGCGCTAATAATACCACCCTCAACCTTGGTATTATTAGCGAGAGGATAAGGACTTTATCCGAATAGCTCGTGCTATTAGTCCCAATCGCCTATTGCGTACCAAACATCCGTCTATTCAGCTTAATAAGCCAGTTAATAACTCGTAATCTCTACAATATAAAACCGAGATGAAACTAGGTCTCAACTCTCAAGTCTTAAAGCCCCAAGAACTACCCAATATGTCTTAGTTCGCTGGCCCAAATCACAGAAGTGTGCCTTGACACGGGCTTTCCAAGGAAAAACTAGGTTTTATTTTCACGAAATACTATGTTAATAAGTGCCCTGATGACTAGTTAGCATGACTATTTATCCCCCGCACCCCCTCAATATTATGTCCAAAAACTCCGCCTGAAAATTTCCTAAATACTACCTATAAACTAGAGTAACAATCCAAAAACCTATTGATGTAGTATGAATAATGTTATACTTACAGAAAAACAGAATGCATCAAAGTGTTCGTTCATACAACACAACTATTATCGCACGCGTGGGGTAACATACAAACCCCCTGGGATTTTCTGTTTTCCGTATTTCGTTGCATTTTCCTTGTAATGCAAAGCAAGATATTGCAATAAAGTACATATTCAACTAACCAAAGGACATTATACATCAATTTGGGCATATACATGGGAATTTCAAGTCAAATGATCCGATTACAACTGCGGTGCATATGAATAAGCAGAACATTCTAGCATGTACAACGAAAATTCAATTTTTTTTTCTATAAACTTATAGGAAATGCACCTCTACTCGTAATTTGTTCCATAAAACCTTTTGCTATAGAATAGAAGGTTGATGGTCGTTCAGATACATCTCCGCGACAGCAGTGTTTAAAGCTGCTCCAATTGGGAGGACACCCTCGTCAAGAAAGAAGTAAGGTGAGTGTGGGGAGTGAATCGAACCCACTCCCTCATTTCTTATTCCAATGCTAAACATGACTCCAGGGATCTGTTCTTGATAAAAGGCAAAGTCCTCACCTGCCATTACCTTTTCAGCCACCTTAACATTATCCAATCCAAGCAAGACCGAACCAACTCTCTCAACATGTTTAGTCATGGTTTCGTCATTAACGCATGCTGGACACGGTGGGAATTCCTCTTCTTTCATGTCGACTGAAGCCTTACATCTGTGCACAGCTGCCTGTCCTTCAATAACCTGGCCAACGCCATAAGTAACCAACCAGCACTAGATATAAACATTTATGAACTAGGTCGATTGTTATGAGCCACAACTTAAAAAAAGACATGGATAAAAATGTCAAACATAAAAAAAGACGTAGACAATGATTGATTTAAGCACATAGCAGTTCCAAAGTATTCCTTCACCATTGATTGCATGATCGACGTAAAACATGCTGCATATAAACACACAAACAAGAAGCCCAAGACTTTATGAGGTGCTCAAAAAAGCAGGCGTAGAGTGTCAAATTCTTAAAAAATATATAAATTAGCTCTGGTGTCCGTTTTGGTCCTGTACATGAGTACTCAAAATGACAGTCTCAATGCATCTACGCAGAAAACCAAACATTCATCCCGTTTGCCTTTGTTTTGATGCCGAAAAATCTTTTAAGTAACTATTTTCCAATTTTTAGGGATTTTTGAAAATTTTGACAGCCTATGCCTATTTGGCCATAAAGTGTAGGTCAACTTGTTCTACATCGCACACACATGGACGTAAATAAAAGCACATCTTCTCTAATTTTTCTAAAGCACATTGTAAATTATTTACTATTCCCTCCATTCCAAAAATATAGTCTCATTTCACAAGTCAAACTTTTTAATATTATACGTTTGCATCTATATATTTCTTATAATTTACACTAACATGACAGCTTATTTTGTGAGATAAGTATCTGAAATGTCATGTTTTTGAAAAGAGAGAATTTTGCTTTCGAAAAATAGTGAAAGTTTATATGTTAAAGTTTTATAAATGACACAAACAGAAATAGAAAGTGGGACTATTTTTTTTGGAAAAGAGGGAGTATTTATATTCCTTATGCATCCAATAGTGCTTAGTGAAAGAAATTTTGAGATATACTAGGCTCCAATATATTAATCTCAAAGATCCAACAAGAAGGTTTTGGGATAAGCGAATACCTCTTTAACTCTTTGTTGAAGCCATCGCAAGCCTTCTGTGGTAAGACTTCTCAAAGTTCCTCCTAGTTCAACATATGGCGGGATTACATTTGAAGTTGTGCCGCCTCTCACATAAGTAACTGATAGCACCTTTAGCCAATCCCAAGTATTAGCATCAGATCAGGTCAGTTACATTAGATGCTGAAAGTCATCCCATTAACAAAATTATGAGCTAGAACATACTTGACTATGGAGGGGATCTACTTCTCTGGAGACAAGCTGTTGCAAGGCCAAAATTGTGAATGATGTGGCAAGTATTGGATCGACACTGGTGTGTGGCATGGCAGCATGACCTCCTTTTCCTTCTATTTTTGCAGCGAAGAAGGATACAGCAGCTAAAAGGGGCCCGGCACGAGTAGCAATACTTCCGGTAGGATTTTCAAAATCAACATGCATTCCAAATATGGCCTTAGCATCACCAAGAGCACCTTCACGTATCATGTAAGATGCACCAGAACCTCCCTCTTCGGCCGGTTGGAATATAAGTCTCACAGTCCCCTTTTACACCATAATTAAATGAAAAATTTTACATTGCGCTTCAAATAGTATGGAACTCAAGGCAATACGACTCACCTTAAGATTATCTTTTCTTTGATTAAGTAACTTAGCAGCACCAAGTAGCATCGTTGAGTGAGCATCGTGCCCACAGCCATGCATTTTACCATCAATTTTGCTCTTATGCTCCCATTCAACTAGCTCCTAAAACACACAAGCAAACTTGAAATCATGAACCAAAAAACACATACCAGCTACTCCCATCATCCCAAAAGAAAAGTCCCATTCTGACTTTTCAAACTCAATTGAACCGTTTTCCCAATCGATATTCGAAGAACATTAATTTATAAAATACTTAGAGAGTAGAATGAACCCCAATTTAAACTTTTTGAGGAAAATAATAAACAAGCAATTTCAAATTAAATATTCTTTGAAAATAGATAAAACTGGCTTCAAAAAGTCAAAATATGACTCAATGATGTAGTGATTAACACCAGCAACGGAAAGGCATTCTTGTTAGCTCAAAAGAGCAACAACCGGGTAGAGAATTAACCGTCACCGATTAGGGCTACAAGCCGACAAGTGAAAAAGAATAGAATGCAACCGTGGTACAACATCACCCTTATTGTGGCACAACAAACCAACCAAAATGCATCGAATCAGCAACTTAATGTGGAGATCAGCAACCCTGCTCATCGCAACTTGGCTCATCATGTCCATATCAGCAAGGTTGCTGATCTGGTGGATTTTGGTTGATTTGTGGTACCACCTATTTTTCCCTACCAGACAGGTTGCATTTGGCCTTTTCAAAATCAAAATATATACCAAACTAGGACATCCACCGCAAAAGGGGAGTTACAATTTTAACTTTTCAAATTCAACTAAACCATTTTCCCAACCAATATTTGACATACGTTCAATTATAAACAACTTAATGAATAATGAGTTCTATGAACCCCAATCCTAAACATTTGGAATGAATACACAAGTAATCTTCTTTGAAAAACGATAAAATTTATTTTGAAAAGTTAAATAAGGGAGTAATGATACCTGCAAAGGAATGGCATCCATGTCAGCTCGAAGAGCAACAACTGGTGGAGAACCAGCCCCAATTTGGGCAACCAGACCGGTTTTGGCAAGTGGGTAAGTGTAAGGAATACCGAGCTTGTCAAGTTCTCTCCGAATTAGAGCACTGGTGTTGTGTTCTTCAAATCGGAGTTCTGGGTTTTCATGGATTTTCCTTCTAATTGACACTAACCAATCTTTATCTTTAAGAGCTTCCTCCAGAATCTGTGCGGCATAATCCTGCTCGAATTTGACCTGAATTGAACAGGGGAAAGAAACCCATGAAAGCAAAATGGCAACAAAAAGGGGATTTGAAATGACACCCATTTAAAAGCAGCGATTGAAGAAATTAACAATTTTGGATCCCAGTTAGTTGAGATAAAGAAATCATCGTCAAGAATATTTCTACATTTCAAATGGGTATTTTGACTTGTGAGAATTAGTAGACGGTTCGAGTTTTGATGATAATACAGTTATAGACTAAAATGGTGTAATTCATGCAGCAAATATTTTGTTGTGAATTGCTTATTTATATCCATAAAATTGCTGAGGACATCCTTTAATAAAAATTATAAAAATGTCATTATAAATTTAGACCTAAATACCTTTTTTTTATTTTTTAGGCTGTTCGGCACCCCTATCGAATATCATTATAGGCATTCGATAAAGGTGCCGAAAAGTCATAGTGATGTTTGGTAGGAGTGTCGAATACCACTATGGGTATTCGGTAACATAGTGTCAAATAAACTGTTTAAAAAATTAAAAAAAAAAAGGGGGCGGGCTGTGTGTGGGGTGGCGGGAAAGGAAGAGGAAAGGGGGTGTTCAAAAAAAAAATCAAAGTAAAGGGGAGCGTGGGTGAGCGGGTGGGGGGAAGGAGGAGGGGTGAAAGGGAGAAAAGGGGAAAGGGAGGAGGAAGGAAGAGGTTGTGTTGGGGCGGGGTGGGGCGGGAAGGGAGGAGGAAGGGGGTGGGGTGTAATAGGAAGGAGGAGGATGAGGTGTATTTATTATTTTGAAAAAAATATTTTTAAGGGGTATAATAGAAAATTAGAGAGGGGTGTATTTAGCTTTTTGAGCAGTTGAAAATATTAGATTGGGTGTACGTATTTAATTTTTGAGCGGTTGAAAATATTAGATTGAGTGTACTTAGTAATTGGACGTACTCAGCTGTAAATAGCAATTCTCAAATTTTTTACCATTTCTAATCGCCATGTTTCAAATTTTACACCAAAAGAATATTTTTAAAATATTTTTATTCTATTTAAAATGTATACTTTATTTTGTTAAATTTGTATTAATATATTAGTAAAATAACTATAATTTTTATTGAATAGTATATCTTATTTTTTATAATACAATTTATATCAGATTAAATAATATGTACTAAAATTAAATAATTAAATACAAGTTAAACAACTATTTTGTTGAATATTACAAAACATAAATAATATTTTTTAGGATTAATGACATTACAAGTCTCTTGACTATGGCCGTTTCCACCATTAGTCCTTTAAAAAAAATTCTTATCGTTATCATCCCAAAAGTTTCAAATCTTCACGCAGATAGTCCTTTTGATGGATGCCGTTAGAAAAATTCCGTTAAGTACCACATGTGCCTCACACATACATTTGGTTAAAGGCTTGAATGGAATTTCAGATACTCCTCTATTATTGAGATTCATTAGCTTGAACTTATTCAATATTTCCCACCCGTCGCCATCCCTCCGACGGCAACTCCACCGACAAGTGAGGCGACTTCGGCTCCATCTGACCGCTCGGTAGTTTCTCCAACTCGGTTGAATTGAATTTGAATCGAATTTAAATAAGCAAATAGAGAAAATTCTCTTTTAATGGAGCTAATCGATCGAGCCAAGCTTCAAGAATTATTTCTAAGCAATAAAGAAAGAGCTCCAACAATGAGAAAGATTGAAGCACTAGTTGCTCGTGCCATTTTCACAAACAGCTAGTAGGCATTCACATAGTTGGACTAACTCAGCAAGCAGTTGGCCTTATTAAAAGGATAAGCATATTAAAGAGAGAGAACCATAATCACAAGTCTCGCAGAAATATCTACATCAACAAATTGTCAAATGCGCAAACCCAAAAGCGAAACTCAAACCGAAACCAGAGAAAAAAATCTTATTTTAAAATTCCGCTCACATCCAAACTGTAAAATTCCCAAACACAAGAAACTCTAATAGCTCGTTTTCTCAACTGACCCGCCACAGTCATATGCCAAAATTCGCCGCCCGCCACTACTTCCCATACCTCGTTTCCACGCCCCACTTTTGCCATTGTAACGGTATCACTCATCACAACCTCAAACCGCAAAAATCCTTCCTGACGGAGAAAGGAATCTAAAAAAATTTTGATTTTGAACTCTCAACTTTGCCGGAACAGTAAAAAAATGGACTTCTTCATACGGCTTGCGATACTATGGCATACACCGCGCTTGAGGTAGTTCGCCGGAAAGGCTATGATGGCGCTAAAGTCGACGTTTTTCATATGGGGTGATCTTATTTTTGTTCCTCACCGAGTACGTACCAGGATTTTTAATTTTCCTCAAAGTTAGCTAAGATTTTTCGAGAAAAGGGCAGTGGAGAGATCGGGGAATTGACAAAGATGGGACTTAACTTAGACAGATTATGCAAAAATGAAGACGGATCAAAGTTCAAATGAGATCTGACAAAAAAAGAGGCGTGCCTGGGTTTGAATCATCCACCAATGGGGAGGAGGACACATATACACCTGCGTGGCTATGAAATTTCATTCTAGCCCTTAACCAAATGTACGTGTGAGGCACATGGGTCAATTAACGAAAATTTTCTAACGATATCCATCAAAAGGACTATCTGGGTGAAGATTTGAAACTTTTGAGATGATAACGATAAGAATTTTTTTTAAAGGACTAATGGTGGAAACAGTCATAGTCTCATTAACCCTTTTAGGTTTATATACTTTGTTTGGTAAAACTTTTTATGTATAATAAATTACCAAATTAACAAGAAAACAAGAAAGGTATTTAAGCAAAAGAGAAAAAGAAAAAAGAATAGCACATGGGATAAAGTTGCGCCAAACATAGCGCATAGAAGGAGCCTGCACCAAAATGATGATGTAACTTTCGGAGGGGCGGATTGCTTCAATTTGGTGCAATAGTGCACCCGTTGAAGATGGTCTAAGTAGTTGAGCCTGTTGACCTCCTCATTTTTATTTAGGAAAATTTATATAAATGACCATCGTACTATCGTTACCTAACCAATTTGACCCCGTACTCCCAATATCTAAAATCTAACCAATGTACTCACGAATTGAGTGCAATGTAGTCCTTCTGACTAAATGCCAATCCATTTTTTTAACGGTTGTTAACTCTCCATCCTATTTTTTAACAGGGCTGCTGATATGGTATACGTGATCCATTTTATGAGGGGTATCCAAGTTCGTCACGTGCACACCATGTGTTGCACTAAGTTTTTGGGCTTGAAGACTTCTGAGTGGCTGTTGAAGGAGTTAGATTTCGGTTCAGGCCCAAAAGAAAAAGTTTTAACGATAAAGGTCTTGGTTTGGCGCCGGCCAAATGAATAATGCTATTTTAAAATGGCTCCTTTAAAAAAATAGGATGGAGAGTTAACGATAGTTAAAAAAATGGATGAGACGTTAGTCAGAAGGACAACATTGCACTCAATTTGTAAGTACATTGGTTAGATTTATGATATTGAGAGTACGAGGTCAATCGGTTACCAAATGATAGTACGATGGTCATTTATATAATTTTCCTTTTTATTTACAACATTATGTTGACAAAATGACCCACTCTATTTTATTTTAGCTTTGAATTTATACTCTAATCATGTTTTACTTATTTTATCACTGTAGTTATTAGACGGTTCCTAATATGTTGAGCTCCTATCTCCATTAAAAATATTAATGAAAATCTTAACTCTTTCCAAAAGTACTAAGGAAAACTTTTCGTGGACCACTAATGTCTGAATATTTCATGGACCACTAATGTTTCGTTACGTTAAGACATCTCGTTATGTTTCGTTAGGACAATCATTAGGTTTTGTTACGTTAAGACATCTCGTTATGTTTCGTTAAGACATATCGTTAAGTTTCATTATATTAAGACGTATCGTTATGTTTCGTTAATACATATAGTTACGTATCGTTACGTTAAAACATATCGTTATGTTTCGTTACGTTAAGACATATCGCCAGGACTTTATAACTAGACCCTGTATTGATGGGGTAAGTATTGCAGTAGCACTACCATTGTTTGTGGTCAAATAGTAACTTGTTAGGACTTTGTAACTAGACCCGTGTATGTTGACGTTGTATTTTGTGCTAAAACTTTTGTGCTTTTTTCAAACCAAATGATTACTCTAATAAAATTTAAACCCCGTTAAATATCTTAGATATTGTATGTGTTTAATGGTAATGTCGATAATGTATTGTTGTATCAACAACTAATCAAATACATCGATCACCAACTTTACACTCCATATTGTATGTGTTTAATGGTAATGTCGGTAATGTATTGTTGTATCAACAACTAATCAAATACATCGATCACCAACTTTACACTCCGCTTCACCAAGATTATTGATTTAATGCATTTTTATTTGGTTAGTGATACCAAGTCATTAATTAATATCACTGTTATACTCAATATATTTCGAACGATCTGTGTTGATTTTGTAAAAAAACACACAATTCAAATAAATATCTTGTTCTAAGTACATACGTAACTTAGTTCAAACGCACACTACTTAGTTATAAAGTAAAACTAGGAATTGACCTAAACAATACCCTAATCTTTACATGACCACAAATTTTCCATAGACTGAAATCTTACCAACTAAGTTAACCATTAAATTTCAACTAGTTTTACACCGGTGCGTTAAACGCACGGTCATATATATTTTTCAATTAAATTATACTTAAGCAAAATGAAGAGAAAAAACAAAATTAAAAGAATAAATTACGAAAAAGTAATGTTGAAGACAACTACTTAAATAGAAATACATCATTGTGTTGATAATATTATAGATTCTAAAAAATTTCTTTATACACAATATTTGTTGTTCTATTCGTTGGCTTTCCCTCTTCATTGCATATCAATATATTCACACTAGAGCAATTTGTTACCCTAGAAACTGCGAAATACATCTGCTCATGGCCGAACATTGACTTCTTTAGGAAGAGTCCTACATGTGACAGTGATTGACCTTGACTTTTGTTAATTGTTATTGCTTACGATACTACAAATGAAAATTGTCTTCTCTGAAACTTGAAAGACAATCTCACATCTAATGGAGACAATGACATTCTTAGGATAAATACTTTGTCTTCAACATTGTTTCCGTTTACAATTTTAGCTTCTATAACGTAATGCTCAATCTTTGTAATGATTAGTCTTGTTCCATTACACAATCCAACAGTGAGGTCAATGTTTCTCAACAGCATCACCGGAACACCAATCTTAATTGTTAATTCATGGCTAGGCAATCTTAATCGCTTTATACTATTCAAAAACTCCGTAGAACGAATGTATTCAAACAAACTTAAATTATTTTCTGCCTTGCAGATAGAATCTGAACTCAAATAAGTTCTTCCTTCCGAGTGATTTTTAGAAACCATGTACTCATTTATGGTGTCCACAACATCAAGCGCCGGGGCAAGTATAGCTCTTCTTTGCAAATATGAAACATCATCAAAAGACTCTAAAAATGATGCATATATATTTTTAACTATTGTCTGGACCAATATGTGATGCATTCACCAAAAGATCATTTGAAACTTTTATTGTTGTAACACCATTATTTTCACCCCCATAAAAAAGAAGAACAAAGCATGAATAAAAAGTATAAACATTAATAATACAATTTGAAAATATAACAAACAAATGATGAGTCTCACTCTTATATTGATATCCAAAAAAATGTCTAATATTTGTATTCTTGAAAATTTATTTTAACATTTTACCCTTAATTTCAGTCTCACTTTAATTAATGAGTCCAACTCTTACATAAGTATTCTTAAAAAAATACACATTATGCTAATTTTTATAATAGATTCAAATATTCATTTTTAATCTGTGTTATATAAACATGAAACTTTATTAAGAAAGAAAGGAGTAATTATTTTTGTATAACATATTCTTCATAAGTTGCAATGTATTAAAAATTTAATTATTTATGGTATTAAATTAATTTTTCAGTTATTAAAAATCATAGCTTAGAGCAAAGTATATGAGGTAAGACTATTTACTAAATAAATATTACCATAAATAAAAAAAACAAGACAAAGCATGAATAACATGTATACAACGTAATAATAAAAATTAAAAATATACTCCCTCTGTCCATAAATTATTGTCTTTCTTTCCTTTTTTGTCCGTCCCAGAATAATTATCTTCTTTAAAAACTTTCCTTTTAGGACATCACTTTGACCATTTTACCCTTACATTTTCCCCTACTTTAATTATGGACCACATACACATAGGCATTAAAGGAAATTACACATTATACCAATATTAATAATCAAGTCAATTATTTTTTCTTAATTCGTGTGCCGGGTCAAACAAGATAATAATTAAGGGACGGAGGGAGTAACAAACAAAACAAAACTTTACATTGAGGAAGAGATGAGGATTTATTTAAATGCATTTTCTTATTCGGAGTAACAGTAATAAAATGATTTGAACAATTTTCATGATATGTTAAATCAACAATTGACGAGATACTTAAACATGTAAATGACGAAAATTAATAGAAATTGTTATTTCCTGTATTTTGTACCGGTGTATTACCTGACAAATATTTATTATTGTAAATATATAGAAATAAAAAATTAATAAAATGTACTTTAAAATAGTGTAATATCATACTTTAAAATGTTATTACTGTAAAGATTATATTATTGTTTTGTATAAATACGATTTTGTATTTTCAAAGACAATATTAAATGTTATAGAGATGACTTTTTATTTTTGGTAAGAAATTTTTTGCGGAATTTTACTATTTTCAGACTTAGTAGGGTTTATATATATAGAAGAGGTCCCAGCACGTTACTTACTTTGCAAGTATCATTCGTTTTCCTTATCTTTGTCTATGTCTTAAATACGCCTATGTCTTCAAGTTTTAAATACGGCTATGTTTTCAAGTTTTTCTTTGGCAAAATTTAAAAAATATTGTATTACGGTAATTTTTGTAAAACGGATCTTCCTGAACCGACTCACTGTGTATAAATGGGCTGAGCAAATTAGGATCTACAAGACGATATCACAGGAAACCTACTCTTTCTCTTTACCCCAATTCATATTACAATACTGCCTCTCTGGTCCAAAGCTTATGATGAAACTGAATTTATAAATAAATAGTTTTGCGCTAGTACGTGTCTTATAATATAATCTCTATAAATATATGGTTTAAACATGTCTAATTCCCTTTAGATACATGTTAGCTAAAATATTATTTATTTTGGTTACCAAAATCAATACTACAATTTCATAGTTGTAATTTGTATTGCAAATTTTACACCTCCTCCGATCTGTAAATAAGCATATTCTTTATTAAGACAAAGATTTTAGTATGTTCCTACAACACATTTATATATTGTTTCCTTTTGTTCTGATTAATCATATTGAAAAAGTTAAACTTTAAAAAAAAAATTCTTATTTATAAATATATTTTTTAAATCACATTAAAGTTGTATATTTTTCAGTATTCGACATAGAAAACGTCTCATATTTTTGAAAAAATAGAAAGAAATTAAAAAGCAATAAAAATTTGTAGCTTAAAATTTGAAAATATTGACTCTTTTTCAAGACAAACTTAAGAGAAAGTAGACTCTTTTTTTTCTCCATATAGTTTGATCTTCCAAAAAAAAAACTTTAATTGCAAAGTAAGTATATCATTGTACCTAAAAAATCAGTTTAATATATTATAGTGTATTAATTAAAAATATTAATAGTATGTTATACAATACTCTTTCCCTCTTTAGAAAATAATTATATTTGACAACTCAAACTTTTAAGATTGTAACTTTTGTTTGTAATTTGTACCTCCTTTTAATTGCACTATAAATATAATTTTCTTTTAGAAATAAGTCTATTTTTTTGGGACATATCAAGAAAAAAAAATTATTTTTCAAGACGGAGGGATTATTTATTAGACGGTTCCTACTTAGTCGTGAGCTCCTATTTTCATTAAAAATATTAATGAAAATCTTAACTCTTTCCAAAAGTACAAACAAAAACTTTTCGTGGATCACTAATGTTTCGTTACGTTAAGATATCTCGTTATGTTTCATTAGCACAATCGTTAGGTTCCGTTACGTTAAGACATCTCGTTATTTTTCGTTAAGGCATATCGTTAGGTTTCATTACGTTAAGACATCTCGTTATATTTCGTTAAAACATATCGTTAGGTTTTATTACGTTAAGATGTATCGTTATTATTCTTGATGTTTGCGATTGCGATTGAGAGAGAGAGAAAAGAGGGACTGTGTACTTCTTCCTGATATGCAGTTGCGATGCTTGATGTTTGTTTAATTGACTACTTGTTCCATGCTCGTTTAGTGAAAATTTCATTCTATACTAGTTCAAATGACAAGAATGGCATGACTAATGTTGTGTACCGAACGACCACCGAGTTTTATTATTCTTGAATGTGCTTATGTTTGTATTTATTTTTCTTCTGTTTTATTTTTCCCTCTCAGTTTTCCAGCAAATTTAATGGCGTCTAAGAAGATGGTGTTCGACACTTGATGGTTCGTACTGTAGGGTGGCTGAAGGGGTAGAGATGCTCATTCAGTTTTTAATGACACCATTAATCTCTCGACTATGGACTTTTTCACCACTAATCCCTTAATAATTTTTTTTTCAAATTTCAGTACCTAGAGTACCAAAATTAGACACGCTTAGTCCTTTTGTTGAATGTTGTTAGGATTTTTCCGTTAAGTCAGTCATGTGCCCAACACGTAACTTTGGTTAAGGACTTTTATGAAATTTCATGTACAAGATATTTTGTAATACTTAAACAATTTATTCCTCTCTCTCTCTCTCTCTCTCTCTCTCTCTCTCTCTCTCTCTCTCTCTCTCCCCCCACCCCACATCTTCATCCCCTTCCAACCATCTCTTCTTGACCTCCCTCCCCACCACCTCCTTGTCTTCCACCTCATTCAAACCCCCTTTAAACCCCCAATCCCCAGTGCGCACACAGCAATGGCAACTTAACTAATCAGTGTATGTGTTTGTTAATAATTATGTATTTGACTATCTCTCTCAATCTCTCTCCAATTACATAATGTGACCAATTTAGCATCCCCCTCCCCCATTCTCCAATCACTCCAACAAACAAATCAACATCTTTGATCAAGTCAAAATTGAGAAAATATGAGATTGATTCTTCTTGTTTTTCTTGTTCTACACTGCAAGATGAGGAACACAAGACGAAACCCAGTACGCGGGAGGTTGAGAGGAGCGATTTGAGATGGTGGACGTACCACCGGACCCACTCAAAGACGACCCACGCGGCCGACCGCGTCGTTGCAGAAGAAGAAGAGTTTAAGGTAATTGCGGCCGTCGGTAATAGGGAAGATGAAAAGTTGGTCTTAGAGGATGAAGGGGCCACGCTCGAGGATGTGGTGGTCTCCTTCGCTTCATCCGGTATCCACCTAAGTAGGGGCACAATTTTTTTTTGCAACTCCGATCTCTTTCTCTCTGCAACTCCTTAGCAACAATGAGCTTCGACTGCCATGGCGTCTTTTTCCGATCTACAACTCCGATCTCTTTTTCCGATCTGATTTTTTTTCATCAAATTAAATGGTTGATTGTATCATTTTCCTGTTGTGTAGTCATGAAATGTGTTTGGATTGTTAACGATCTACTGATTGCTCTTGTGTTCGTTTCGATCTATACGTTCCTATTTCATTTCATTTGAATTTTGGTTTATAGAAAAAATTTCTCTTTGAATCGTCGGTGACATGACGGATCCGGTGTATTGCTGTGATGAAGAAGCAAAGTTGTGTATAATTTTTTATTGTTGGGGGCTAGGATGGTAAAAGGGTATGAAGATGTTGGGGCCGCGGGAGGGGGGAGGGGAAGGTCAGTAACAGAGATGGTAGGAAGGGGATGAAGATGTGGGGTGGGGGGAGAGGAGGAGAGAGAAAGAAAAGAATAAATTGTTTAAGTATTACAAAAAATCTTACGCATGAAATTTCATAAGAGCCCTTAACCAAAGTCACGTGTTGGGCACATGACTAACTTAACGAAAAAATCCTAACAACATCCAATAAAAGGACTAAGCGTATCTAATTTTGGTACTCTAGGGACTAAAATTTGAAAAATATTTGTTAAGGGACTAGTGGTGTACAAGTCCATAGTCGAGGGACTAATAGTGTCATTAACCCCTTTTTTATTAAAAGTTTTAGGAACAGTTTAATTAATCCGTAAAAATAAACTTATTGGTTAATTTTAATAAGTAGATGTACAATTATTATCTAAAATTTACTTATTTTTAAATTCCAGTCATTAAAGTAACAAGAAATATTAAGGTAAAATAATAAAAGTTTTTTCTTAAAAAAGAAAAATTTGGAGAATGGCAAGGGCGGATCCAAGATTTTGGTACCACGTGGGCTTGGTACTTCAGTGTTTCTTGGAGAGTTTGTGGGAGATCAGAGATAGCACCGAGTGAATGAGGGAGAGAGCGATTTTGGAAGAGTAACACAAGTTTTCTTGAAAACTTGGTGATTGATTGAGAGAAAGTGGGTGGAGAGTGAAGTGAGAGAGTTGGCCGGTTAGTTTAGATTTTTTTTTTTTTTTTTTGAGACAAACTTTGAGGTGGGCTTGAGCCTCCCTCACATCACACTTAGATCCGCTCCTGGAGACTGGACAGTTATTTTGGAACCGACGGAAAAGGAAACAAGACAGTTATTTTAGAACTGAGGAAGTACTAATTTTCAAATTGAAAAAATAAAAAATACTCTCAAATCAAGAGGCTTCGGTTCTATCCATTAATTAAAAAATAAAAATAAAAAAAAAAGGAAGCAATATTGGATATATATTAAATCTAGCCCGATATGATCCAACTACAATTATTAACTAGGAGTTTCTGTTATTTATTATTTAGAGGTCAATTAATATTATATTTCCGAATTAATGTAGGAATAAGTTTTATAAGTTAAAATCCAATAGGTTCCTAATACATTTAGGATTTTGTGGTGATATTATAAATAAGTGGGTTGATAAATCTTGTTACAAGAGGAAAATTATTTTGAGAGGTTAATAAGAGTTGAGAGAGTCGGCCAAGTCGAGAGCCGTGTGCGAAAGTCCTATTGGTGATCCAATTTCCTGGATGGAAAAGAAGTTGGTTCCTCCCTCCATCGTTTTTCTTGATGAATAAAATCAATTTAATTTT
Organism: Platycodon grandiflorus; assembly: GCA_016624345.1. Lineage (NCBI taxonomy): Eukaryota > Viridiplantae > Streptophyta > Magnoliopsida > Asterales > Campanulaceae > Platycodon > Platycodon grandiflorus. The sequence goes on along the minus strand of CM028364.1, from coordinate 1,844,821 downwards.
TAAGCTTACTAACTTCGATCGAGAATGGGGAAGAGGAAGAAACCTGCAGTGAAAGTAAATCTCCAAGTCGACATAGAAGAAGAACACAACACAGATCGATCGAGGATGGGAAAGAGGAAGAAAGCTGCGGTGAAAGTAAATCTCCCAGTCGACATAGAAGAACACAACACAGATCGATTGAGGAGGATGGGGGAGAGGAAGAAACCTGTGGTGAGAGTAAATCTCCCAGTTGACATAGAAGAAAACATACTCTCGAGGCTACCGGTCAAAACCATAGTCAGATTTAGGTCCGTATGCAAATCATGGAACACTCTTGTTCGCAATCCTTGCTTCATTAATCTGCACCAAAATAACAAACCCGTTAATAATAATAACTTGCTCATCGTGCTTTTGCATAAGAGTAAGGACATTGTTGTTGTGGACACTGCATCCGTTGTCCATTCTCGCCTTCAAGTTGGTAGGGTGCGCGATGATTGCAAGAAGATTGTTGGATCTTGTGATGGCATAGTCTGCGTTAATAGTGCTTGTTATGATTATGATGATGATATGTTCAGAGACTATACCATTCTATGGAATCCGGCATTGAGAATTATTAAATGCATTGATAACCGTGTTGGATGTCGCCACGTCCTAGAGGCACAAGTTGGATTTGGATTTCACAACCAGTCTAACGATTATAAGGTTCTAAGATTTGAAACAAGACCTAGTAATAGTATTACTATTGATAATTATCCTTATACTATTACAGTAGAGCAAGTTGAAATTTACTCATTGTCTTCGGGTTCATGGAGGACCATTAAAGCTGCTCTTCCTCCTCGGATGATCAATACTAGCTACTTTTACATGGGGCCTCATTCTTCACGTGCATCGGGAGTCTATGTTAACGGAGCTCATCACTGGTCAGTTCAAAGAATAGAAAATGTTTCTCCTTATAACATAGAGTATCATTCTGCGATTATTTCATTCGATATGGGGGATGAAGTGTTCAAAGAGATTATGCTTCCTACTGAATGCTTGCTACAGGGAGTGTTCCTCTTTAATTATAAGGACTCGCTATCTATGTTAACAGTTGCTGATTTTATGGATAAGTTATGTGACATATGGGTAATGAAGGAATATGGAGAGTCGTCGTGGACTAAGCTATGTAAGGTTGATATGCCTCCACAATTGGTGAGGCCATATATTGTGGGAATGGGAATCATCGACCAGGAGGACAATGAACTTGTTTTAAAATCAGCAGGTAATATTCATGGTCATGATCAACAAAACCGGTTGTGTTTGACATTGATAACTTACAGATGAAAGATACGGCCAGCTGCTCCACCGCCAATATTGAGATTTTGAAACATGCGATTCATGCGACGACTTTCACAGAGAGCTTACTGTTGATTAATTGAACCAACAGGTTCAATCCATCCATTCTTTAGTTCATGCAACGACTTTCACAAAGAGCTTACTGTTGTGTTGTTAATTCTTGAGTACTAATTAATTCCAATGATAAAAAAAAAAAAAAGTTATGTTATCCTTGGTTGAAGTAGCAGCTGGCAAAATAAAAGTGAAAATATTCTCCTCTTGTTCATACATACAGATTGATATGCGAGTACTCAATTGAGATATGTTAATTTCTTTACTTTTGCTGCTAATTTGTTAATTTCTCCTGGAATTGAAATGCTTCCAGCTGATAGGTGATAGATGATTGATTCATTGATAAGTTTAAAGTTCCTATTTAATCCTAATGCGCTCAGTGAATCATTACGCATCCAATAGTGCTTAGTGAATGAAATTTTGAGATACACTAGGCTCCAGTATATTAATCTCAAAGATCCAACAAGAAGGTTTTGGGATAAGCAAATACCTCTTTAACTCTCTATTGAAGCTGTGCAAACCTTCCATGGTAAGACTACTCAAAGTTCCTCCTAGTTCAACATATGGCGGGATTACTTTGAAGCTGTGCCACCTCTCACATAAGTAACTAATAGCACCTTCAGTCAATCCCAAGTATTAGCATTAGATCAGGTCCGTGACATTATATACAGAAACTCTTCCCAATAACAAAATTATGAGCTAGAACATACTTGACTATGGAGGGGATCTACTTCTCAGGAGACAAGCTGTTGCAAGGCCAAACTTGTGAATGATGTGCAAGTTTTGGATCAACACTGGTGTGTGGCATGGCAGCATGACCGCCTTTTTCCTTCTATTTTTGCAGCGAAGAAGGATACAGCAGCTAAAAGGGGTCCGCACAAGTAGCAATGCTTCCTGTAGGATTTTCAAATTCGACATGCATTCCAAATATGGCCTTAGCGTCACCAAGAGCACCTTCACGTATCATGTAAGATGCACCAGCACCTCCCTCTTCGGCCGGTTGGAAAATAAGTCTCACAGTTCCCTTTTACACCGTAATTAAATGAAAAACTTTACACTGCACTTAAAATAGTATGGAACTCATTAAAGACAATACGACTCACCTTAAAGATTATCTTTTCTTTGATTAAGTAACTTAGCATCACCAAGCAGCATTGTTGAGTGAGCATCGTGCCCACATCCATGCATTTTATCATCAATTTTGCTATTATGCTCCCATTCAACTAGCTCCTTAAACACGAGCAAACTTGAAATCATGAACAGGAAAACACATACCGGCTACTCCCTTCATCCCAAAAGAAAAGTCGCATTCTGACTTTTCAAACTCAATTTAACCGTTTTTCCAATAAATATTCGAAGTACACTCATTTATAAACTACTTAGAGAGTAGAATGAAACCCAATTTAAACTTTTTGAGGAAAAAAATAAACAAGTACTTTCAAATTAAATCTTCTTTGAAAATTGATAAAACCGGCTTCAAGAAGACAAAATATGAGTCAATGATGTATTGATTTTTATGATTAACACCAGCAAAGGAAGGGCATTCTCGTCAGCTCAAAAGAACAACAACGGGGTGGAGAAACGGCCCAATTAGGGCTACAGACAAGTGAATATTGAGTGTAACCGTGGTACCACATCACCCTTGCTATTGTGGTACAACAAACCAACCAAAACGCACCAAATCAGCAACTTTGTTGATGTGGAGATCAGCAACCTTACTCATCAGCAACCCTGAAAACTGGCTCATCATGTCCATATCAGCAAGGGTGATGTGGGTACCACCATTGCACTCAATATTTTTCCCTACCAGACAGGTTGCATTTTGCCTTTTCAAAATCAAAATAGATACCAAACTAGGACATCCACCGCAAAAGGGAAGTTACATTCTTAAATTTTCAAATTCAATTAAACCATATTCCCAACCAGTATTCGACATACGTTCATTTATAAACGACTTAATGAATAATGAGCACTATGAACCCCAATCCTAAACATTTGGAATAAATACACAAGTAATCTTCTTTGAAAAACGATAAAATTTATTTTGAAAAGTTAAATAAGGGAGTAATGATACCTGCAAAGGAATGGCATCCATGTCAGCTCGAAAAGCAGCAACTGGTGGAGAACCAGTCCCAATTTGGGCAACCAGACCGGTTTTGGCAAGTGGGTAAGTGTAAGGAATGCCGAGCTTGTCAAGTTCTCTGCGAATTAGAGCACTGGTGTTGTGTTCTTCAAATCGGAGTTCTGGGTTTTCATGGATTTTCCTTCTAATTGAATACTAACCAATCTTTATCTTAATGAGCCTCCTCCAGAATCTGTGCGGTATAATCCTGCTCGAATTTGACCTGAATTTAACAGGGGAAAGAAACCCATGAAAGCAAAATGGCAACAAAAAGGGGATTTGAAATGACACCCATTTATAAGCGGCGAACAATTGCTTGAAGAAATTAACAATTTTGGATCCCAGTTTGATGATAATACAGTTGACTGTAAACTTAACTTGATAAGGTCATCTCCTATCATTTGATCTAAAAATTACACTATCCCACTAAAACGGTGTAAGTTAGGGATTATTATATTTTTGACCAACGTACTAATTGGGGATTCTTGATTTTACCAACGTACTTTCATTAACCCAAATGTGACCAACGTACTATTAATTTTGTTGCAATGTTGACCCTGCCGTTAAACTTCCATCCAAAAAATTAACGGCTAACGGAAAAAAAAAATTACATTAACAGTGAAGGGTCCAAAATGATATTTGTAAAAAATGGGGGGCCCACCAATTGAAGAGCCGGCCTTGGAAAAGAGAAAACCTTATGCTGAATGGCACCGTTTCACTTTACAGATTCAAATTTTGAATCTTCATTTGTCAACGTGAAAACATAATTGAACATGGCAACATAACCATTACGTGCAGCGTGAGAAGTACGCCTCCCTGCTTCCTCATGAATTGCTCATTCGCGGACCACAACCATTCCTTTCTCGAACATGGCAACACAACCATTCCTTTCTCGTACGCCTTTCCAGAAGCCATCCAGCCACCACCATTTTGAAACCGCCACGGACAGCAAAGAGCGGCGTATTCCACCCTAACAGCACTTGCAAAATCCTTCCGCCTACTCCTATACTTGGCGGACATCTCTTCTCTAAACCGAACCAAGATACGAGCCCAACGAAAATCAGATTTTCTCTCCATGGCTTCATCGATCGACACATAACCCACCACACCTCTCCCCAATTTTCTTAAAAATTTCCTTCCCCCACAGATGTAAAGGGAGACAAAGAGCCCTAATCCACACTACTGAGGATATACGGCCTCCCGATAACAACACCCAACTGGGTCCCAACGAGTGGGTTTGGAGAGGAAGGAGGGGGGTTTGCTGGGTCCCCCTATTTTTTACAAGTATCATTTTGGACCCTTTACCGTTAATGTAATTTTTTTTACCGTTAGCCGTTAATTTTTTGGATGGAGGTTTAACGGCAGGGTCAACATTGCAACAAAATTGATAGTACGTTGGTCACATTTGGGTTAATGAAAGTACGTTGGTAAAATTAGGAATCCCCAATTAGTACATTGGTCAAAAATATAATAATCTCGTGTAAGTTATAACTAAATATCTATCACCGTCTCTGTCATCATGTTTCAAATTTGAGTAACGGTATCCGTATTTAAAGTGTGTATCAAATATGCACTAAAATTATCTTTGACATTTTTTGATTAGTTAAATAATTTGTAGGTCCTATCACATAAAAGTACTTGACCAACCAAAAGATAACAAGTGTAATTTTGGTACACATTTGATGCACATTTTAGGTACACATAGTATTACTTAATTTGTATTTAAAACATATTTGTATTTCATTAAATTTGTGTTAATATATTAAAAAAATAAATATATTTTTTATTGAATAGTATATCTTATTTTGATAACACAATTTATATTAAATTAAATAATATGCATTAAAATCAGATAATTGAATACAAATTAAAAACTATTTTATTGAATATTACAATTAACATAAATAATATTTTTTATATATTTTATTTGGTAAAACTTTTTATGTATAATAAATTACCAAACAAGAAAACAAGAGACGTATTTAAACAAAAATATGAAAAAAGAAGAAGGGATAGCGCAAGGTTGAAGCTACGTCTCAGGCCTACTCCAACGGTCCTTTCCAGCTGTGTCATCCCACCAATTTGGTGTCAATTTTTCCTCCAAGGGTCACGCTATCTTCAACGCCATTTTGAAGATGGGTGATTTCCACGCCAAATTTGGTGCAGCACTGTTGCTGCGCTATCTTCCTTTTTATTTTATTTTTTTGTTTTGTTTTGTTTAATATTACTTTATTAATTTGTAAAGTGTAAACCTCTCTTATTTTTGTTTGGTAATGTATTATTTTATTTTAGTGCATTATTTTAAAGTCTTGTATTTAATTATTTTAAAGTCTTGTATTATTTAATTTAATATTATTTTTAGTTATTAGTGTTAATTATAAGTTATTTGTTAATATTTTAATTGTATTTTAAAGTATTTTGTTTTATTATTTAATTTTAATGCATATTATTTAATTTAATATAAATTGTATTATAAAAAATAAAATATACTATTCAATATAAGATATATTTGTTTTGCTAATATATTAACATAAATTTAATGAGATAAAATATATATTTTAAATAGAATAATAAATAATATTCTTAGAATATTCTTTTTAGTGTAAACTTTGAAGTAGGATGGTTGGAGATGATAAAAAATATTTAGTGTAAAAATTACACTAATATAGTGGGATAGTACAATTTTTACGCCAAATGGTTGGAATTGCCCTCAAACATAGTGCATAGAAGGAGCCTGCGCTAAAATAAAGCAAAGATGGCGCAGCCTTTGGAGAGGGGGATTGCTTCAATCTGTGCAATAGTGCGCCCGTTGGAGATGGTCTAAATAGTTGAGCCTCCTATCCTACTCATTTTTATTTACGTTATTATGTTGACAAAATAATCCACTCTATTTTATTTTAGCTTCAAATTTATACTCTAATCATTATTTACTTATTTTATTATTGTAGTATATGGTTCTTACTAAGTCCTGGCTCCTATCTTCATTCAAAATACTACTCCCTCCGTCCCTAAATTATTGTCTTCCTTTCTTTTTTTGTCCGTCCCAAAATAATTGTCTTGTTTAAAACTTTCCTTTTTAGAACATCACTTTTACTATTTTACCCTTACTTTTTCTTCCTACTTTAATTATGGGCCACATACACATGGGCATTAAAGGAAACAACACACTTTTTCAATACTATTCCAATATTAATAATCAAGTCAATTGAGTTTTCTTAATCCGTGTGCCGGGTCAACCCAGACAATAATTTAGGGACGGAGGGAGTAATGAATATCTTAACTGTATCCAAAAAACAACTTTTTTGTGTACTACTATTGTTTGTTAGAAAATGAACGACTATAATACTCACAAGACCTCCCAACTCGAGAGAGAGAGAGAGAGAGAGAGAGAGAGAGAGAAATCAATCACTAACATCCGCCACAATTGTTATCCAGTTCGAATGACTTTTGCCACAGTGACTGTGACGCCCTGAGTTCGGGATCCGACGTTGAACCCCAACTCGATGCACCAAAATAACAAAACGTACCGAATCAACTGATAAGAGTCAGCCACAAAAGCTCAAAACCAAAACTAATGCAGCGAAATACAAGATAAAATGTGAGTTTCAAAAACTCAAACAACAATCACAACTAAATAAACCTCAACAGCCAAACATACATCGGAGAACAACACTAAAATAAACCCAACAATAAAAACCTCGACGGCTAAATACACGAGCCGAAGAAACAACAATAATAAACACCATGAGCTACGCGCTCGAGAAAACTATTAATAAAGTATCGACAGGCACAAGGCCACACCAAGACCACTAGCTGTAAACTAAAATTATAAAATACTACAACCGGCACGACCTCACAAGTCGGCATTAAAATACAAATCTGAAGAATACAACTATTTCTACCCATATACTAAGTTTACATAACTTAGTAAACCTCAAGATCTCACAGTACAAGAAATAAGAAGAAAATGACAACACAAATACATCTTGCTAACTTCAAGCTTCAAGACTCGTTGTGCTGGAACTTAACCTACAAACTGAGGAGGTTGTTGGGTGAGTCTAAAAGACCCCGTAAGCCACTATAATGTATTGTATGCTATGAATATGAATGCAACAGTAAACCAAGATTCTACATATAACTAGTCTAGGCACAATTGCAACTTAACCATTAATCAACAAGTTGTTACATGCAACTATATGACATGGCATAATGCTCAACAATAGGAATAACATGGTAATGACATTTATACACTATACTGAACATGTAATATCATCGTTGATATACAATTCACATAAGTCACATAGCACCTTGACATTCACATTAAGTGCTCATACTTAAACCACATTATAAAGGATATCATTTCTCTTTCTCCATCTTTGTGCTGCTCCTACAATACACAAACAACCAATAGTGCCTCGATACCCGTGTACATAGTATCGACGTCCCCGACTAATCCCATCGGATTCAATTAGCAAGCCAAAGTCATGCGTATTGCTACAACAGTGAGGCTACTTCTTAACTGTGGCCAACAAAGGAGGGGTGTGTAAACTCCGGTACAACGACTTATAGCGATTACAAAACAAATTCGTAAAGACTATAGGTCGTCCCACCTTGATTAAACAACAAATGCCAGTTAGACTCAATACAATGTACAAGTAGATATTTACTCATCATTCTCAACAAATCATCATGTGTTCTATTGAATCACATACTAAATTAATTCAATATGCTTGTAAATACTAAACACACAATCAATCATCAAAGTAGGATGATTGTTCTACAATCAATCATCAAAGTAGGATGATTGTCCTATCTCATACTAAAACAATCACAATATGTCCGTAATCATTTAACATATAACCAAAGCAAGGCAATAGGCAAAGTAGACCTATTGTACAACTCAACTTAGGATCTCTACAAAATCCTATAATCACTCGATACACTGTATCACATGTATAACATAAACTATCACATAACATTATCTTCGTATACTATATTTATCACGACTCATTACAAGTCACTTCGTTCGAATTGGAACGATAACCACGGTATGTCATCTCATGCATGATTGAATTAACTAAAGTCAATCTCTAACGAATCATAACTTTCTCGATACGTCATCATATATCGTAGGAGACTAAATAACGACCTGTAGTGATTTATACTACTCATTATTCAACTCCGTAGAGTCGAATCTACACATTAATAAATCCATTACATTATTTGACGTTTGTTCATTACGTCCTATGCAACTCTGCCAGAGTCAATCACAACTAGTATATAGCTCGTATAATGTTCAATATAAATATACTATCTCATGTTGACTCAGCTAGAGTCATTACCCATTTTTGAAATATCAGGACGAACCGTAGTACCGTCCCTAAATAACTACATTAATCACAATACCCATATTTGGTGTGTTTACCACCCATATAAATCTCGCAAGTTCATCGCGAGTAACTTCTTACAAAATTTCAGCGAGTTACTAATACTCGATGTTTAACAATAACAACAATTGCAACTCAACGAGTCTCTAATTCTTGGAGACTAATAACAACGATACTTATTCAGCACTGCGTAGTCGTACCATTAAATTCACCAAATATTCCAAAAAAATCCAAACATTACAATTATTCCATATTTAGAAACTAGACATCTGGAACTATATTTTACCACTTTGAATTACCTCATTTGGACTTATAATCATCAAGAATCAGCCACTTAAAGTTAGATCTAATACCCAGAATTTCCAGCAACAGTTTACTCGGCGCAGCGATAAAACACAACCTAAACGAGGTACTTCCCGACCTCTAAAATTTATGAAAATTTACAAAGAACAACCTAACATACAAAGAATAACATATCCTAAATTTAGAAAATTCCCAAAAGTAGATTAGTACCAGACTTTTCACGAAAATAGCCCAAAACAGGGATTGCAACTAACTTGAAATTCATGTGTTTTTCGTTCTAACTTGTAACTAACATCTCACCAAATATTCTACGCATGTCCAAATATTATAAATCTTACATACCCAGAAACTAGACATTTCAAATTATAATTTATCATTTTAAATCAGTCCATTTGGACTTATATTCATCCACATGCAACCACATAAAGATTGAACTACATCCCAGAATTTTCAGCAACAGTCTATTCTGCGTATCGACAATTCGCAACCTAAACGAGGTACTTCCCGACCTCTAAAATTTATGAAAATTTACAGGATGCTACACAACATATAAATGTAAAACATATCAAAAATTCAAATAATTACCATGGACGGATTTTCCCCAGTAAATTCGACAACATGCCTTAAAACAGTGACCAATTTCAATTCAATAACTAAGCATTTGGCTTCCAAAAATCATCATGTCTTTCCCCCATTACATTTCCAACTTAAATCAGTAACTTAAAACAACAAAATATCATTAGGAGTAACTAATAACACATTTCTTCCAAGAGATCAACACAAGGATCATCATCTAACACAACCTACATGTTTTACTCTCCCAATTCAACTCATAAACATACAAAACATCATAGTTACTTACCTCTACCAAAATTAAACCATGAAAGTCAGCATGCAATCCATGGAAAGTGTTTCTCTAGTCAAGAGCTTCGCAATGGTGAAGACGGATCGACGATCGGACTTCGGATGCTCAAAATATGGAGGTTTCTGTAACGCCCGCTTCATTTTGCATCTTACACGTCATTCATATCACTCACGGATATTGCACGTGACACATAGAATAACACCATGAACATTTCTTGAGCATATTATATATGACATTAGCATGTACGTATTGCATTCCATGCATTTTGTATGCTTTAAATCATCGCTTAACTCTTGTGGTTATTGTTGCTTGGGATACCTTGAATCCCTAACGACGTTTTCGGACTTTTCGAGGACCTTTCTCGAGTGTTTAGGGCCCTTCCTTAGACTTAGGATCATTTTGGAAGTGTTTCGAGACTTTTCGGAGAGTTCTTAGTCACTGGACACAAAGCGATCGCCCTGTTAATGAACAAAGCGATCGCCCTTCAGCCAGGGATCAGAGCGATCGCCCTGTTAATTCCACAAAGCGATCGCCCTTTGCCCAGAGCACAAAGCGATCGCCCTGTTTGGGGCAAAGCGATCGCTTTGCACCCTGAACTGCTCACCCGGGAAATTTTACTTTATTTTAAATTAAAAGATTGATTGGCCCTCATTTGGCCACGTCACCCAACCGAGAAGGCCATCCTTTCAGCCACTAAAAACAGCCAAGAAGAGTGTTTAACACTCTTATTTTCTTCCCTTCACCATAGAGTATAGAGAGAGAAAGGGAGAGAGTTAGAGTGAGAAAGTGGGAGTATCTTGGGATTTTGAAGGAATCTCGACGATCCGAGCATACCGTTGCGAAGGTCTCGACTAGAGGAAGCTTTTCTACCGATTAGATTCTTGTTCTCTTCACTTTTTCCGGCGAGAAGTAAGCTACTACCCCCTCTTCTTCTCGTTTTATGTCTTTTATGGCATCCTAGACTTCCATTACGTAAAGTTACCATGCTAGATACGTGTATATGTGATTCTTGCCATGAATGCCATTTTGGACTTGTGAAGTGTGTTGGTAGTTACCCTATGATGTTGGGAAACTCGATATTGGGCGATAATGTGTTAGGATTAAAGTGCAAGACCATTTTCGTAACTCGTTGTCATTAGTAACCTAAAATGACTCTAGCGGAGTCGGTTAGGATTTGATAATTTAATGTGACCACGTGTGTGTTTTGTGAGCTTTTGGATGCTCGAGAGACCCGTTGGGGAATTGGTTACGCGATACACGTATAATGGTATTGTGTTGAATTTGATGTTGGTATTTTATGGCTATGTGTACTAGAATTATTTAGTGTACATTAGCATGTTATTGTTGGTGTCGTTATACTCCCTACTTTGGAGTGTAATGCTTTTATTTAATGTTAAGTAAACATTACTTGAACATTTGGTTGATTAGTTAATGTGTCGAGTAAACATCTACTTGAGCATTGTTTAAGTCCATGGCATATGTGTTGGAGGTGTATTGACGCTCGGTTATTGCGTGAGCCGGGGCTACGTAATAGCCGAAGGCCAATACACAGGCCTCGCCCTACCGTTGGCCGCGGTAGGGGTTATAGCGCTAAGTGTTGTACGGAATAAACGCGACCTTGGTAAGCTATACCGTGATTGTTTCTCGGGTCGTTGGGGACCGAGTCTTCACGTCGACGTGGATACGGTAAACGGTTCACCTTTGGTTTTGGTTAATTGGTTCGATGATCGGTACGACATCAACGGTTTCTTCATTTGGTATTGTTGGTTGGTTGGTTGGAAGTTGGTTTGTCGGAGGTGTACCTCGACGGTATCCTTTATATGTGTTACTTATCGCACCTATGTGAGTTGCATGCTACGTGACTTATGTTATGAGTTACTTGACGTGATGATGATTGGGAATGATTATATTATGCCAACCATGATATATATATGATTCTTATTACTGTTTGCATTTCGCATGCCATCTTGTTGCATTAGTAGCTTATTGAGTTTTATAACTCACCCCGTCCATTGTTATTTGTTTTCCTTAGATCCCGAGCCTGCGAGAAACCCTCGTTGATCGCGTCCGGTGTATTCGGCGATCATTCTTTTGGTAGTGCTCCTTGAGCCTGGTATTTTCTTTTGGTGAGGCCGAGGTACATATGTTAATTAAACATTGTAAAGTTGGGTAGTAGTCCCGTACATGTGGTTTATCCATATTCTTTTGTAGATGCCGACGTGGATGTCAGGCTTTTGTAAACATTACTTACTTTATTATTCCGCGTACTCTGATGATATTATATGTTTGGTCCCGAGCCTCTTAGCTCGTGGGTTGTTGGTTAGTTATTGGTTATGTTGTGTGTTCATTTCCGGCCTTTGCGTGCCGTGACGTATCGTTTTGTTTTTAAAATAAACATACACTTGCATTACAGGGTTTTTGCACGAAAAGTGATTTTTAAATTGTGCATTTTGTGTCCCGTCTCGCGAACCGAACGAGATACCATATAGGATCTCGGGTCGGGTCGTGACAGTTTCTCACTCTAAAACTCACTTACTCTCTCTCTAACTCTCTCTCTAACTCTCTCTCTCTAAGCACGGTTTGGATGAAAAGAATGGGCTGAAATGAGGCTTCTCTCAGCTTCCCACACATATATCTCCTATTACCACTTAAAGAGAGGTCAACAAGTCAATAGGGAGATTTTTTTAATGGTCAAAGGGTCAAGTCACTTAAAACTAGTCAAAGCTGTCACAAATTCTAATTTTTAGCCAACTTTAAAGACATTCCTAGGACGATCTACAAGTCTAAAAATTACAAATAAGATATGGTTGGAAAGCTCTTTGAGTCTATTTTACACAGAATTAAACGGTTTGCAAATCCGAGTTTTCTAGACAAAGCTATGGCCAAATTACTACAGACTGTTCGGATGGACAGAATTTCGGATTTAAGTATGTATCCATGCTTTTGTGTGTATCTTTTTCTATCTTAAGGTTAAAACACACTCAAAACTCAACCTAATCATCCCAAATTGATGCACGAATGATAAAGAACTCAAGACTCAAACATACCTGAAGTTAAACACACGAAACAACACTCGAATTAACCCGACATACGAGTGAACTAGGAAAGAATTAGGATCGGGGTATTACAGTGACCATATTTGTCCAATAATTTTAATTTTCACAATCTCAACAACTAAACTATTTGCCAATTTATATTGTTCGTCGGCAGCAATAAAGTCAATTTTTTAACTTTTTTTAACTTTTCTATTTTTGATCTATTGTCGATTTAAATATTGATTTCTTCTCTATTTTTTTTCGAGTTCCTGATCAAATTTGGAGGACATCTAAGTATTTTAGTCAATTATTCTCTAACGTTAACATTCTTGCTTGCATTAATAGTCCAACTAAAATTTTCGTTAGTATTCTTGGATGGAGTTAGTATTTCTATTAGTATTTTGGGACAGAGTTAGGAGCTCAGAGTTTAATAAGGATTGTATTATGACTGCTATAATAAAATTATTAAAAAGAAAATAGAAGGCATAAAATCGAAGCTAAAGCAAAATAGAGTGGATTTAGTGGTTGGCAAATTTTGTCTAGTTTTCCATTTTTTTTCTATTTTTGGTTGCATTAGTATTTTTTATAAAAAAACAATTTTATCTTTCATCAAAGTTCAGGAGTCGGAAAAGTTATAAAAATAGTTATAAACCATTGGACAAATTGAAAATTGGTAATAGTGGCTTTCCATTGCATAAAACTATTTCGAGAGAATGGAAATCAGACTTGTAAAATAACATGTATTTTTTTTTAGGGTTAATGACATTATTAGTCCTTCGACTATGGCCAATTCTACCAGTAGTTCCTTAACAATTTTTTTTTAAATTTTAGTCCCTTGACAATAAAAATTAGACACAGTTGGTCCTTTTGTTGGATGCCGTTAGTATTATTCCGTTAAGTATTTCATGTGCCTAACACGTGACTTTGATTAAGGGCATTTTTGGAATTTTAACTTCATCTTCAACCTCTATCTTCCCTTCAAACCAATATTACAACACATTCATCAAAAACACCCAGTTCATCTTCAACCTCTATCTTCCCTTCAAACCAATATTACAACTCATTCATCAAAAACCCAGTTCATCTCCAACCTCTATCTTCCCTTCAAACCAATATTACAACTCATTCATCAAAAACTCACTCGGTGTTCAAGTATTTTGTCAAATTAAACCCTAGTTTTTTGCAACAGTGGAGTAAAGCTATGACAAGAGTTGGTCGCATCCTTACATGTTGTTGAAGCCGGAGAAGAATCAAACATCTGCACGAAATCATCTAACCCTAACCCACCAAATCTATGCTCGTCGGTGTAGAGAAACCCCAATAGCCGTTTAAAGAAGCTGGCCTCGTTGGGAAGAACCAAGCCGCCACTGGTTTGGAAGCCAAATTCCTCCTCGACTTGATTGAGGAGGGAAACGAATTCAGGTAGGTTGAGGAACCGGGTAGGGATGACGAAGCGGCGGCGCTCGGGGCCGACGTAGACGGCTAGGGATGCGGTCGCCGTGTGAGTCGGAGGAAGTGGAGTCAGAGTCGAAATCGGAGCGGGAGAAGACAGAACGGAATGGGAGAAGACGACTAGGGATCCAGTTCTTCATTGACTGATCTGGTTACGTTTAGCCCCCCCCCCCTCTTTTTGAAAGTTAGGGTTTAATGTGGGTGGGTGGTGCCGTGGTGGTGGGGAGAAAAAAAATAAATTGTTTAAAGTATTTTGTGAAATTTCATTCTAGCCCTTGTTTTAAGTATTAAAAAATATCTTTGCACGTAAAATTTCTTAAATGCCCTTAACCAAAGTCACGTGTTGGGCACAAGACAAACTTAACAGAAAAATTCTAACGGCATCCAACAATAGGACCAACCGTGTCTAATTTTCATAGTCAAGGGACTAAAATTTTTAAAAAAAAATTTGTTAAGAGACTACTAGTGAAATCGACCATAGTCGAGGGACTAGTAATGTCATTAACCCTTTTTTATTAAAACTACTATATTATCGTTTGTCAAATAATTTAATTATACTTTTTCAAGTTCCGTTTTCTTTAGCTGCATAAGAAAAGTAGCTGAAATTGAAAAAATAATCAGTAAACTCAGTGAATAAGGTTAAACTTTCCGGTATTTTAGTTTCAAACTTCGAACGAATAAGAGAAATTCCGAGAAAGAGAACACCATCAAAAGTAATAATGTCTCCTTTCAAAATGAATTTTATTTTTATTCATAAATATAAATATAAATAAACACTCATTTTGGAACGAATGGAATACTTTATTCTAAGAACATTTTTAATGTCCAAAACTACGTATTTACTTATAAGAATTCTTTTTAGCTGCAAATTGAAAGGCATCTCTCTCTCTCTCTCTCTCTCTCTCTCTCTCTCTCTGTTGTACTCTTTGTACAAAGAAATCGTTTTTTTGACATCTTTATAGTTAATGGTCTCGATCTGTTGTACTCTTTGTACAAAGAAATCGTTTTTTTGACATCTTTATAGTTAATGGTCTCGATACAGTAAAAGATTGCAAGTTAACAGTTCTCCATACGAGACAATGTCACAAAAACATAGATATGGACATAGGAAAATATTACTACCAAAATAGAAAAAAAAAAGAAAAAACTCCTATTAGAACTACCTAATCTGACCACCTAAACCATTAAACGGAAGCTAATTATTCACAAATAGGGCGCTTGTCAGTGCAACTTCAAAATACACGGCATGCCCATACACCAACAAAAACTACTAGAAAACCTAAAACGACAGGTACCATAGGCATGTATGAAATCGAGCACAATAACGTAGAGGCCTTGGAGAACAACGAGCGAACCTTTTTGGGATGGCCAATACGAAAATCACCCCTTGGTGTCACATTCAAGCTAGACTCTTGATCAACTTCACCTTCAGTATCTGATTTCTCCATTAATAAACCCAAGGTCTCATCTGATATGCCAGCAGCTAGAGCAATTATAGACTCTTGATCAATTTCACCTTCAGTATTTGATTTCTTAGTTGATAAACCCGATGTCTCATCTAAGATGCCAGAACCAAGAGCAATTATAGACTCTTGATCAACTTCACCTTCAGTATTTGATTTCTCAGTTGATAAATCTGAGGTCTCCTCTGAGACACCAGCTGCTAGAGTAATTACAGAAACCCCCTCCTCCGTGGCATTTTCAGCCTACAAGTGCATATTTAATGGAATTTCAACTCAAAAACAACACTAAACATATTCAGTTCTCAAGGTTCAAATGCAAAGAAAAGGTTCTCACCTCAATTGGAGTTGGTTTAATGTCACAATTTTCTTCACTAGAGCTGAAATCATTTGAAGGGATGCAGCTAATTGGTCCAACTTGAAGCTTTGTCATTAATCGAATTCTTTTATCTGCAGTTCCTTGTGTCACAGTGGGTTGGGCAATGGATTGGGAATCCCGTGGTTGACGAGCCCTTATTTTGATTCCAGTTCCAAAATCACTGCCACCACCAAGTGCAACTTTATTGTTCCCGCTGCATGATTCTTCTTTGACCAAATTATTGCCCGAGTAGCCAGATGGAACAATGTGGTGCTCATAATGGCTGATTTCAGGAATGTAAGCCCCTGAAGTTCCTTCGAACACAACCGGTAACGATCTCTGATAGTTCTCCACATACAACCCACTTTGGGAACCCCCAGGACCAAAAACCTAGAGTGCAAGAGAAAATATAAGATAACTTCTCTTGAAACATCTTTTAGATGCAAACACACAGAAAGATAACTACCATAAGCATATACTGTGTATCAAAGTACCTGTACCTGTGCCTGTGCTTGTGCTTGGGCTTGGGCCACTTCTCCCTCAGACTCGCTACAGGATCCACTCTCTTTATTAACAAGAACACTTTCCAAAGAATTGATGTATTTGGGACTTTCGGTTGTACCAGCTGGACCCTTGTTACTAAAATCTTCATCATAAGTATCATCTGAGTCAACTAAGATCGAATCCAAGAACTCAATCATATCCATAGTATTCGTGCCATACTGACACTGCATTCCGCTATGATCATTGCCAAAGTTACCAGCACCAGGAAACAAATAAGAAGATCCAAGTTCCAATTGCATCTGTGAGTGCAATGGGGAGAAAATTTTTGAATCAGGCATTGGATCGTAAAAGCCTCTCAGTGCTTTTTCCAGCTCCGGATCTGGCTGCAGAACACAGAACACAAATAGAAAATGTCAACCAAGTACTAGATTAGGTTTCCCGTTTCGGTTCATCACAAAGACAATGTACAACAATCACACACAAAAATTAAAAAATAAAATTCTCACCTGTATAGATGTCATGTCTACCCCTTGATCATCTGCATCATCAGTGTTACAGCTAGTGCTCTGCCAATCAAGAAGTGCAGGAGGATCAAGACTTGTTCTCTCCGCATTTTTGGGTTTAACACTTTCAACACTTGAAGGTTGCACATCTGCCTGCCCAACTAGTATTGGAGTCACTGGCTCTGATTGAGTATCATCAGCAGAAGATTTTACTATTGAAGGAGAAGAAACGTTTGGATCAACTTCATCACAATTTGAACTTTCAGCGTGCTCATCAACTCTCCCGTCATGCTTCTTAAATAGACGACAGAGCACAAAGGCACTCTGTGGAAGCAAAGCAAAATTAATATACATCAGAAGACTAATACCATGGATAAAAACAAATACAGCACATAAATCCAAGCTATTTCTCCTGTAGTTACTATCATGATGGAAGCTAACATATCCAAAACCAGATGAAATAATTCTATCACCGCATTATAATACTCTTAACAAGAACGGATTCAGCGACACAAAAACCTAGATGAGCCAGCTTCTAGCAAGTAACTGATGTAGTACTAGGCATTCAGTGTTTCGTGTTAAAATGGGGGACTGGGAGACAAGAAGAAAGGTATAGAGGAAAAAAGAAGTTTTGAGCCTCAGAATACATAAAGCAGCTTATCTCCAATAACAATAAGAATTCCGTTAAGTCTTAATCATCCATTCTAAAACAGCGCATCACCCAAAAATCAGAATCAGCATAGGCAACCTAATAATAATTCATAAAAGACAGAAATAGAAAGGAAGAGAAGACTGTTTGCTTTTCTTGCAACATTCATATCAAGATAATATCAAATAATGAATTCAGTACCTCCCCACTAAACAAACTTTAAATCAGTATCCAGTAGCATTTGAAGCATTTGAAACATTTGAAAGCTCTATTGAAGCTGGTTACTTCATATAAGAAGCGCAAGTAAATGACACCGGTAAAGACCTAACATGAAAAAAGGGAATAGTTCAAGCAATTATTATCGACCATTAATCCTAATGCCAAGAAATTATATGTACAAGAATGTGTTTCCCCCACCCCCCACAGCATAAAAACACACTTCCTTGCAGATCACCAATTGAATTCAAAATGTTTACGCAATACCTATTCATTTAAACGACATGCCCAACACAAACTACCATTCGAATCATTGTGAACAAGTATCTTGCTCAAACTTGCTCACATGTACCAAATTCAATTAAACCCCACAGTGAAAGAGCACAAACTGATATAATGAATGTTTGAAAACTATAGACCAAAAGTAAGCCAAATATCATCAACCACCATTTTTTGTTTTTATCTCATTTTTTAGCAGAGCATGGCGCAAAATATAAACTCTTTAACAAAGAGTTGAAATGTTAAAAACACCTGTCCAGGATGGGTGCCATCGAGCGCTTTATCCGTTGCACAATACTCATGGATTACCCAATTAGTCCTCTCTCCTTTGGGAGCACGCCCAGTGTAGAACACCAAAGTCTTCTTCCTCCCAATCACATTCATTCCCTTACCAGACTTAATCATTCTATCTTTCCCAGTAGCCTTCCAATACCCAGCCACAGTAGCTCTATTCAACCGCTGTCCATTCTGATACTTCCGATCCTTTGGGCAGAAGAAGAACCACTCATTATCAATCGATTCGACAACTGATAAATCTGCATGCAATTATTTCAACAACAATTAGCACGCCCAAACATTCTATAAAAAGCATATTTACCCTGATCAAGCATCAATTCACAACATTACTGAGGTAAAAACAATCAGTTAACCTATAAATCCGTATGCATTTATTTCAATCAAACTTAGCACCCCCAAACATTCTATAAACAGCTAAACTACACTGATCAAAACGTCAATCCACAACATGACGAAGTAGAAATGATTAATCAAAAAGTAATTATTTCAATCAAAATTAGCACAATCAAACATTCTATAAACAGATACAAATTACAATGATCAAGCATCAATTCACAACATTCTGAAGTAAAAACAATCAATTAACGATAAATCTGAATGCAATTATTCAAACAAAATTAACTCCACCAAACATTTGATAAACAGCATGTTTCAACTGATCAAGCATCAAATTCACAACATTACGAAGAAAAAAATATAAACAAAAAAACATTTTATAAACAGCACAGTTATACCGATTAAGCATCAATTCACAACATTACATACTCAAAGCAATCAATTTCACACCGCACAGTAACTAACGATAAATCTGAATGCAATTATTCAATCAAAATTAACTCCACCAAACATTTGATAAACAGCATGTTTCAACTGATCAAGTATCAAATTCACAACATTACAAAGAAAAAAATATAAACAAAAAAAAATTTTATAAACAGCACAGTTATACCGATTAAGCATCAATTCACAACATTACATACTCAAAGCAATCAATTTCACACCGAACAGTAACGAAACCCAAACTAATTAGGTAGAAGAAATTAAAAATACCAGGTAAATCCCAAGGCTCCTTTTTGCAAACATCAACTTCACGAATTACACTGACTTCCTTGTCGAATCCGTTGATCTTCAACCGGAGATAGTGATCGATCAGTTCTTCGTCAGTCGGACGGAATCGATAACCGACCGGCAGAGATTTAACAGGCAAAACGTCCATTTTTAACCGGAGAAAATTTGGAAAGGGACAGATATCTATACAGAAGATATATATTTATATATATAAACCCTAAGTAGAAGGATTTGGGGAAGCGATATTCCTAGGAAAATTCCGTGGGGTTTCAAAGACGGAGCATTTTTAGCTTGGGAACATCATAAAAAAGTGATTTTCAGAGAAAGAAAATGAGTTTTAGAGAGAGAAAGAGAGAGACAAGTAGGAAGGAGGAAAGTGCCGCTGAACTGGACGAGAGAGAGAACCCGCGTTTAAATTCTGTGTGCGAGTGTTTAGCCCTTGAGTTTGGATTTATTTACGGTAAATGTCGGTAGCCTCTGTTTGGTTAGTTTGTGCTTGGGCTAATGTGGGGTTTAGGAGTAGTAATATTGGACAAAAGGAAGGGTAATATGGATTAGAGGAAAAGCTTAACGAGGAAGCTGAAGGAGGTGAAGTCATGTGACAAATATGGGGGAGACACGTAAACATTTCCTGGTGGGACCAGTAATGATGACATGAAGATTTTAGTTTAATTTAGTTCATACCTTTTCTGATTTTTTAGTCGCATAGATATTTCATTAAAGAGTAATGGTACGCTTAGTTGGTAAAATATGGGGATAATTATAAAAATGACCAACGTACTATCAGTAACTAGTAACCGATTTTATTCTGTACTTTTAATATCTTAAAATTGATCAATGTACTACCAATTTGAGTTCAATGTGGTCCCTCCCGTTAACTTTCCATTCAAATTTCTAACGGAACTGCTAATGTGATTAACAGAGCTAATTTATGAAGGGTATTTTTGTCATTTCCTTTTGGGATAATTATAAAAATGACCAACGTACTATCAGTTAGTAATCGATTTTACCTCATACTCCCAATATCCTAAAATTGACCAATGTACTACCAATTTGAGTCCAATGTGGCCCCTCCCGTTAATTTTTCATCCAAATTTCTAACGGGACTGCTAACGTGATTAACGGAGCTAATTTATGAAGGGTATTTTTGTCATTTCCTTTCAAATCTCACCACCCCACCCACATACTCTCTCTCTCTCTTTTATCTCTCTCTCTCTCTCTCTCTCTCTCATATTCATTCATTTGTAATTAGCTAATTTTCTTCATTATTTTGACCATGGTAATAGGGGTTTTGTTCAAAATGAAGGTGGTCTAAGAGATATTTGGTCTCCGCTAAAATATCGTTATCCCCAAACCCCTTCTCGTTCTCCGCCTCTCTGTTCACCCTTTCCCCATTACCATCACCACTACCCACTACTCCCCCTCCACCCCTCTCTTTAATTTTAATTCTACCACTGCCATCATCTTCTCCTTCTCCAACAACCATGGTGCCACCACCGTCGCCACCCACGTCACCAGAACAGGTCCAACAACAACTCAACAATATAATTGACACACTAATCAGTGCCAGCGACTATTCTGGTTGGGTCAATATCCTCTCCAACAGAAACCCACCATTTCTCAGCCACTCATTGTGCCAGAATAGTATTGTAAGCCGACGATGTTGACGATGATGAAGCTGACTATGTAGGTATCAGAGGTTGAGTGAGGTTAGCGATGGAAGAATCATCGGGTTTGTTGTTGAAGGCTTTTGGACGTTTCCTTTGCACGCCCGCTCCCGCCTACGGCCGTATTTATACATGCCTTCTCCTCCTCGTCGTAGAGCTAAGAGAAAAATCTAGGGTTAAATTTTGGGTCTTCACCGTCTCTCTCCGTTAGCCTTGACTCTTCTCTTTTCTCTTTGTAAGTGTGTGAGAGAGAGTATATACTTGGGTAGGTTCTTGAAGGTTTTACCTTCGGTGAGCTTGCTGGTGGCATTTTGGTATTGTTGAGGGTTTCGGGGTTTTCAGTAAAATTGAGAGAGGCAGTGAGGGTGTTGTCCAATTATCGTCTTCTTTGTGGCCACCGGAGTTTAGGGTTTGGTGCGGTTGGGTGGTTCTCTTGGTATTGTGCTTCTTTGGGCTTAGTAGTCTAGGGACTCGTTTGGTGAACCGATAGTGAGAAGGGTGACCGAGGAGAGTTCTTTACGACTGTTTTGCAAATTATGGCCAAGGCGTGAGCTGGATCAGATCTAGTGTATTTTCCATAGAGAGAGAGAGAGTATGTGGGTGGGGTGGTGAGATTTGAAAGGAAATGACAAAAATACCCTTCATAAATTAGCTCCGTTAATCACGTTAGCAGTCCCGTTAAAAATTTGGATGGAAAGTTAACGGGAGGGACCACATTGGACTCAAATTAGTAGTACATTGGTCAATTTTAGGATATTGGGAGTACGGGGTAAAATCGGTTACTAACTGATAGTACGTTGATCATTTTTATAATTATCCCAAAAAAATGACAAAAATACCTTTCATAAATTAGCTTTGTTAATCACGTTAGCAGTCCCGTTAGAAATTTGGATGGAAAGTTAACAGGAGGGACCACATTGGACTCAAATTGGTAGTACATTGGTCAATTTTAGGATATTGGGAGTACGGGGTGAAATCGGTTACTAACTGATAGTACGTTGGTCATTTTTATAATTATCCCGTAAAATATGGGGATGTGTATAATATGTTAAAATATATATATATATAATTTTTATATAATTTTTTTTAAATTTATGGTTAAAAAATTGGCATAATAATACGTAAGTGGTAAAAATATTTTTATATCTTGTACAAATATAATATGAATATGATTGAAGTGTATGTACGGGACTAAATATATGTTATGAAATTCTTTATATTTTATTATTTTTAGGTTTAAATATTTTAAGATTTTTATATTTATATACTCTCAAAGCTATTATTTTTATATTATTACATATTTATGACAAAATAACTATGTGTTAATAGCTTAATGAAAGCATGATTAAATATATATACTCTTATATGTGTAGTTCAAACAGTATGTGTAGTAACAAATAATATTTTTTAGACTTCATAATTATTATTTTTATGTTAAATATCTAATTTGATCAAATAAGATTAATAATATAAATTAAATAATTTTAACAATAAAATTATATCAAAATTTGGTATATATAGAGTTTTATACGTAAAATACAATATGTTTAAAGTTTTATATGTGTGCTATATAATTCAATCCAAAAATATGAGTATTTTTAATTAAGTTTGATTTAAATACAGTAAAAGGGAGTATTTTTTAATTATTCATTCATACGCATATTATACGTGTATTATAAGTAAATTTACTAACTATGATGGTACGTGCACCTAAAGTTTGTACCACATGTGCACATAGAATCTTTGTTAGTATCTTTTGGTTGGTCAAAAGAGTTTTAAGTGGAAGGTCCCATAAATCATTTAACTAATTAAAAGATGTCAACTGAAATTTTGGTGCACATTTGATGCACATTTTAGATGCATAGCATAACTTTTTCATTAATCCCTGAAACAAAACTTCATAAGAAAAGAGGACAAATAGGCCCACAGGCCTAACAATAACATAATTACAATTACATAGCCTAATTTGAATGATTATGCTCTAAAATGTAGTTAGTTACCTTCTTCCGTTTTTTTAGCCATTGAATACACGGTTTGTTTTTCTTAAGCGTTGATAATTGGGTGAATTAAAGGCCGGTCCCTTTTTAAATATTTGTAATTGCTCCAGTTTACTCATCTTTTTTAAAAAATTGAAAAAAGACATTTTTTAAGCGAAAAGACGATTATGCCATTAATAAAAGAAAAACACGCGCACATCAGTAACCCAAGGCATCGTGATAAGTAATCCAAGGCATCGCGTGGGTTAATCATCGTGATGAGCAACCAAGGCATCACGATGAGCAACCAAGGCACCGTTTCGATCCCCATTGCATTGCCCAGCATATTGCAATTGGCGAATTAAAAACATCCCGATGCCCAATTTAAGGCATCCCGATGCCCAATTTTAAGCATCCCGATGCCCAATTTAAGGCATCCCGATACCCAATTTAATATAATATCAAAATCGATCAAAATTGTTATTTTTGGTTGAAAAATTTACATACAAACATGGTATCGACTTCCTATAACAGTATGGTAATGATATTATACAAAGTTTAAACTCAAATCATTGATTAAAGTCCCAAAATCAGTCTAAGAACATCTCCCTCTGTTTTCAGACAGCACACTGCCAAGCTCGATTTTGATCTCGAAAATAGTATTTTTTTGGTAGAAAAATTGTGCACAAATGTAGTACTAAGTTAGGATAACAGTATGAGATTGATTTTAAACAAATTTGAAACTTAAAACATAGATTAAAGTGGCCAAAATAGCCCAAGAACAAAGAAAAACGGGATGAACTCAAAAAATTCAAATTTAATCAAATTGTGATCAAATTCGTGCTCTATGCATAGAAATTGATACGCAAACATAGGGATGGCAATTTTGAACCGAACCGTGGATATCCGAACTGAATTGAACCGAAGTTGACGGTTATTAACTGGTTTGACTGGATATGGGGTGGGTAATAGGGATAATTGAAATGAAAAATTGGGGAACGGTTTGATTTTGGTATTAGCAGTACCCGCCCCATTACCCGAACCGCTTATTTAGTACTAATATAATTTTACCCATATTTTCATATAAGTATGTACCATATAACTTGTGGTATATAACAAGTAGAGCCTTATGACCCGACCAAACATCTTATATGGCCTTTGACCAGCAATTGTTTCAAACTTCCTAAAATACCCTTAAGGCCCTCAAAACTCACTAGCGTCTCTTCCTCTCTTCTAACGTCTCCGACGCCCTCCCCCTCGTCTCCTCTGTCTCCACTCTCCAACGCCCTTTTCTTTTGTCTTTGACCACAGCACCGCCTTCGTCGTTGCTTGAGGTACATCTCTGTCTAACCCTACTCAATCTCTCTCTCTCACACAAACACACACACACACACACACAGTCTCTCTCTCTTTTTCTCAAACCCTAGAGTTTTTCAATGGTCCTTTCAACGATCCTTGAATCATTTTGAATGACTCAGTAAGTCGTTTGAACGACCTTTGAGTTGTTTAAACGATTCAGTGAGTCGTTCATCAAACGACCTTTTGAGTTGTTTAAACGACCATGTGAGTCGTTCAAATAATAAGGGTATTTTTGGGTTTTTAAGTAAAAAAAGGATATATAAGTTATTTTAGAATAAGTTAGGTCATATAAGATGTTCGGGGGTTTGACTAAGCCATTTGTGAAGAAACCCCATATAACTTAGGCATATATACGTTAGATTTAAAACACTAAATTTCAAACATGTTTCTCAATTATGTGAATCTGCCGCTCAGTACGTTCACTCCTCTTCATTGCTTAATTATTTAATATTTGGTGAATTTGTGGCGTGCATAACTACTTAACTTGACTTTTTAGCTTTTACGAACATGATTATGATATAGTTTTAAGTATAATTATTATCCTTTATCAAGTCTTATGAATTTGATTAAATAGTATGTTATTTAAAAGCTCTTTTTGAGTATTTTTTCTAATCATTAAATTGTTTTAAGTTAAATTGTTAGTTTGACGAATTACTCGTCGATATTCCCCGATTTATCGTTACCCGTGGGGAATGGATATGGGGAGACAAATTGATTACCCGGTGGGGAATGGGATGGATATGGGGCATAAAATTAAATTGGGGAATGGGGGGTGGTATTATGCATAACCGCCCCCGAACTGCCCCATTGTCATCCATACCCAAACATGAGGAAAGACTATATTAACAACATGAAATTATTTATATATCAATTTCAACCTCAAATCTGAAGCAACGATGTTGTTGAGGCATTTTAGGAAGAAAAAATTCTCAAAATGCCTTTTAGCGGTTAAAAAAAAAGGGTGGACTGGAGAGAAAAAAAAGTTTTAGAAAGTGGACCAACCAGCAATTTACTATTGATAATTTGATATAATTATACAGGCTAAAAAATTATGAACAATATTCCTCTAATCCCATGTGTCCCTTTAGACACAATTAGATCTATCAAAACGTGTTGGCGGAACGGATTGGCCCGCAACCCGTCATAACCCGTCACCATATGGGACGGGTTGGGCTAATTTGCCAAAATAGCGGGACTGCAAATACTCAATCCAACCCAATTAGTACAAAAACCAAAAAAAGAATTTAACAAATTAAAGTTAAACATAATATAGTGAAATATAACTACATTTCTTAAGACTCAAACTAAATTCATACAACATAAACAAAGAGATCCAAAAAAAGAAACAACATAAAAATGAACAAAATTAAATTGGCGGGTTAGCTCGCGCCCAACCCGCTTCAGCCCGTGACTCGCGCGGTCCCAACCCGTTTGACCCGCTCCTAATTAAACGGCATTGAATTTCATCAACCTAACTCATCTCTTTTAGATGGCGGGACGGATTGGCCTGATAGCTGAGCCCATTTTAACAGCTCTACACACAGTAGGCTCACAGAAGAAAGATTGATATAACTCTGATACATATCATCTTGCATCTTGCACAACACTTTTGGATAGAAAAAAGTTCATCCGTGAATTATTTTCATTTCTTCTTATTCGCTGTTTCTTATTAATTTTTTTAATTTTAATGATTGAAATAAAAAATATTTAACTTAATAAATAGAAAGATTGTTGAAACAATGAATTAGAAAGCGAGAAAAAAAAAAGAATATGAAAAGACACCAGAAGCTAAGATCATTAACGTTCTTTTGAAGGAAATGAAAAAACCCCAAATAGTCCAAAATAACAAACCACAAAAGATGACTCAACCAACTTAAGTATTTGAGCCAAACCAAAAACAATATTGGCCATGGGGATACACTAGGTCGAAAAGGTAGCACCAAATTAACACCTCAACTTGCACAAACTAAACCAAGCCTCGACGATGAATCTATGTTATTAGAATAACAAATAAAACCTAAAAGCAAAAACCACATCATCGTACCAAGTTTCATCGATGTCTACAAAACAATGTGATGGGAAAGCTATAGAACGCTATGTTATATAGGGGCACACCCCCAAAGGGTTTAACAATCGAAATTAGTTTAAGGGAGAGAGGGAATCCATCAAGTCAACAACAAATCATTTGAGCCACAAAACTTAAACAAGCTCATGAAGATTGTGACATACACAAGGGGGATGGAGAAGATGAAAAGGAGAAATGAAAAGAGGCTAGAGAATTGCAAAACTAATAGATTGAATAGCAAGTTAGTGAAAATCCAAGCAACCAAGACCATGGTTACGGATAAGAAACATAAGACGTTCCACAAAACCAGAATTGGTCAAAGGTAGTCCGAACTAGGCTAATTAACAAGGAGGGTTATCAGGCTTGAAAAAATATTGTCATTGATGGGATTCTCCTAAATACACATCCTACGTGTCCTCCATGTAAGCCTCAGGTGGGTCCTGAGATTCACGTTTACAATGGTCACCCGAAGTTCCCAAACGAGGTCCCCAGCCGAGGTTTTCAACGAGCTTGGCATCTAAAGGTCCACATCGCAGTCTTATGTTCTGAAAGGTCCTAGCCACCGACCAAGATCATCCTCGTTTCTCGTCGTAGTCACCCGAGACGAGTTCTCATCCTCCTCGCACAAGAGTCAACATCAGGCATTCAATGCCTACTGCATGTCAGCACTTATCCAGGAAAAGGCAAGACATTCTTATTGGAGAAAGACATTCCTTATTAGTGAAGCTACGACGGCATTTATAAGTTCTTCCTCCTCCCAAGAAAGAAGCTTCTATTAATCCACTTTATACTGACACATGTTTTGCCTCATTAATAAGCAATCCAATTTCAAGAATTCAAGTGGATGGATTATATCATTTACACGCCACCTTCAACTATAAATAGCAGGTATCACCTTCATTTATGACTAAGTCACATTTACTCCCAAAAATATACCAGAAGCTAGCACTCTCTGTTTACATTAAACACTTACTTTCAATACACTCTCATTTACTCTACCTTTGAGTATTCATTAGAAGATTGTTGGCATTAAACACCAACCACCTTCCTCATGTTTACCACTGTACTGACTCTTATGCCTGAGGGTAATAGTCAGGTAAAACCTCCGACAGTTAATGATATTTTCGTGTTATTAGTTGAAGTCACAAGCATCCAGCGATAGCCAAGTTCCAGCAAGACAAGTCTTTTGAGAGCCGGGGCATTCTACCTGTTAACTATCTACACACGTGAATCTGACGTGGTCACCCGTATTTATTTTGGCGTGATTAGTCATGCATGTGACAAATCGCGTGCCGACGATTACAAGAGCTTCTCTCACTTGCTTCTCTCTAGGTACACCTAGCCATTTTCTTGAGTGATACTTTTAGTAAGTCAAGTTTCTCGATCGTCCTAAATATATTGAGCTTAAGTAGAAACAATCAAATGTTTAAAAATGTGCATAATAGATGTATCATGTCTGGAGTACTTTATTTGACATAAAATTTTGTCATGGATACTGCAATAGCTAACGATTATTTTTCTATCAAATCATGTGATTTAAAAGTTTTGCCTTTGTACTAAGACCTACCATTTGTTATCAATAACATGATTTTTTTTATTTTTTATTTTTAGAACATTTGGGCACCAAATCTAACCTATTATGCTGTTTTCAACCAAAATATATTAATTCTTCAAACAAAAAAACCAAAATATATTAAAGAAACCCTATCTTTTCCTATTGTTTGCGCTCTGAAATATTTCTCTCCCCACCCACCCACCCAACCCCTTGTTGGGCCTTGGTGAACTTGTCTAAGCGGGGAGTGGACTTGTCGATTGTTGGGCTTTTAGTCTTCTTTTGTTGTTTTATTAGGCTGGTGTCCTGTTTGTGGGCTCTCGGTTGTTTTAAGTAGGTTGGTGTCTTCTCATATATACTCACACCATAAAACCTAGCATATGATATACTCGAATTATTATGTCGATGAAATCCATAGTTGAGAAGCAAAGAGGAAAAAAACACACACACACACCATGCAATTTCAACCACATCTCAGAAGTCCAAATGTATGTAAGCAGTGGTGGAAGATGCAAAATCTCACTCAACTATAAAAGGAGGAGATTGATTGTTACAAGCACTCAAGCAGTAGGCTACATATTTACACAAAATATGTATACAATCTCTACTCTCTTCTCCCTGTTTCACTTTGATTGTCTGTCTATTCGTTTCAAGTTTCAACAACATATACTCTAAAACAAGACCAATGTCGCGGGACAGCATAGTGCGGCATCCTTCTTCAGCATTGACAAGAAATATGCCATCCGTGATTTGCCATGAACTACCCTTGAACAATGTGAAAAAAATCCTTTTCTAATACCAGGGCTCACAGACTCAAGTAACTGGGACAAAGGCTGGGTTCAGCTGAGTTACAGCCAGGTCTTTAGGTCGAGGGTGCACAAGCATTTATCATGGCTCCTTTAATGGTCAAGAGGTCTTCGAGAACTCTGACAGCTTCTAGCTCAACCGTTTCTCTATCATCCATGCTTTCTTTTTTAGAAAGTGCCACAAAAAAGTAAGTTTTTGTGGCACCTGAGGGATGGTCAAGGTATGAGACGAGAGCATGGCATTTTTACAGGTGAAAACACAACAGTAAGTCGGGCATGATCAGAGAGAGAATAGCCTTCAGGCCAATATCCTTTCTCCACTTCAGTTGGGAAGAGCACGGCATTCTTTACACTGAAACCAATTGTTTGTTCTGTACCATTAACAATATCTTCTCGAGCCTTGTTGGCCATATGATCCTCTTTGTGATTGGACCAGGTTGGATTCCAAATTCGTTGCTGCAATGCAATTAGTTCAACAATATAAGTTAAATCGTCTTTCTTTCGATCTGCCAATTCAGCTATTCTTCTGAAGAACAGATTATTACAAGTACCTGGAATTCCTTATAATCGACAACACCGTTTCCATCAATGTCGGCTTGCACCCATAAATCCTTTATCTCCTCCACGCTCAAACCATAGCTATGACCAATTATATTAAGCTGCACATTACCAAACATTTTCGTTTTTATAATGTCTTGAATGCAATAAATTCCTTTTCTATGTGTAAGATATTCATAAATAGATTGTACCTGGCGTAATGCTTCACAGAAACCAGAATAATTAATATAATCACCACAGCTATCAGCCTTCAGAAAGGCAAATGCATCTTCCTCCGTAAGCGAGGCCCGTCGCAGATGATACTGAAAAAGAAAAGGCTTAACATTTTAAACAAGGCACTCATAAAAGAAAATTTTGCAACTTAATCAAATCATAAAGAACTGTACAAAACTAAGAATATGATTGTGTACCTTGAACATGCCAAATACTGCTTCACTCCAACTAGTTTTGAGTACTTTTCGGTATTTATTTGGATTAAGAAGCCATATGAAATCTACACCACATATGTTCCCCCGATGATTACGATGGCTAACCCACTGTATTGAGAATAAGACATAATTAAAATGCATTAGATTCATATCTTCTTTCAGTAAAGCAAATAATGTAATTTATGTTATTGACCTTTTGTGCATCTGCGTCGGTGTACTGATGAGCAGTGTCGTACGATGATACAAATCCTTGCGACCTGAGAAACTTGTAAACATGGCCTCGCTTGCTTCCATTCCAGTCACTAAAAAGCATAAGAAATAAATAACAAAAATGAGGATCTATCAAAATTGGCATGGTTTGCTAAGAATGGGATGTAATTTATCATAAACTTACCCGCAGAGAATGATTGGCAAAGGGTTAAGCTTGTTTTCTGTTTGATAAGCTTCCACAGATTGCAAGATTTTGTAGACTTGACGCAGTCGTTCCAAACACAAGCTTGAATCGTGGGGGAACAACAAGTGTGTGTTAACTATAAGAATTTCTTGACGAACATTGCTGTTGCGACATTGCGAAAAGGAAGCAACTACTTCAACATGTAGCAACTGAGCAACACGATCCCCGAAATCATTGAAGAGGAACTCTCTATGGCCAATGACCCGAAAGTAGTCTTTGTGCACGGCAGTCAACAGGCCTGTTAATTTCCACAAAACAGCAAAAGATTACCTCGAGCCCGTTTTATTCTTAACATACACAAAAAAAAGTTAAGTTGGTCAATTTGTATTTAGAATACATGGTTTGATAGAGAACTTTAACAACAAAATTAATTTGATCCTCTCTGTCTTGAAATAAAATGTAATTCGAATAGTCATCCCCATTCGATAAACAATATGAAACTCATGTAAAAAGAATTAAAAAGATAATTTATTAACATTACAAATTACATACCATCACCACGGTTGTTAGTCCTTGCAAGCTTAAAATTGATGTAACCTGCATCACCAAGTCGTTTCTTATACATGCTAACAAGTTCTTCATTTCCAACCCAAAATTCCTGTTAAAAAAAGTTTCGTATGATCAATTCCTCATTTTAATTAAAAAATCAAAAATTAATGGGTTTATTACATTCAAACACAAATATGAAAAACAATTCACCGATTTCTCTTGTTAATAAAGGTCACATTTTGTTCATTCTAAAACAAGCATGAATGAAAAAATTATCCCAGTCCCAAGATAAAGAAAAGGGAGTAATTCAAACCTGAAGGCAGATGATTGAAGATCTTTCAAACAACAAATCATCCAGAATACTTTGATTCCTGTTCAGCCAATACGCCCGATTATCGCTTTCTCTACAGCTCTGGTCCTGTTCTTCCCAAAACATGAATGCGAAATTCCAAACCCAACAAGTTAAAATCCAAACATTTTATTTTTCGGAAAATTTCCATAAAAAACGAAAATTACCAAAGGGGTACCTCATGATCGAGTCTTTTGTAAATGGGAGCAAGGATATTGAAGGTTGTGCAAGAAAAGCAAGTGGGGTCATCAATGGAGGAGGAAATCGCGTAGTTGCCAATTCTTGACACCCTCCCTTTTGTCATTCCCCTGTTCTTCCTTCCCATGTCAATCCCTTTTCTGATTCCTATGTGTAATGTATGATATCAATGGAGAGAGGGAGAAAATTCTTGAGGGTCAACCAATGAACAAGAGGAAGGAGCAATATCCTAGGCTTGTGTTCGTTTGGAACGATCAGTTGTGTCGATGAAATCAATTACCTCTCTCTCATATAGGCAGAAACAGTATCACAATTGGTGTGGGGGAGGGAACGGGGAGAGAACCAGGTTTTTTATGTTAGAGAGAGAAAGAAAGAGAGAGGAGAGAGAGAGAGAGAGTGCATTTTTGTGTTTCTGTTTTTGTTGTATATAAATGGATTAATATATAATTTGGTCCCTAAACTTTACATTTCTTAGTAATTCGGTCCTTGATTGTTAACGTTTTCTAATGTGGTTCTTGAACTCAACATTTGATGTCGTATTAGTCCCTCATACCGTTATCTTAAACAGCAACGTTAAAAAAAATTTAAATGACAAAATTACCCTCTGCTGAGTCTGATGAAGATCTACGTGGCAATTTTTTTGCTAATAGAGAAAACAAAATAAAAATCCAACCACTCACACACTCTCTCTCTCTCTCTCTCTCTCTCTCACACACACACATATACACACACAAAACATGATTTATCCTCCCACTTTCTCTCTCTACAATCTTCCATGGCCGACGAGCTTTTCTCCAATGGTAAAATCCTTCCAACCCAAATCTAGAAAACCACCATCCCACCACAATTAAACCAGCATCATCCTTGACACCTCCACCGCCACCACACCCACATCAAGAAAATGTCAACGATTTGTCCTCTTTTTCTCTCTCTCTTCCCTTCCACGAACGAGATCGTCCTCCAGCTTTGCGGCCTCCACATTGAGCTCAATTGCCAAGATGCTGACAAAAAAATGTAAAAAGCACACACAAAGCCTCCAACTTTAAATACATATCGAGAACAAGAGGTGCAGAACTTGGAAATCCAATTGAATTGGACATGATTTAGTCATAATCCAAATTCAATTACAAGCCTTGGGGAATAAATTTGAGACCCAAAATTAATCTGAGGACTAGACAAGCAAATAGTCCCTGCCTTGATCAACAAATTCTCTGGCCACTTTAAGGAGTTCCAAAACATTGAACAATTGAATTTAGGTACGAAAAAAGACCCCCAAATTTCCTAACCTAAAAATTACAAATTTCGATACATAATTCAGTCAAATTAAGGGCTGGTGAACAACATTCAAGACCTAATTGAACAATCCACAAGTTTTGTAAATTCGAAATTGGGAGCATGTGAAAACCTATGGGAATAAAACAGAATTCAAAGACTGATTATCAATGGTGAGGTTTCAATGAGAGATAAAGATCGAACCAGTGACTTAGTTCGAGTGAGAGGTGCTTCGAACAATAGAGAGAAGAACCAAGCGGGCGACAGTGCCCAGTGATTTTCGGGGGGGTTTTGTGTTTTGACTATAAACTCGAGGATAGAAGAGGAGAGAGAAAAGAGAAAGAGGAAAAATGGTTTTTTTCTTTTTTTTGTCAGAGTGAGAGAGAGGTATAGATAAATAGTATTGAGAGGGAAAAAATTTCTCCATTTCCGCCATGGAAAAAATTCACATAGGCATCCTAGTCAACTACAATTGAGGGTAGTTTTGTCATTTTAAGATTTTTTTTAACGATTTCGTTTAAGATAACGGTATAAGGGACTAATACTACATCAAATGTTGAGTTCAAGGACTATATTAGAAAACTTTAACAATCAAGGACTGAATCACCAAAAAATGTAAAGTTTAAGGACCAAATTATATATTAATCCTATATAAATTGCAAGTTGTATTTAGAATATACTCTTCTACAAGGAAATATTTTCGTCCATAATTTGAAACGAGAGTTGCAAAATACTTATCAATTTAAGTACGAATTTACTAAATATGTCCATCGATTAACTTTGGTCCACATGCCTATAATAATGTTCGCTCGTTCGTTTCTATTTCTTAAACAATTCAAGTTTTGATAAGTTTATGTAGTGAGCATTTATATTCTTTCTAGAAAAATCAAGTTCTTTCTTAGTACTATTTTTGTACATGTATTGCCATAACTCATTACCACAAGATTATCGGATGATTTATGTTGTTGTGCACTTGACATAGGCTTCAAATATTTTATCTCATTCCCAATTACATTCTTTTTCTCATTAAATCTCAGTCCTACATGTTTCCTTGTATATCAAACGATCTACCTTAATCCATGTATTTATTATTTAATTTACTTTCCTTATAAAATGACTCTATTTTACAAAATGACGTTTCAATAAGTTTGTCTATGGTACATTTATCTTTTAATCATTGAGAAATCGAGTTCTTTCGATATTACTAAATTAGTAAGGTCTGTCTTGTTGTGCACTTGCTATGTATAGTCCCTAATATATCTATCAATCTACTTTAATCCATGTGTTTATTATTATTATTATTATTATTATTTAAATAAAAGGACTCAGTTTTATTAACTGACTTGCGTTTCAATAAGTCCATCTATTGTACATTTATACTTTAATTTTTGAGAAATCGAGTTATTTTTTTATACCACTTTTATTTAAGTATTGTTCGCAATTTTGTGTCGTAAGGGGGCGTGGTAAGGGATCTAATCCCCTTAAGGACTCTTATTGTGCACTTGATATCATATGGTCCCTAAAATATCTGACATTTTTCACATGTTTATTATTAATTTTTTTAAATAAAATGACTCAATTTTTATTAAATTATTTGAGTTTCAATAACTATGTCTACTTTACGTTTATTTTTTAATTTTTGAGAAGTCGAGCTCTTTACGATACCACTTTCGCTTAAGTATCGGCTGCAGATAATTCATTAACACTTCATTACCGTATTATCTATATATCTTATTATGCATTTGATGTGGTAATAGTCCCTTGTATATTCACAATATATCAACTTTAATCCACATATTATATTTGTTTCTTTTCAATAAAATGACTCAGTTTTTAATAAGTATTGTCTAGTTTGCATATATCTCATAATTAATTATGGAGAAATCGAGTACTTTTTGCCACTATTCTTGTTTGAGATTAAACCGTTAATGAATCCCTACCACTCGATTAATGTATGGTTTTCCTCATTGTGCACTTGAGAGTTTTGTATTATTCCAAAGATATTTATTTTAAAAGGAAAATTTGAGCCATTTGTTTTTCAACTGGTTGGGGAAAACCTAGCTAGCTTAATTTCTCATCCCACTAAAGACTAGGAAAGGCTTACTAAAATACACTCGTAAACTAAAAGCAATATGTAATAAATGAAGGTTATGGATCTAATACACTCACCGTTTTTATGGAAGAGTCCTCTTTAAAATAGGTATTGGAGTATAAATTCAAAAAATAATTAATTAAATTTATTATAAATATCTATTTCTTTTGTTAAAAAAAATTTTATTATTTTTTGGGACATGCTAAAAGGGAAAGTAAGACTATATATGTTTTGGTGATAGAGGGATTGCATGTTTTGGAATTTTTAATTTTGTTTGTGTGAGAGTGAAACTCATCAATAAAAAAAGTAAATAAATCAAGGATAAAATAATAATAAAACTACTCAAAAAGAAAGATTACAAAAACTTTTTTTTTTTTAGTATTCGAAAAAAAATCTCCATTTTAATCATTTATATTAACCAGCAACAAAATCTCGTCATTTTGAAATTTCTAATAAATGCGTCAATATACATTGTCTAATTCTTGAATTTCTATTTATACCTCTATTTAGTTAATATATGTGAATTGCTTACCTCGTTAATTATCAACTTGATTAAATGTATATTAAGTAACCAAAATTTTTAAGACAATAAAATAAAAATAAAAAATTTAAGTCAATATCAATAAAATGAGAACGCAAAGTTTTTTTTTATTATTATATTATTTTTTTAAATAACGAACGGAGGAAGTACATTTATGAGGTTTGTTTGGGGGGTGGGAGTGTGGGGACCAAACTCTGGTGATTGATTCTGCCGAAAGTTGGAAAGGAATTGGAAAGGTAAAGGATGGAATGGATGGGTGACGCTGAAATTAGGGGTGGAGTGGGAGTGGGAGTGGGAATAGTAACGCAGGGAACCAGAATAGGATTGTTAATCTCTCATCTCAACTGGATACACCCACCTGTGGGAAGGAAACGCGTCACACCTCAATCATATGATTCAATTCCATGGCGATGGCGAATCTTCTTTGCGGCCACTACAATACACAACTAGGTTGGTTGTATAACAATCCTAGTAATACACAACTAGGTTCGTTTATAAGTAAGGCGGCGGTTTTTTTTTACTTGTTTAGAGTTATTTTTAACTCTTAAATTAGTCAAAAATAGCTTATTTTCGCTGAATATAAGAAATTACTAAAAATAAAACTGAAATTAATGAGGCTTGAACTACATATTTAATAAATTTTGATGAATTAATTTGAACCGACTCAATGAAAGTTTTTTTGTAATATTTGAAAAAATAAAAAATATTTTACCTAAAGTACCCTTTATTGGAAAGTGTATCATTTTCCATGAACAATAAATATGTAAAGGTAAAGATGTCTTTTTCAGTGGAACAATAAATATTTTTTATGAAATTTAGAGAGTAATAAATACTTTTGAGTTGGATCAATTGATCCATTTAATATTACTCTTAAATATTTTAAGGTATTCTTTGAAGCAAGCTTCCTAGTCGAGCTACCCAATTAGGTTGCATTCAAATTCATGTTCTAATCAATTAATGGGGATATGGTTTGCTCATTTCTAACATAAACAATCTTAAAAGAAGTTTTAAGTGATGGTCCAGCGGTAGAGTTGGAACTTTACAAAGTATGAGGTCTCAAGTTTGATCCTTTCTCACGCCGCCTTAAGACAAAAATACAAAAATAAAAAATTCACCAAAGATACTGAATGAAATTTTTGATTACTATTTCTTTTAATCATCAAACACTTGAACAATCCAATTATGCATATAATTGATGTATTTTATTAGTTTTATTAATAAAACTAATAAAAATTACACATTATACCAATATTAATAATCAAATCAATTATTTTTTCTTAATCTGTATGTCGAGTCAAATAAAACAATAAATAAGGAACGGAGGGCGTACAAAATTGTAAATCACAAAAAAAACACCAAAATGATTATCCAAAAGTGCATTCAGAAATTAACAGAATTTAAATGAGTTAAGTGTTAATAATGTCACCAATAAAATCCATTCGACAATAAAATTAAATCAAATTCTCCGACGACAGACTGCAGGCATTGATTTCAAGGAAAGTTGAATCACTTTCCATGGTGCTTAGGATAGTGAGTGTTAATTAAGGGTTCACAACTCTCCTTAATTTGGGGCCGTCAAAAGTTCAATAACTTTCCCGACTCTAGTGGAAGTTTGTAAAATTCTTCGTTAACAATAAATAATACTGACAAAATTTGAATCGGTCCTTTTTAAATAATTTTTATTCGCTAAAATCTACTATAATTATTTTCAATCGCTAAACGATATTTTTGTTATAAAATGTCATTTATGCCTTTAAAAACACAGAACAATGGACACTATGCAACACAAGACGATCCACATAAAAACACCGAAGCTCACACTGTTCATCGCAAACAAAAACAATGCACAAATTACCTTTTTCACTTGACGACGAACCAAGAGTTGTGCGTCGACTAGAAAACAAACTAACCTCCCTTCACTTCAAACTATATTTTTAAGTGCATCGCAACACAAGACGATGCACAAACTACCTTTTTCACTTGATATACACAAACTTTTTAACAAAAGAACGATGCATCAAATCAAATCATATCTTTCACATTCGCATTACATCAATTGTCAGAACACAAACAAAAATATTCGAGGTTTAAACTAAAATTTTGAGCCATTTGTTTTTCAACTGGATGGGGAAAAAGGCTTACTAAGATATACTCAGTGAACAAAAAGTAATATGTAATAAATGAATGTTATGGATCTAATACACTCATCGTTTTTATGGAAGAGTCCTCTTTAAAATAGGTATTGGAGTATAAATTCAAAAAATAATTAATTAAATTTATTATAAATATTTATTTCTTTTGTTAAAAAAAACTTTATTATTTTTTTGGGACATGCTAAAAGGGAAAGTAAGACTATGTTTTGCAGTTTTGGTGATAGAGGGATTGCATGTTTTGAAATTTTTAATTTTGTTTGTGTGAGAGTGAAACTCATCAATAAAAAATGTAAATAAATCAAGGATACAATAATAATAAAACTACTCAAAAAGAAAGATTACAAAAACTTTTTTTTTAGTATTCGAAAAAAAATCTCCATTAACGATATATGTGAATTGCTTACCTCGTTAATTATCAACTTGATTAAATGTATATTAAGTAACCAAAATTTTTAAGACAATAAAATAAAAATAAAAAATTTAAGTCAATATCAATAAAATGAGAACGCAAAGCTTTTTTTAGTATTATATATATATTTTTTTAAATAACGAACGGAGGAAGTACATTTATGAGGTTTGTTTGGGGGTGGGAGTGTGGGGACCAAACTCTGGTGATTGATTCTGCCGAAAGTTGGAAAGGAATTGGAAAGGTAAAGGATGGAATGGATGGGTGACGCTGAAATTAGGGGTGGAGTGGGAATGGGAATAGTAACGCAGGGAACCAGAATAGGATTGTTTCTCTCTCATCTCAACTGGCTACACCCACCTGGGGGAAGGAAACGCGTCACACCTCAATCATATGATTCAATTCCATGGCGATGGCGAATCTTCTTTGCGGCCACTACACTACACAACTAGGTTGGTTGTACTCTTATGTATAACAATCCTAATAACTTTCCATTTTTTAAGGAAATTAATCGCATTCGTTTATAAGTAAGGCGGCGGTTTTTTTTTTTTACTTGTTTAGAGTTATTTTTAACTCTTTAATTGGTCAAAAATAGCTTATTTTCGCTAAATATAAGAAATTACTAAAAATAAAACTGACATTAATGAGGCTTGAACTACATATTTAATAAATCTTGATGGATCAATTTGAACCGACTCAATGAAAGTTTTTTTTGTAATATTTGAAAAAATAAAAAGTATTTTACCTCAAGTACCCTTTATTGAAAAGTGTAACATTTTTTATGAACAATAAATATGTAAATGTAAAAATGTCTTTTTCAGTGGAGCAATAAATATTTTTTATGAAATTTAGAGAGTAATAAATACTTTTGAGTTGGATCAATTGATCCATTTAATATTACTCTCAAATATTTTAAGGTGTTCTTTGAAGCAAGCTAAGTCGAGCTACCCAATCAGGTTGCATTCAAATTCATGTACTAATCAATTAATGGGGATATGGTTTGCTCATTTCTAACATAAACAATCTTAAAAGAAGTCTTTAATGGGTGATTCAGTGGTAGAGTTGGGATTTTACAAAGTATGAAGTCTTAGGTTTGATCCTTTCTCACGTCGCCTTAAGAAAAAAATACAAAAATAAAAAAAATTCACAAAAGATACTGAATGAAATTTTTGATTACTATTTATTTTAATCATCAAACACTTGAACAATCCAATTATGCATATAATTGATGGGTTTTATTAGTTTTATTTAGGTAAAAAGACATGCTATCTCAACGTAGTCATATTGAACTCTTTATAGTAGGGTGTTCAGTATTTAGTTTTATCCGAAAATTAAATCGAAAAATCGATTATCCGAACCGAACAACTCGAAACCGAATTTGAATTTGGTTTTTTGTTTGGTTTGGTTGGCAAAACCGAATTCTAATATAGTTTTTGGCTTGATTTTTTATTTTGCCTTTCAAACCGAAAACCAAATTAGAAAAAGTATAATAAAATTGAATATATTATTATTAGTTATATAAATAATTAATATCCATAATTATTATAATGTGTCACAGAAATAACACAAGTGACAACTGATCAAATAAATTTCGTGGATGTTTAGTGACAAGAAATGTCAAACT
Source organism: Platycodon grandiflorus (assembly GCA_016624345.1). NCBI lineage: Eukaryota > Viridiplantae > Streptophyta > Magnoliopsida > Asterales > Campanulaceae > Platycodon > Platycodon grandiflorus. Next base: position 1,804,969 of record CM028364.1, on the reverse strand, counting down.
AATGTGTGGAATCCAAAACTTCCTTTAAGTTCGAGCGACTAAGTATATGTAATCTTACATTTTTAGGGATATTATGTACTTTTTTTTTTAAGTTTTAATCTTTGTTTTGAATTTTTTTAAATGATAAATATTTAAACTTTGAATTGGATTGTAGTTTTAACATTTGTTTGTTCAAAACCGAAAATCGAATTCAAATTTGGTTTAGTTTCTTAATTTTTTTATTTGATTTTGTTTATTTTTTAATTTTAAAATTAAAATAACAAAAATCGAACTAACCAAACCAAACAATTCGAACAACCTAAAAACCTAACCAATAAACACTCATACTTTATTGGACCAAACCATCTTGTAGTTTCATGAAACGCTTCATATTACATGTAACGTAACGTAACGTATTGAAAAAACCAATACCTTTGGGGGCTTGTAATTGCTTAACAATTTGGATTTAAATATCAGTTCAGCGCCTTTTTTAGTATAAAAAGGAAAAGAATATCAATCCACTTTTGAGAAAGACAAGAGAGTAGGCAAGAAAAAGCTTGGTGGAATATTATAAAGTTGGGAATCTTTAAATGATAGGTCGTAGGATTGGAACAAAAGCAGATAGTAGAGCTTGTCCAGTTGCTATTTTTCTAACAACTCTATGTTTTTATCTCACCTATTTTATACTCTAAAGTTAAATCATAATTTTATTTTATTTTAAAAATATAAAACTGCAAAAAAAGAACAATACTAACATGTCCAAAAAATTGAAAACTCAATATGAAAAAACCAAGATAAATTGAGCAAGAGACGAGTTGGTTAAATCCTCCCAAATTTCTAAAGTTTTCGAGACAAGTGGACATGGAAATAGAAAGGAGCTTCTCTAGTCTGTTTGATTTTGATGTCCATGAAGCTAGCTAGCTCATTAATCAATCTCACTCACTCCGTTCACCGTATGGTTCCTAATATATGATTCTTTAAAGTCGTCATTTTTTTATTTTTTTTCTTAGAATGAATGGCTCAAGCAAGGGAGAGAAAATAGGCGCAGCCACAGGTAGTGCGGTCACTGATCAGTGCGATCGCAGTATGCGGGCCGGCATTCTTGAAGCAGCGCGGTCGCACTGTGCCAACTTGTGCAGTACGAGTTCTCTTCATTTGTATTGTATTTAAGATATATATATATATATATATATATACACGTGTATAAGATTGTGATATCAATACACAGTAGTCTTAAAAATCTTAAATACTCTCTTCTCTTTCAATTTTCTATTGCTAGATAATTGTTATTTGTTCAAGGGGAGATGCGCACGAGCAGGTGCATGTCCAAAAGGACATGCACACGGTCTAGGTGCATGTCCATCTGATTTTTATATATTTTTTTAAATATATATTATAACACAATAATAAAGCAAAACAAATATATTTAACACAAAATATATCAAAAATATATAAAATAGAAGCAAATAACTAAGCAAAAAAATTAAATTAAACATAAAATATGTCGAAAACATACACATTCAAAGCAAATGAAAGTGTTAAAATTTTATATATATAAAAGACGAGAACAAATTAGTAATTTCGCCAAAAAAACTGCATTTAACTTATAGGGAGGCTAGTTTATCGTCTATAACTCACGGCTCGCAAAATTCTTATATACAACAACTTCGTAGATTCTATGGCTCACATGTTCACCTCCTCCGAGGCTTGCTAAATAGGGGCATTGCGGTGTAGATTGAGAACTTGACCTATGAACCCTGATGGCCCTTTGTTTTGGGATCCCCACAATATCGTGATTTGATCAACAATAGAAATATTCTTAGGATACTGAAAATAAACTACAATAAATCTTGATGCATCAATTTGATCCGGCTTAATAGGAGTACTTTTCTAATATTCAGGAAAATAAAAATATTTTACCTAAAATACCTTTATTAAAAATTGTACATTTTTTCATGAACAATAAATATATGAGGGTGAAAATGTATTTTTCAAATGATTTAGGAGCAATAAATGCTTTTGAACCGGATCAAATTGATCCATTTAGCATTACTCAATAAACTATTAGTTCAATTTGTTAAAATTCATTTTTTATTCTTTTTTATATTTCATTTTCTTGATAGATACATTTCTTATTTTAATACTCCTATGCTTTAAATTTTTTTTTCTCCTTGATTTGTTCCAAAAAAAATAATCTAGTTTTTTAAAAAAATAATACTAATTTTAATGCAATTTGATGAATCCAGAAGCTTGTAAAGTTACAATCCTAAAAAATTTAATTCGTCAAATAAAACTATTTTTTTAGGGCAGAGGGAGTATATAGGTGAGGATACGATAAAACATACTCACTCCGTCCTGAAATAAGTGTCCCATATTTATTTTTAAGATGTCCAAAATAATTGTTACATTTCACTTTTTAGTATATTTTTAATCAAATTGTCCATAATATCCTTATTAATTATGAAATGATAAAATTGTGAAACTTACTGATTTAATACCATTAAAAATATTTTTAAAATCACACAAAATCAAGTACTTTTTTGAAGTTTGTATAAAATTAATTAAAAAAAAAAAAACCAACGAGCTCTAGCTCAACTAGTACTGCTCACTTCTCTTAATGGAGAGGTCGAGTGTTCAAGCTTTACCAGAGACGACAGCTTGGGTGTTCAAGCCTCACTAGAGGCATCGTTGTTGTTCAAGCCTCACCAAGGCACATTTATACTGTCCTCACCAAAGACACATTTAGTACTGCTCACCTCTCTTAACAAAGAGATTGAGTGTTCAAGCCCTACACCAGAGTCACCCTGGTACGTCACTACTTAAGAGATTTAGTATTCAAGTCCTACGCCAGAGCCACGCTGGTACGTCACTACTCTCAGCGGAGAGGTCAGATGTACCAAAGGCGTCACTACTCTCAGTGGAGGGGTCGAATGTTCAAACAATTTGTTCTAGTTACACCAAAGGCACATATAGTCTTAATTGTAGCCTTTCAAGGCATTAAATAATAATATTAAGGGTTGGGTAAGGTTTATTTTTCATCCAACCTTAAAAAAAATAAAATGAAATAAGTATTGTTTTTTTAAAAAAAAATTAAAAATATTCCTTATTTTAAGAGCAAAAAGGAATAAAGGGTTTGGAAGGCCACAAGAATGCGACTACCCAAATTCTTAGGTGGTATTTGGGAAGATATACTAACATTTGACCTTTACTTCACCAAAAAGGCATGGTATATATTAAGGTTAATGACATTAGAAGTCTCTCGATTATGGCCAATTTCATCAATAGTCCCTTAACAATTTTTTTTTTTTAAATTTTAGTCCTTATAGTACCAAAATTAAACACGCTTAGTCCTTTTGATGGATGCCGTTAGGATTTATCCGTTAAGTCTGTCATGTGCCGAACATGTGACTTTGGTTAAGGGCTTTTATGAAATTTTATGTACTCCTGTATAACTTATAGTGTCATTAACGCTAAATTATTTTTAAAATTAAGGTTAACCTTTAAATTATTTTTATTAATTTAATGACTTACTCTATATGTTAAAAAAAAAAAAAAGGAAAAAGAAGAAAGAATTCCTCCCTTGGTTAATTGGGAATTAGAGCATTCTTCTTAGCAAAGAAGGCTCATTTCCAGAAGGACTCCAGCCATGGCATCTTGGAGCCCACGTCCAAAAGTCAGCCTAGTAAAGTACGCCTGACGCTTCCATTAGAGCTCGACAGGAGCGATATAGCACAAGCTTTCCTCGCAATTCCAGGGAAAATGGAATCCATTTGGTGGATAAAAGCCCGAGACAGCCAAATTCGAAGCCTACTCTAATAAGTGATCGCACTGCCTCTTTTTCGGGCTTGGTGAGCCGGACATCATCCACCTGAGTCTGCTGGTCAACCCATTCTTCAATCAATTCCAGCCCCTACTTCAAAGTGGACCTTATTTAGATGCCCATCCTATAGATCTGGGTTTTCTTGTGGGGGGAGTTCTTGATCTGGGTTTTCTTATGGGGGGTCAGAAGACGATTCGGAGGAGAAGAAGTGGAGGGATTTGAACGGGAATGAGGTGGAGAGACGGGAGAGGTTGGAGAAAAGGGTGGGTTTTACGTGGGATCGTTTTGATGTACAAATGTAAGCCATTTATTGGCTTAAAAATGGGTGGAGAATGGCAGCTATTGGATCTGAGTTCTGGGTTTCATGCGGGGGTGGAAATGGACGGAGTTCTGGGGGAGTGCGAGAGATGTGAGTTTGGAGGCGTTCAAAACGAATATGGTTAGGATTATCATTTTGAGACGGAAATGGTCGGAGATCTTAACGGTGCTGGGTTTGAAATCTCGAAATTGAGAAGATGAACTGGGTTTTTGATGAATGGGTTGTAATATTGGTTTGAAGGGAAGATAGAGGTTGAAGATGAAGTTGAAATTCCAAAAAAGCCCTAAATCAATGTCACGTGTTAGGCACATGAAAGACTTAACGGAATAATACTAACGGCATTCAACAAAAGGACCAACCGTATCTAATCTTCATAGCCAAGGGACTAAAATTTGAAAAAAAATTGTTAAGAGACTAATGGTGGAATCAATCATAGTCGAGGGACTTCTAATGTTATTAACCCTATATATTAAGGGCATGGTTTGGTTCTCTGCATCACTACACTTTAAAAATATTTTTAAATGGTTAATACATCCCCACGTAAGACACTTCCCCCCTGCTTAAACACATATTTATTTAATGTGAATTTTTCTTTTTCTCTTGATTTTAATTTTTTCTCTATATTTTTATTATTTTTCAAACAATTATTAAAAAATGATAAATCACGAAAAAAAAAAACACCAAAACGATTATCCAAAAGTGCATTCAGAAATTAACAGAATTTAAATGAGTTAAGTGTTAATAATGTCACCAATAAAATCCATTTGACAATAAAAGTACATCAAATTCTCTGACGACATAGTGAGTGTTAATTAAGGGTTCACAACTCTCCTTAATTTGGGGCCGTCAAAAGTTCAACAACTTTCCCGCCTCTTGTGGAAGTTTGTAAAACTCTTGGTTAACAATAAATAATAGGAGTACTCCTTTGTTATAAGTGCAAAATTTGGGTCAGTCCCTTTTAAATAATTTTTATTCGTTAAAGTTTATTATGATTATAATTATTTTCAATTACTAAAGGATATTTTTGTTGTGAAATATCATCTATGTCCTTAAAAAATACGGAACAGTGGACACTGTGTAACACAACAAGACGTTGCACATAAAAATACGAAATCACACACTGTGCATCGGAAACAAAAACGATGAACATATTACCTTTTTCACTTGACGACGAACCAAGAGTTTTGCGTCGACTAGAAAACAAACTAACTCCCCTTCACTTCAAACTACATTTTTAAGTGCATCGCAACACAAGACGATGCACAAACTACATTTTTCACTTGCGATGCACAAACTTTCTAACAAAAGAACAATGCATCAAATCGAATCATATATTTCACATACACATTACATCAGTTGTCAGAACACAAAAAAATAAATAAACTCTCTTCATTTGAAAAACACAGCAATCTTCACTTCAAAAAGAGCAAAAAAATCTTAAAACCCTTCGAAAATTTTACAAATTTTTTTGAAAACATTATGATATTCTATTTGTTATATTCCAAATGGTTACTGCGTCGTCCTCAAACCTCCAACAAGTTTGTAGGATGTTTTACAATACCTGAATATCAGGTTAGTATTGCTGAATACATTTTAGCAATACTAACCAACCCACAACTTTCAGACCACAAAAATAAACTAACCCTCTTCACTTCAAAAACACAACAATTTTCACTTCAAACGAAGCAAAAAAATTTAAAACCCTCCACCTCCAACAAGTTTGTAGGTTGTGTCATATCTACTGCTACTTACGGTTGGTCAGTGGAGTCGGATCTGAGTTCCAAGAAGCACTCACACATATCTTTTAGCAAAATTTTCACAGAAAAGTTTGGATCCAGGATTTTATATGATCTCAGATACGTAATACATTTTATAAATGTACTTTTTATTTAGAATTTCTTGAATAAAGTGAAATACGTATACAAACATTACATTTTTTGTGTTATTCCTCTCTTTTTATAAATATCTGTGCTCATAAACATTATGTAATTTCTATCTTTTTTGAAATTACGTTTACGATGCACATGTTTTGTGCATCACGATGCATATAGTTATACTATAAAAAATACTGTTTTCAAAACTTTTATTCTCGATGTACAACTTTTGGCGTAAGCATGAACTTTATTCTTTTTAGACTTAACAAAGTTTTGTGCATCGTTTAAAATATATGAACTCATAATATCGCTTTCTAAATTTTGCAAAATCTTCAAACCCTTCTGAAAAGGTTGATAGAATGGAAACGGAAGCTCATCAACAGTCACCAAAAGATGCTGATACTGACAGTATCTGATTGAGGAGACCATTTTTAGATGAAGAAAGTTTGATTGTTGTACATTATAAGTCATGAAAGGCGTGGTCATGCATCTGCTGCTAAAGGTGGCTCTTGCAGTAGTTTGTCATCCTCCAAAGTTTGCATTGGAGTTGTTGAAAATCTTAGTTTCTGTGTAACTTATGTTCAGAGTCAGGATTTATTTCTTAATTTGGAGTTAGTCTTTTTGTGTAACATGAATTATGAACTATAGAATGTCAATTGTGACTATGTATTGTATTCTTGATAACTTTTGTAATAACAATAGAAATTAATAAAAAATAAAATTATTACAGTTGATGATGCATAAAAAATACTTCACGATGCACATATTATACTGAAAATAGTACTTTAATAATTGATGATGCACAAATTATGTTTGACGATGCACAATTTTTAAACACAAAAACTGAAAAATATTACTATTATAATTGACGATGCATATAGTTATACTTGATATTATACAAGTTATATTTTGGATTCATATTCAAATCCTCTGTTATAATCTCAATAATATTTTTTTAAGTACGAGAACTACGCTCGATCTGTCTCCAATGATTTGTAAACAAATTACTTTACTTTCTATTCTGCTTGTGTTTGTAGACCTTGTTTATATCAACTTTAATTTCACATTTGTGTTGATGATTTTTGCAGTTCCGCCTGCTTATTACACGCATTTGACTGCATTTAGAGCTCGCTACTACATTGAGGGCGATGCATTTGAGACTGATTCCTCAGCCAACTTTGCTGTTTGTTGTATATTAAGATAGTTATGCAAAACAGTTTAATCGTTAGCTCTGTGGCCAATGTTGAGGGAATGCACTACTTTGAGTAGTATTAGACAGCTCATTCGACGACATCGAGTCTTTTTGTGTAAAAAGGTGTTATGGATTGCATTGTTGATAACTTTTGTAATAACAATATGAATTAATAAAAATTACAATTATTATAGTTGACGATACATAAAAAAACACTTTCACGATACACATATTATACTGAAATATTATTGTTATAATTGACGATACACAAGATTATACTTGACGATGCACATTTCTTAACACACACAAAAATACTGAATAAATAGTACTGTTATAATTGATGATGCATAAAATTACATTGACGATGCATATTTCTTACCATAACAACCGAAATAGTAATGTTATAATTGACGATGCACAAAATTATACTTGACGATGCACAAAATTATACTTGACGATGTACATTTCATACCACAAAAATCACAAAAATACATTAATGATGCGCATTTTATACTTGACGATGCACACGATGCACATTTGTTAGTACAAAAATTACAAAATACATTGAAGATGCATATTTTGGAACAAATAGCTAATTTATCATTTAAAAAGGACTTAAGCGAATGAAAACAAATATAGTAGACTTATGCGGTTGAATATTCTTTAAAGGAGACCGCCCACAATTTTTTCAGACATGATTATCTGTTCCAAAAATGTGTTCCATCTCATATTCCAACCGTCGGATCTTCGTCATATGTGGCGAAGATTTAAAAATTAAAATAGGAGATGAAACACCTTTTTAGAATAGAGAATTCTATTCACAATTTTTTCATGTTTTAACCACTTATCAAATAATTAGTAGTATAAGAATATTCTTCTTTTGAAATTAAGTTGTGATATGTGACTGTGTAAATGAACTCTTATGAGTAGTCTAGATTTCAAGTTAAGTTCAAAATGTTTTGACTGCTGTCAGTTGTCATGATAAAAAGATTTCTCATGGACATATCTAGTGAAAAGGCGGCATGAAATTGTCGGGTTTTGTTGCCTGATAACATGGATGAACTTAATGAATGATTATAGTCAAATGTGACTCGTATAGCTTATGAATTGAAACATAAAAACTCCATTTCCATATCAAATTTTACTTTAAGCTAAGCGTACTAATGTGTCCTTAGTTATTGGGGAATTCGGCTATGGACAGTGTTTGGGGGAAGTAACCTACTACTAAGGGGCTCCGTTTGTTTCAAGAAAAAAAAAACCTTTTGAAAAATAATTTTTTGAAAATAGCTTTTAAAAAATGGAAAGATTTCATTTTCAAGCATTTAGTAAATTTTTTGAAAATATGTCGGTTTTGCAAACACGTGAAATTTTTACGAAAAACATATTATGAATACATGTAAAAGGTTATATTCTCTTCGTCCTAAAATTAGTGTCCCCTATTAAATACTCCCTCCGTTCCAGGTAAAGAGTCTAGTTTTGACTTTTTACGGTCAACTTAATTGAAGTTTGACCGATAATTAACATAAATTTAGTGATTTTTACAAAGTTTTGAAAGTTATAATCCGTAGTATTCTTAAAATAGTTTTTAATTAATGAAATTTTATTTCATAAAACATAAGTAAAGTGTGTAAAATTTTGATTTGATTTAGTCACATGTTGACTTTTAAAAAAAGAAAGTGAACTCTTTACCTGGAACGGAGGGAGTATACACATATTTTACTTTACATAATTTCTTTAGTAACCCCCAATTATCACTAGTGGTATCAAATCAATGAGAATTCATCTACTTTTCAATCTCACAAATAACAATAACATAATTGATAATTAACTTGAAAACACATTTCAAAAACAAAAGAAAAAGAAAAGAATGAGATAATTGTTGTGGGACGTCCCGAGATGAAATAATAGACACTTATTTTAGGACGAAGGGAGTATTTATTAAAATTGAGTAGTGCAAAGGTGATATTAGACTCCAATTCCAGTCTCAAATTAAAAATTCTATGATCTTAAACATTATACCAGAAGCTTTATGTACTCTTCAACCAAATATTTTATTCCGAATAATACTCTCTTTAAAAATTAAAGTATTAAAAAAATAATTTAAAATTTTAAATCAACGCACTAAAGAATTTCAAACAAAATATATATAACATGTTCACTTTATCTTAGTATTTCTAATTGAAATATTAAGTTAAAATATCTTCGAAATTCAACTACTTGAATCTGTAATATTATTGTTATTTTCTCGTTTCAAAATAAATATTTACTTTTATTTGTGATCGTGAATAAAGGTGAACATTTATTTTGAGACGAATATAAATATATTTTTCAATGTTATAAAAGTTTTCATAAATCTTGACAATATCAACAAAAAGTATATAAATAAAACTTTGTTCATAGAATCACTTCAAAATATTACGGTAAAATAATACGATTATTTTTCTTGAACAAAAAGTTAGAAATGAATATAGCACATCCAAATATGCAAAGATGATATTAAGAAAAAAATTGGAATTAACAAGTTTTGGAAAATAACTTACAAAAATTGAATCTGTAAGTCATTTTCCTGAAAAGAAGGCTTCATTTTTCGTTGACTTGTAAAAGATCTTACATTGACTATATTTTTCAAATATTACCAAATACAAAAAATGAAGAAAATATTTTTCAAAAATTATTTTGGTTGAAACAAACGGAGTCTATCATTTAAGGGTATGGAGAGCTGGCTAGGCTGGACATAGTGCTATAATTAATGTAGTTCACATACGTGTTTTAATAACATAATTTAAGAACTTGAGAATGTAGGTACTAATGTTTGTCTCCATGACCTGACCGCTCTTTCATAATTTTCAATGTCACTAAGATAATTTTCGAGATATAATATACTCACTCCGTTTTTAAATAAATATCTTGTTTTCCTTTTCTATATGTCTTTAAAAAAAATTGTCTTTGTTTCTAAACTTTACTGCAGTCCCTTTAGTTAAATAAACTTATTTAGTGAATAATATGTTTCTGTTAGCGAAACATGTAAACATATTCGCCAAAGGTATTTATAATGTATAAATAAATGGGTAATTCTGACTCAATTGGATGAACTCTCGTCAATGCAATGGCTTCTTCACCTGAATGGATAGATAACCTTCCTTAGGAACGGCACCAAACTAGGACTTGAGGGGGTTCTTGCTCGACCTTCGTTAGGCAGTTGGATAACGAGCATTAAATGTTAGTTAGTTAGTTAGTTAGTTAGTTACACTTGCACCAGATCTCTACAAACACACTCTTAAAAATATTTAGAGCTCGATAGATACAAGGAAGGGTGGGTGGGTTTGGTCATCTTCAGGAGGCAGTTTGGGGCCTACGCATCCATAAATAGAGATAGCTGATATTCAGAGTTAAAAAGTTCACAAGAATATGATGCAAGCTTAAAAAGTTCACAAGAATATGATGCAAGCAAATTAACACAAGAGTCCACACCGATCTGATCTTAATATACAAAGCTCCCATCATCAACACCATCCTCCCAGCACTTGTGTCTCTTCAACACAATGGTCCACACCACATGACAACCCACTGGCCATTTCTCTCTCTCCCACCCCTTGTTTTAAAGACACCACCTAATAAGACTAAGAAAACCTCAACCTATCAAGGCTAAAACCATGGAGGTCCCTGAGGAACTTAACAAGAAAAGGAAGAAGAAAATTGCAAGTACTAGAGTGAGCTTTTCGGCTAGCTTGCCTGCTGACGTTCGCGGGGTTTTCGCAGAAAGTCTTTGTGCGGTCAAGTACTCTTCTAATCCGTTCCGGGACATAAGGGAATCAATACTAGAGATGATTCAGGATGTAGGAGTTCAAGACTGGAGTGATATGGAAGAGTTGATCTACTGTTATATTGTTCTCAACTCATCAGAGGTTCACAAGTATATCGAAGATGCTTTTTTGAGCTTATGTTCCCCCAGCTCGGCCAAATGCGGTAATCAGTAGCTCAAAGTAGCAAACAAAATCCTAGCTAGTTTCTCTCTAAAGGACTTGATTCGTAATTTCTTATTGTTCTGTGTATTACGTTGTTCTGCAACTTTCATGAAGAATTCTATTTCATTTCCTTTTAACATTCTTTCTCGTGCCCCTTTACCTGTTTTCGAAGCCAATGTTGCAGAAAGGCAGGCTGGGAGAGGGGTTTGTAATGCAAATATGGTCAAAATCTTCTTCTTCACAATAAAAGAAGAAAAATATACTCCCTCCGTCCCCAAAAATCAGTAAACAATAACAATATCACTTTCCTCTTTGATTTGACAAAAAAAAAAAAAAAAAAGGTAAAATTATATTGCAAGTTTTTGAAGGTACAAGTATGTTAAGGCACAATGCAATTGTTTAATCCATCCAGCAATAAGGAAAATGGCCTACTCTTAGGTCAGCACAAATCCAAATTACAACTTTAATAAACTTTAAGAAGCATATGGTCACAGTAGACTTATTTGAATAATTATATCTACTCATAAAACCTTTTTCAACTCTGAAAATAGATGTCTGTTCAAATTAGAAAAATGCATCTCAGTAGAATGACACCAGTTGGCATTTGGAAAGGCCAGCCGCTAAAATTAAGCAATAATCATCGTACTTTATGCATGCGGAAAATGATTCAAAAGCTATCTTCAGTATCACATTAGCAAACCCTACTGCAATAACTTGTATCTTGAGTAGCTCAAAGAACCAACTCTAACACAAGAATTCTTGTTAAATCTAACCCCACCTGGTTATAAAAAACCCAAGACCAAGTCAAAACTTTTTTCAATTGACTTCAAAATTTGATCAAAACACACATAGAAAATTGCTTAAGAAGGCCGGCCTGAATTTACGCAATGTAGACCATTAAGAGCATGACTATCTCATCATTATCAATGATAACTAACATTAGCAAGCTAATTAAGAGGATTATGATCGCTTGTGGTCAGAAAGAAGACATTTCTTTAGTGGAGCTGTTGGCCCAGATATTTGGGACAAGGCATAGTTGAGTTGTATTCTCATATACTTGCAACTCCTTGAGTTGAGGTGTAATTTTTTGACTACAGACAAACAATAAGCACTAAAAGAGCTAAGCTTAACTGCGGCATTGTTAAGGAAGGCTTTTTTAAATTATTTCTTCAATGCAACCTTCATGTGAGGTCCGTACAAAATAAAGTGTAGCAAGATTTCTATTTCATAGAAAGTAAAGAAGACACATGAGCTTCAGACTCCAGCACAGCAGGGTTTGGGAAGTGTCCTCTGTAGGGAGCCTTATATCCTTACAAATACAAGGAGAGATGATGTATCTGCTGATTTTAAATCCATGACTTCCAGTTTTACACTGTGTGCTGCTAACAAGTGCCTTGGAGCTCTTATGATATCTATTTTTAGAAGAATGCTTTACATATTCCACTCCCCAATGCATTGGTGATTTGGTGAATTTTTAAAAAAAATTGGTTAGTGCTACCCATTCCATGTAAACATTTTAACAAGGAATCTTAACAACCACCCCAAGGTCACTAGTTAGCTTCCCCTATGTAGATTTACAAGTTGTTTCAAAGGATTTTGGTGAAACAGCAGAACCATAAAAAAGACAGTTATATTTCATTAATTCAACTTATTTACTATTTAGGACAACATTGAATATCCACGGCCAAGTATGAAGCTAAAATAGCAGAAACCAAATTAATAGAAAAATGAAGTAAATCCATTCAGCAATAAGATGCACCACACAGATGACTATCAGAAAATTGAACGGAACGGAAAAATTTCCTAAAGGTCAGGGATCGCATTGCCAGAATATTCTACCTTTTCCAAAACTCTAACCTAAGAAGCATTGCCTTGATGAATATTCAGTTAAACATGAATTAGCCATGCCATCCTAAAGCTCAAATGTAATCAATGCATCACAGAATCCAATCAGTTCCTATGTTACAAGTGAAAAAGGGAACGGGAAGATGCAATGGGAATAGATCAAAGATAAGCAGCTGTATGTTCACCATCAGCCCCAACTCGCACTCGTTTTCTTCCTTGTCAATAATACATCAACTTATAAAAGTCAGGAATACAGCATTAATATGGGAAAATTCAAGCTAGCATGTGCATATTGATTGAAGGCAAAACACTATAATTAGCTGAAAAGAACGCAGATTCTGCTAGCTACTAATACATGAGGAACCTTTGTCATGCGCACGTAGCTTCTGAGCCAAATCTTGAATCGTGGGTCCGAATGCTTGCTATTGTTAAAATCTGCCTCAAACATTCAAGCCGGAATGCAAAAGCACCTTTCACAACCAGTTTACTTTATCTTACAATTCCCATTGATGTTTAGCATTGTGCTGATTGGGCATTCTGGTTTCCCTTCTGCTGTCGCCATCTTACACAAAAGATAAGATAGTATCAGACTTTAGTGTCTGAAACCTTTCAAGCTGATGGAAACAAGTTCGCTACTTCCATTATCTTTTTCGGCCCATTATTATTATTATTGCTCCCTCCGTTCCTAAATTATTGTCTTGTTTGACTTTTTTTAGTCAACTTGACTGTTCTTCAAATGAAAATTTGACGAATATATTTTTGATTTTTTTAAATCATAAAACACGTATTTCATACTACCAAAAAGTGCTACGAATTACATGTTTTATGATTTTGAAAAAAATAATAAATATACGTCAAATTTTTATTTAAAAAACAGTCCGTTTGACTCAAAAAAGTCAAACAAGACAATAATCTAGGAATGGAGGTAGTATTATTTTCAATTTTTCCCTTTGATAGCAGTAAGTATAGACACCATCATGCATATTCACATACGGCCAATCAATTAAATTTGAAGAATAATAGCAAACCAGCAGTAGTTACCAGAAACATTGGCAGCCATAATAGTCTCTCACATGCAGGAACTTTTAAACAAAAATTGCCAAACTACTAGTTGTTGAAAGCAAATGGGAACAAGGAATTGTTTAATCTTGTTTCCCCAAATGCTCGATATCAGATGTTGATGTTCACATCTTCAATTTACCTTGACTGCCGGCCAGAACCATGTATATGAGGCATCTTACTCATTTGGAAGTACTAATTGAATCCTCTTGGCCATGTATACCATAGAACAAAAATAACAAGAGAAATGTTTTCTGAACTATATCCAACTACGACCAAGTATCTTTCTAACCCCCCTCTCACTCATTTGGTTCCTTACTTGAGAAACATCCAACCATCGGTCAGTAGCTGCATAGATGTTGGACAATAACACATAGTTACCAGCATTCTGAGGCTCAATCTCAAAAAGACGATGTGCAACCTCGTATCCTAGCTCCATGTCACAATGGAGCTTACAAGCCCCAAGAAGGGCACCCCAAGCAGCAGCATGAGGTTCCACAGGCATGTTCTTAATAAGCTCGTATGCTGCTTTTAGCTTCCCCGAACGGGCAAGAAGATCAACCATACATGCATACTGATCAGGAGAAGGAACTAGAGAGTAATTGTTAATCATAGAATCAAAATAGTAGCAGCCCTCTTCAACAAGGCCTGAACGACTGCAAGCAGTAAGGATGACAGTGAAAGACACTTTGTCTGGTCGTAGTCCTTCATTTAGCATTCTATTGAAGAGCGCAACAGCCTGAACTCCATGCCCATGAATAGAAAGGCCTTGTATCATAGAACAATACGAAATTAAGTCCCGTTTAGACATATCCTCAAACAAAGCTGCTGCTCTTTCCATGTTTCCACACTTGGCATTCATATCCACCAATGCTGCAGCAACATGAGCTTGATGAGGATTAATTGACGTCTCATTCACATAAGAATCAACCCATTTAGCCAATTCTAAACTACCAATTTGGGAGCAAGCTGACATCAGGCTCACCAATATAAATTCATCAGGCGTAACATTCCTAGACCGCATATCATTAAAAATTTTAACAGCTTCATGAGCCTGTCCATTTTGTACATACCCAGACATCAAAGCAGACCAAGAAACAATATCCTTATATGGCAACTGGTCAAACAAAAACCTAGCAAACGCAACGTCACCTGCCTTTGCAAAACCATCAATCATTGTCGTAAAGGAAATCACATTCTTATCAGGCATTTCATCAAACAACATTTTAGCTGTTTTCAAATCACCACACCTCAGAAACCCACTAATCATTGCATTCCACGTTGCCAAATTTCTCTTTGGCATTTCATAGAACAGCTGCTTGGCCTCCACATAATCACCAGCATTCATATACCCAACAATCATAGAAGTCCAAGAAACCTCATTTCTGTCAAACATTTCATCAAACACCTTGCGAGCACTCCCTATCTCTCGACATTTCCCATAAAAATCAACCAAACTCGACCCCACAATCAAATCCTTATCCAGCCCATACCTCACTATCAACCCATGAATAACCTGACCTTCCCTTAAAGCCAAAACAGCCGAGCAAGCTTTAACCAGCGGCGGAAACGTAAATCTGTCCGGGACAACGTTCGAGCTCTGCATCATTCGAACAAAAAACGACACGGACGCGGAAAGAGAGGAGTTTCTACAATACCCTTTAATGAGCGTGTTCCAGATGTATATATTGGGTTGGCGGACGCTGTCGAAGACGGCGTTGGCGTAAGAGATGCTGCCAGGAGAGAGGGAGTTGGAGAGAGAGATGATTTCGGTGAGGAGGAAGTGGTCTTGGTCGAATCCTTTGCGGATGATGTAAGCGTGGACTTGTTCCAGGTTTCGTAGGGTTTTGCAACTTTTAAGAAGAGATTTGAACCATGAAGACGATGACAACAATGGCTCGGTTAAGGTTGAGGAGCAGCGGCTAATCAAAGTCATACGAAAGTTTTCCCGGGCATTTCTTTCGCTTTCCCAGAAAGTACTAGTTTTCTAAGAGCATGGACAATGGCAAAGAGAATGGGGAGCTTAGACAACATTTTTTATCAAATTTATTATTAAAATATTTCTGAGATATAAAGATTTATTTTAACGGTGGCACAAATTTTAATAAATTTAAAATTTAATAAGTTTAAAAAGTGAGAAAAAAAGAAAATAGAGAAAAATTTAACAAATTTGTAGAAAATTTATTTGATGTTCAAATGGAACAAACTAAGTCTATATTTGTAGAGAAAAATGTATACTTTAATATAAAAAAAGGAAAAAAAAACAATTTTTTTTGGGTAAAAAATGGCCGAAATCAGGCGAGGGAAAAATAAAGTGGCTGCTGCTCACAGCACGCCACGTGAAAAGGGCATGTCAGCCTGCTTAGCGCATTGTCTTTTTTTTTTTTTTTTTTCTCGCTTCAAAGCGATATCGTTTTGAGTGATTCTAGGCCTAAACGACGTCGTTTTGTTTTGTATTTGATTAATAAGCTCTTGCTACCCAAATGCCTTTTTGCCTAATAAGCAACGGTTAAGCTACTCTATTGGAAGGAAGAATCTAACTAAGCTACTCAGATACTCCTCCGTTGTACATGCTCTAATGGCTTTAATTTCTTAATTCAAGTTTTATACAGGTAATATACAAATGATAATTTCAAATCGAATCATGGATATTCGAACTAAATTGAACTGAATCGATGTTGATGGTTATTAACTGGTTTGACTGGATAGGATTTATGAGGCGAGTAACGGAGAATAACCGAAATGAAAAACTAGGGAACGGTTCGACTTTGGTATTAGCAACACCTGCCCCATTACCCGCTCTATTCTCAGAATTGTTACCTGAACTACTTATTTAGTAATATAATTTATCATATTCCTACAAGTATTTACCATATAATCTAGGTATACATATGGTATGTGCAAAACACTAAATTTTAACATCATTATCAATCATGCGAATCCGCCGTTGTTGCATATTTTTCTAATCATTAAATTGTTTTAAACTAAATTGTTAACATGATCAATTATCCGTGGTTATTCCACAATTAACCGTTAGCCGTGCGAAATGGATATGGAAGAACAAATTAATTCACCGACGGGGAATGTGGGTGGTTATGAGGTATAAAATTGAATTAGGTAACGAGGGTGATATCATGTATAATAGCTCCCGAACCGCCCCGTTATCATTCCTAGTAATATATTACTCCTAGTTGTAGTTAAGGTTAAGGATCAGCGACTAATCAAAGTTATTTGAAAGTTTTCTCGGCATTTCTTTCTCTTTCCCTATGCTAATTTTCTTGAATAAATCATAGAAAAATTATTTTATGGATAATTTTTGTAAAACGGATCTTCTTAACTCGGTCTATCGTGTGTTGGTGGGCCGTACCGTAAGAAAGAGACTATATCTTACGAATTAGGATCCGTAAAATGATCTCATATGAAATCTACTCAATTTTCTAAAGGCTTTGATTTCTTAATTCAAGTTTTATAGGAGTAATATATTAGTTAGGCTTTGAGCTTAACAATTAAAATATAGGAAAAATTGTGGGTGGGTCCTCTTTATGGTATTTTTAATCGCTTTAGTGCCTTATTTTTATTTTCAACCGCTTAAATTTATTTTAAGTGATAAATTGGCCAAATTTTTAAAATTACCCCCATAACAACCTAAACAATATTTTAAGCATTTTTCTCCTTTATTTTTGCTACTGATTCATCTTTCTTTCTCTCTCTCATTTTATTTTCATGCCCAGTTCTTAATAAAAAGACAAAATCAATATAATTTTTAAATTTATTTTAATTCTTTATGTCTTTGTTTTATCAATATTTTTCGCAATCGCTGAATGTTGGCACAACGAAATAGGGATCGACCTGTTGTGCATCTCAATGTGAAAATTCAAAAGAAAGTAACAACTTTTTATAAGTGTCTTGGAGAGTTCGTTTAATCTTAATTCCTAATATTCACAACATATTGTGCATCGGAAATAAAAGTTGCACATCGTGATGCATGAAAATACTACTTTTTAGTACAATTTTGTGCATTGGATACACATTTTTAATGCATCGCATGTGTGATGTTGTGCATCGCGATGCACAAAAATAATATTTTTTAGTACAATTTTGTGCATCGCGATGCACACTTTGATGCATTGCAATTGTAATATTGTGCATTAGTATTGTTTTGTGCATCGCGATGCAAGTGTAATATTGTCCATCGCGATGCAAGTATAATATTGTGCATCGCGATGCAATTGTAAGGTTGTGCATCGCGATGCACAAAAATATTTCTTTTTTAGTACAATTTTGTGCATCGCGATGCACACTTTAATGAATCGCAAGTGTAATGTTGTGGATTAGTACTGTTTTGTGCATCGCAATGCACTTTTGATATATCACAAGTGTAATGTATAGTGTTAATGCACAACTAATATTTTTTGTGTATCGCGATGCATTAATTATAGTGGACTAAAGTGGTTGAAAAGTGTCATTTTTCAATTTGAAACAATTATAGATGATTAAAGCGATTAAAAATTGTGTAAAAGGAAGCGGCCCGAATTACTCCATAAAATATAGACCTATTTATTTGGGCCATTACTGAATACAAAAACTGGCTCATAGTTTTTTTCCTAACTCAATTCAACTTGTTTTTTTTCTTTCTAATAAAATAGAATTGGTTATATGAATTATTTTTCGCGAGTATATTTGATCTAATGCAAAATATTATTACAAGTCATTATGTTTGGTTGAGAAATGGTACAGCCACCAAATATGCACTAAACTTTTGTAAACATAATCATATGACATTTTATGTATTGTTTCATTTGACATATTGCAAGATTTATTAAAATCGGTGTCACCAAGACGTCACATTTACAGATGCGAAAAACCCCAATACGTCTTGAATCTGGGAAGATCCACCTTTGATCGGATGAGATTGGGGAAAGAGTTTTATAATTATGTTAGGTTTAAACCCGAATCAATTTTCTATTATCTAAAATCCTCATAAATATTGAAATAATTCTATTTACTCTCCATGTAATATCCAGTTATTCAAGTTAGGCTACTCAATTGCACCCTTTTTCAACATATTTCCTTTTACTAAATTTATGTGAATTTTGATAATCTTTTGTCGGAAATATATTTATTGTTATTTATATTTTTCTGTAATATATTGTTGGTTTATTTTCCGTCTTATTTTTTTAAGAAAAAATTGTGGGCCAGTACTTTTTATAAAATATTCAACCGCTTAAGTTCACTATATTTATTTTCATTCTCTTAAGTCCTTTTAAATGAAATTGCCCCCGTATGATCGTATCAACATGCAACGCTTTTAAGTATATTTTGTGCATCATGTGTGTGAAATGTACATCGCCAATTTTAATTCATATCTCCAACACTACAACCACCTCCTTCACTTCCCAAAAAACTCAATTCATCTCTCCAACATTACAACCACCGCTTCACTACTCAACAAATCGAATTCATCTCTCCAATAAAAGAAACCCTTCATTTTTCCAATTAGCCCGGTACTAGGCGAATGAGAAAGGTAAAGTCTTATAGGATTCTATGTGAAGAACTATTTCAATTCAAAAGTGTTCACGTGCGGGTCTGTCATCTTAGATGGAGTAACGATTCAGCAACTAAAAGTCTAAAATGACTTGTGAATAGTTCATCCCATGCCCACGAGAAGGAGCTCTACTGGGAGAAGATCTTATTTTGAAGAGCTTGATTAACTTACTGGAGAGAGATTACAAGATACTCTTTTTCACAATTCTTCCTTCTTTTTTGACAAAACATATAATTGAGTCACTGTATTTTGGAAAAGGTTGCAATTCGGCCACTGATTGTTTGAAAATGTTATTTGGGTCACTGTATTTCAGTAATCTTGCAAGCGAGCCCTCCAGCACGTTAATTTTAAATGAAATCTCTATTTTACCGATGTCTTCATTAAGGGAGATGAGGACGAAGATAGGGGTAAAATAGGGATTTCATTTAAAATTAATGTGTTGGTGGACTCGCTTGCAAGATAACTGAAGTACAATGACCCAAATAACATTTTCAAACATTCAGTGGCCGAATTGCAACATTCCCCAAAGTACAGTGGCCCGATTGTGTGTTTTGTCTTCTTTTTTTTTCTGGGTGGTTGATTTGTGCATCGCAAAATTTTGTGCATCGTCTTGTGTTACGATGCATCGTTTTGTGCTTTTGCGATGCACAGGGTGCATTGTTCTGTGTTTTTAAAAGGCATTATTTCGCAACAAAAGTGTCCTTTTCAGGTTGAAAACAATTATCATGTCTTTAAGTAAAACTAGTTAGGCTGGATAATGAATGAGATAATAACTGAACGAGATAGTTCAAGCTTATTTTGATTGCGCTTAGGCAAATAAGCCCGAAGTTGCTGGCATGGAAATTGGAATAGGGGAAGTTTAGAAGAGGCTTGCGTTTGGGCTGTGTTTGGTTTGCAGGTTTCACATGTTCACGGCAATGGACAGGTTTGGATTAGGACGAGCAGGGCTAAATGGGAGTTTAGTATAAGAGCGGGCTTTTGAGAAAGGTCAAACTCATCTTAAACCAAACACATTGTCATCTCTAGACACATCTGATTTAGACATCACATTATTTTGTGCATAACATTTGGTTTATATATGGTGGCCGTAGCATTATTTTCGCAGTCAAGTTTAAACCAACACAAATTGAGATAAAAAGTTCCTATCAAAGGCGAGAACTCAAGTTGCCTAGCTTCTGTGAAGGTTGTTTTAATGAGATCCCGATTAGATGCAACGGGCCTGAAACATGGAATACAATTGAGATCAGAAATCACGAGTTGCCTAGTCTTAGTTAAGGTTGTTTTATTGAGATCCGGATGCTAGATGTCACACGTCAAATATGGAATACGTTTGATGATACGCTACACAATTAAGGTATCGACCATTTCCATGTATTGGAATACGAAATAATCAAAAGGTGACATGACCAAATTAACCTCGACCTTTGCACGAGTTTCTTATTCACCATTTATTTTACTACAAGAGCCTAAATCGTTGAAATAAGCATCTACAGTCTGAAATAAGGCGCTACAGTCTGTACAATTAACATGTCAAGATTTTGAGGTTATTACATCTTTACAGCAAGAATATTTTCGTGTGTTCTGTTGCTAGAAGGAGAGGCAGTCGGTACAACGACCGCTGTCAACTGCAACAACCCTGCACCAGATTCAGTACCCGTTCCTGCACTTGCCTTTCCTTCTTCCAGTGCCAAGGCCGCTACGTTTGGGGAGGCCGGGATCCTAGTCTCCTTGTTCTTTGCCCACAAGAACGAGTATAGTCCTACTACGATCAATGACATACCCACCAAGCTGCAATCAAAATTTAAGTCATACGAGTCTTAAACAAGTTTGTTTATTGCTTAAACCAAATAAATGAAGGTAAAATTTGATTCGCGGTACATTATTTTGTTACCTTCCAACTGTAATGTCTTCACCAAGAAAGATAGCTTCAGTGATGGCTACAAGGATTAGTGCTATCGGGTTGAACATTGAGGGGTAAGTAGGGCCTTTCTTTGAAATTGCCCATGCAATTAAACAAAAAGTAGCAGCTGTGGCCAATGCACCCTGCATTTTACAATAAATCAGTAAGTTTAATTTCATCTACAATCGTAAAAATCCAATCTCATCAGGCCTTGGAACTTTTAGTGAAGGTTAAATTTTATGCAGCACTTTATGTTCTTGAAAAGGAGGCTATATATGTTGCCTTGTTTCAGTAACTGAGGATTGGATACGGTGTGCATCTGAGAGGCGGATCCGCCAAAACTTTAAGATTTGCACTAAATGTAGTTTAAAATTACCACACCCATGTCGTGTCATATCAACACTTGCACTTTGACAAAACTGACAGGTCTAGATAACATGATTGATAACTTACTGAGTAAACAATAGTAATTAGTTGAAGATTCCAGCCTAATTTCCAAGCAGTTTTTGATTGATCAATACACAAGCCGAGTACTACTTGTTGCACCGATGCAATAATGCAAATTAAAAAAGTCGCCCAGTATTTGTATGGGAAAGCCTTGTTCAACTTAACCTGTTATTCACAAAAATAAAAACAGAAATGTAAACTATTAGACCTACTGTTGTAAGTTCCGGGCTAGTTCAGTAAAATAAATGCATGGTCACATACCTGTAAGATGAACCAGGTACCATAGGATAAGATACTACCCACCAAGAACAAAGTGCCTCGTGTAAAATTTGGGTTACTTTTCTTGATGATTAGGTTATGATGCGCGCTATGATGACTGATATGCAATACTTTACCCTTGTAGAGGCTAATAGTCAGTGCTCCCGTGAGGCATAACATTGCACCCACAGTTTTAACTTTACCCGCCCTTGTATTTAGTTGTAATTTCTCTATTCTACAACCATTCAACCAAAGATATTAGTAAGCTAAATTTGTCAAATTCCATGTTACACGCTCAAAGAAGAACGCGTAATATGGTACATTTAATTTAACTAAGGCTCATACCGTAGAATAGTGGAGAAGAGAAAGGTGGTGATTGGGATTAGATTGAGGAAGTTAGTAGCATATGTAGCTGTCGTGTCTCGCAGGCCAAAGTAATAGAAGCCCATAGCCATCGATATCCTGCAATACGCGCCATTCATGAGATGTTAGTACGAAGATTGTTCGAAAACAACAGATAACTACATACATTTAGGAATATATATCTGTATGAGAACACTTGCCAAACATTTGTGGTATGCAGGTATTCTACAAATGATGTAACATTATTCATACCTTAGAATTGTACAATAAGGCCTAACTTGTGTTAAGATGACCGTAAAAATTCCAAATAGCCAGCTATTAGTTATTATGGTACACTTCCACATGGAAAACTTGACACTTCAGTTTCATCATTTGACCCAAAAAACAACGAAAAGATTTTAGCTATGTATATGCAAACTCATGGTGTTGTCAAAATCTCGGGTGGTATGCATTCCAATTCCAACTGAGGTATGTGGTAGCCAACCAAGCAGCAGTTCTCCATCAAGGGAGATAGAAGAACATAAACCATGAATCCTGGTTGACCATACAGATTAAAGATATGATTTGTGATATTATTGCTAATTATAGCTAAACAGAAACTGCATACCAAATATTTGATTAAACAGCCATCGTATAGAAATCTATTACTCATGTCTTAGTTTAGATAACCCCAATTTTTGCTTGGTTCATAGGCTTTGGGGACCAATGATGTCTCTGTCCAAAGAGTGAAATCTATATTTAGTTAAATGATCCAAGACCGGAATTCTGATATAAGTAGATGCCATATCTAACAAGTTTGTGGTTCGAAGCCATAATGCCAGGTCACAAACTGAAACATACGGGCATTGCTTAGCTGACAAATGTTCAACTATCATGATTTACCATGAAGAAGAAAAAGCAAAAGAAATGACTCCAAGATTGTATATGGAATAAAATGCTAGAACTCTGTCAATATATTGCAAACAATCAGAGTTTCTTTGCAGATTTTGAGGAAATTTCTTCGATTATGTCTAGCCTTTGCCATGTTAAAATGTTTTCTTTTCGTTTTTCTCCTTCCTTTTTTCAAGGTGAAAATCTCACAAGTCATTACTAGTATGGACAACCGTAGCAGCAATATAAAATTGCTAATCATAACTATAATGTGCTTTGGCCATGTAGAGCATGTACGCTGGATGCACCAAATTCATACTAATTAATTGATTTTAAGAGGAATATTGCCACTTTTTCTTTTTCATTTTGTAAACACCACAAACAGTCAAGAACTAATTAACATTTGAATTTAAGAGGCATATTCCCAACTTTCCTTTTTCATTTTCTATAACAGCACATTGCCACTTATTAAAGCCACTTTTCTTATTCAAAACCTACAAAAATACTTTCATACATAACTATATATAGAAAATAAAATATAAAAAACGAAAAAGAACAAAAGGAACAAAAATAAAGCACTTCTATTTCAAGCATGTTCAACATCTAGTTCTTCATCTACTTCAAGATTTCGATTCTTCGACTACCCCAAAGCCCGATTATTATATCATATCATATATTAATTCTATATAATTAGAAGCCACATTTCACTGTTGATCCTACAATTAATTGTTAAATAAACAAGTTCCCTTTGTCACTCGTTCCACATTATTTACAAATCAAATTAGCAATTCTTTTGTAATAGTGAAAATTTATTAATAAAAGAAAACGAGTCAAAGAGTAGATATGTCATGAGTTACAAGTATATTCATTCAAAACAAAAGGTTATCCTTATGTTACACCAGTTAATTAAACTGTAGATTCTTTAATGAAAGCACAAAGGGTATTTCTGTCAAATTATGAGAAATCCTCAAAGCATAAATATGGAAATAACTTAATTCAAAGTCACAAACATAAAATTGCCAAAAATAATATATATATACAAAAAAGATGCCATAATTCCAAATTATAACAAATGTGATCCTACGGTGGCAACCAGTGACTACAGCACCGGTTAGTATTTCTATTTCAAAAAGGTGTTCTATCATTTATTTCAACTTCGGATGTTCGCCACATGTGTACCAAAATTACGGGGTAATTAATATTGTTATTTTCATGCACATGTGACGAAAATTTGACGGTTAAAATAGGAGATATGAAATACGGAGTACTTTTTTGGAATAGTAGATACAGCTACAGCACAATCACTTTATGCATTCACACTTTCGCGAATGGGGCAATCTTACTTGAACAATACAGCCTAATTATTACAGCACAATCACTTGATGCATTAAGAGGTTTCGCGTCTTACCCAGACAATGCAACCATGAAGAGCCAAAAGCATGCGGCCCTATTCAACTTCTTTATGCCCCCCCTGCAATCACCAATCAAAGCAGGTTTACTTTGTATCGAAAGTGACACTTATTTTGTCGAGGTTATTTTAAATAAAGGTAATTATTTTTGTAAAAAAGGTAGTGGGGACACGTATGAGAAGAGAAAAAGCAAAAAAGAAAAAACCTTTCAAAATAGACGGCAAAAGGCGCAACGCATAAAGCGCCCACGATGTGACGATACGCCATTAGAGCAAAAATGAAGGTACCTTCGCTGAGTATGATCCTCGATAATAGCTGCAATCCCGTTCCGAATACTTGTACCATTAACATCCCTCCGGCTACTCTCGACTCCTTCACCCACTTCTTCAATCCCATGATATCAACTGATTAATTGCAATCTGCCCCCAGGCAATAATGCAGCCACTAAACGGGGGCGGTTGGGTGCAGGTCGTGGTGGCGATTATATGTGATCAAAGACGGTTACGGCGGAAGTGGTACCGGAGGTTAGGGAGATCTCTGAGTCGAAACGGGACGTGAATTTATAGGATCGACTAACTGTGTGGCCGATTCGCCTAACCCTATACGTATGTGGGTTTGTTAGAGTTATCATTAGGTGGGGTTTTGGGGTCTCTTCAGTTCGTCAACTGTGTACGTAATTGTAATGTAGTAAGAGTATTTGTAAATTGATGATACCTGGCTAGCTTCAACTTTTCATACTGTACTAGTATTTCTTTTTATCCTCATTATAAATCATATAGGCTATTCACTCTAATTTAAGCTTGGACATATATATATATATAGAGAGAGAGAGAGAGAGAGACTAGTGGGCTCCATTTTTCACTCTTCCATTCATTTAAAGTGGGTTCGAAACCTTTTCAGTCCATCATTCAAGGAGAATGTTGATTTGCTGGTGCATTAAATAAATGGTTTCTTTGATTCGGATACTATAAAGTGGTTTTTGACAATATCGAATAAAACTTATAGGTTTAATATATAATTAGGTCCCTGAACTTTAGACCTTTTCTTGCTTGGATTTCAAAAATTTAATCTTTTCTATTTTGGTTCCTAAATTGCACTTTTGGTCTTACATCTCGTCCTTCAAGCTCCCTTAAAACCAGGTGATTCACTTAGTACCTTCTCAACACGCCATCCTTGGCTATAAAAGGAAGGACATTCTTTCATTAAAACTAAGCTGTATTTACTCCCAAGAACAGACTGAAATACTGGAGAAACCATTTATTGCTAGCACTAAACACTCCCATATTTACTGCCTATGATTGAACAGTTAAGCATTTAACATAAAACTGCCCATACACTTATTGAGACACTGACTTTCACGCCGGAGGGTGCTAGTCGGGCAAACCCCCGATATCCTTGACGGTGTTTTCATTGTCCTACCACAGGAACGCCACTCACTCACGACGGTTTGGTCCCGACAGGAGACGCCTATTGAGAGCCGGGGCATCCTGACCAGAAGCTAGCAGTACATGTGGATCCGACGTGGTCACCAAGATATTTTTGGCGTGATCAAACAGAGAGGAGATAACAGAGAAAAAAGAGAGAGAGTAGCGAGAAAAAGATAAAGAAGAGAGAAAAAGAGAGAGAAGAGAGAAACGGATCTTTTGTTAGTCGTCCTTTATTTGCCTTAGTTTAGGCCAAAAAAATTCAACTCATGCATCATCCTAGTTCATCACGGAATCTCACTCACCATTTAGTAAGGGTATTTTAGTTTTTTCAGTCAATTGTTAACGTTTAAATTCACGAATATTACTTGAGGGACGAATTGTAAGATTAAAAGTACAGTACAAAGACTAAAATAAAAAAGGTCAAAGTTCTGGAACTAAATTTAAAAAAGGTCTAAAGTTCCAAAACCAAATTATATAGATTATATATTAAACCAAACTTATATTATGTGTTGGCATGATTTCCACGGAAGACTTGAGGAATTGGAGGTGGAGGAGGGGACTAGATAAGTTTCGCTTCCATTTAATTTTAAAGAGTCTTCATTTTGATCTTTCTTTCAACCAAATTTGGTCATCACCTTTTAACTTTTAGATACAAATAGGCTACTTTCATTACATTTATTAATAATTATTCAAAATTAGTTTATGTCAAGACAAAATCATAGTCTAAATAATTAACCGTTTGAGTGACGTAGTATATATTCTATAATTTAATAAATTTTAATGGTTAGTTATTATTATTATTTTTTTTATCTTTTTTATTATTTAATTTTGAGAAATAGGTTGACGAATTGTTACTAGATACTCCTTCCGTTCCAGATAAAGAGTTCACTTTTGACATTTTTGGGTCAACTTAGTTAAAGTTTGACCAATAATTTACATAAATTTAATTATTTTTACAAAGTTATGAAAGTTATAATCCATAGTATTATTAAATGATTTTTAATTAATAAAATTTTATTTTCTAAAATATAAGTAAAGTATGTAAAAGTTAGATTTTATTTAGTCACATGTTGACTACTAAAAAAGAAAAGTGGACTCTTTGTCTGGAACGGAGGGAGTATCTTTGCTCAAACCATTTTATGATGCCCTTTAATAAGGTGATTAGCCTTTTGTATACGCAGTGATAACTAATAGCAAATGAAAATAATTTTAATTCTAAAGATTTATTCAGTTTAAAAAAAAAAAAACCTTAAAAACAAATGATTCAAGATATTTACATGCGTATCTTGGAATAATGGATGCTTTAGAATGGCTTTTTTTTTTGTTTAATTATTTTAAATGGAGTATATTCAAGAATTGATCACTTCTAGGTATTGGTTTTAAACTTATCATCTCAGTTTTTAACGTAATATTTTTGTTGTTTTTTCAAGGAACTATACCAAATACTGATCCACTTCCATGTATAGATTTAAAACTTATTAAAAAAAGTGACATTTTTTTGGTTTTTCTTAAATGAAGTATATTCAAGTGATTCATTTTCTAGATATAATTTTTCAACTTACCGTATAAGATTTTAAATTTGAACCAAGAGTAAATTATGGAGTGATTGAGGTTAGTAAAAAAGATCTTCTTTTTTGTTATATATATTAATAAAGAAAGAGGAATAATAATCATAATTAAAACTTCTTTTTTGTTAGTTTTGTATCCATCATAGCTACACATTTGTGACTTATTATATGAATAAAAGAAGGGGTATTTTTTTTCTAAAAACTTAATGTAGATGGTAAAAGATAAGTAAATATTTTAGTGGCCGTAGACTCCATCTTTTAGAAAAATATAAAGTATGTAGTTTTATACTCCATCGTTTTAAAATAAATACCGTTTTAAGTTTTAAATGCATGTTTTGTTTAATTTATCCTTCTCTTTTTTCAAGTTTCAACATGTTATCTCTTTATTAAATACTCCCTCCGTTTCAGGTAAAGAGTCCACTATACTATTTTGAGATGTTTCACTAGTCTACTTTAAAAAAATTATACTTATAATTTTTATAATTTTCATCTTTACCCTCCACTTGTGTTGTAATCATCTTGGTTGTGCTTAAGTATTTGTAATTATGACCAATTTCAATAATACTAATAGATCCTTTAATAATTAGACTTTTCAAACGTGGACTCTTTGGGTGGAATGGAGGGAGTACTTTATTTCTCCCAATAGTTATCTTCTACTAATTTTCTTTCAGCTATTCCTACCACAAAATATAAGGATTTGTTTGTCTATCTACAATATTTCTTAATATATGTACATTACTTTAAAAGCTCGTTTGGTCGTGCGTTTTGGATAAAACGCTAGTTATTTGCAAAAATTATTTTTCAATGTTGCGGCAGAAAAAACAGCGTTTTCAAAACGCAGCTGCATTTAACGCTAAAATTCCCAACTTTTTCCCAAAACGCAGATTTTAAAACGCTGCTAGGGAAAAAAAAAACTGCTTATTGAAGTAATATCCCAAACACATTTATAAGAAAAAACCTGCGTTTTTAAAACACTGCATTTTTAAAACACTGCGTTATTAAAATACTGTATTTTGTAAACGATGTACCAAACGAGCTCTAAAATAATATTTATTTAAAAATAGATGGAGCATTAAGTTTACTAAATGTAAGGATATACGTAAATATGCGTGTTAGTTTTGAAAGCAATTATTCAAGGAGAAAAATATGGGAGAATAAATATGTAAAGGTTAAAAATGTCTTTTTTTTTAATTGATATTAGAAGTAATAAATGTTTTTTCATGAAATTTAGAAAGCAATAAATATTTTTAAACCAAATCAAATTGATTCATTTAATAGTTAATACAACTCTTATTTTAAAACTTACTTAACAGTAAAGGTAAGTATGAAAGTTGCCAATCTCGCAGAGATCGAAAACAACAACAAAAACGTGTTAGTTTTGAAAGTAATCTTTCAAGAAGAAAAATTAGAACAAAAAACCACGTGGGTGGGAGAAAAGTTTAAAGAGATCATGTGTGTGTGTAAAGATACCAAAAGAGATCAATCAAACTTTCTTAATACTAGGTATCTATTAAATTTTTTTGTACCAAATAATATGTCCAAATGATGTATTAGTTGATGTGACAACTGATATGATATATTAATTATAATTTTTAATTTTTTTATACCACATTAACTGATACATTATTTGATAAAAAAAAATTTAATACTCTTTAGGTACTCATAACATTACTCTACTAGTAAATGTATTGTGTGGGCAATATCAACTTTCTGTAATACTAGTAGATGAATTCAAGGTGAGACTAGGGGCTAACTGCAGCCCATTTCCTCCAGCCCAGCTAAGTGAGCCATTCCGAGCCATAAGCCCGACTTGACTCACCAACTTCGGCTTGACTCACGGTTGTTCTTGATTGGATCGCTTACTCGAGATGAGCCAAGTATTTTGGATGAATTACAGGCCGGTCCCTTTTAAGTAATTTGAATTCGCTACAATACCCTATATTTTTTTTAAATCGGAAAAAAATATTTTTGGAGCGAAAAGACGATTATGTTATAAATGAAAGAAAAACACGCGCACATCAGTAACATAAAGGCATTCTGATGCCCAATTTAAGGCATCGCATCCCGATGCCCAAGCATCCCGATACCTAATTTAAGGATCCCCAATAAGGCATCCCGATGCCCAATTTAAGGCATCCTAATGCCCAAAATTCTCGTCATTAAATACTAAGGCATCCCGATACCCAAATTATGCATCCCGATGCCCAAAATTATGTATCTCGATGCCTATTTACTAAATAATTATAACTCGAAATACTAACATGAACCCAGAAAATTTTGGCAAAATCAAAATCGATCAAAATGTTTGTTTTTTGTTGGGAAATTTACATACAAACATGATATTGACTTCCTATAACAGTATGATATTGATATTATACAAAATCCAAACTCAAATCATTGACTAAAGTCCCAAAATCAGTCCAAGAACATCTCCCTCTGTTTTCGGACAATACACTGCCAAACTCAAATTGGTGCTCGAAAATAGTGTTTTTGGTGGAAAAATTGTGCACAAATGTAGTACCAAGTTAGGATAACAACATGGATTGATTTTAAACAAAAACGAAGCTTAAAACATAGATTAAAGTGGTCAAAACAGCCCAAGAACAAGAAAAAACGGGATGAACTCAGAAAATTTGAATTTGATCAAATTGTGATCAAATTCGTGTTCTAGGCATGAAAATTGATCCCCAAACATGAGGGAAGACTATATTAACATAAAATCATTTATACATTAATTCGAACCTCAAATCTAAAGCAACGATGTTGCTGTGGGCATTTTAGGAAGAAAAAAACTATCAAAGTGTACTTTAGCGGTTTACAAAAAAAAAAAAAAAGAACTTTAGAGAACAAACAATTATGAAAATGAATTTGGGTACAATTTTTCGAAGTATTTTTGGGGTCTTGAAAACCCGACTCCAGTTGGAGTAGGCTCAGCTCGAGAGAACAAGTGGCGAGCTCGGCTTGAGGTAAACTTAGCCCGGCCCGGCCCGGCCCGGCTCAGCTTGGCTCACCTACAGGCCTACACATACCTATTGCAAGTAGAGTAATACAATTTTGATTTCTCAAAAATCAAAATAAAAAAAAAGTGTAAGATACCTAGCATATTAGTCTTGGATTCCGTTTAATTGTAGGCTTGAGCCGCCCGGTGAAAGGAAAGTGTTGCAATAGTCCGGGGCTACATTTGAAAAGTCGGATAATTATGGATGGCAATGAGCGAAGTTTGGGATGGATTTGCCGTGCATTCTTTTCACCGCTAATCTATAGCTCCTTAACCTCTAACTCGCCTAGATTGAAACTGATACTTCTACGCCCTCATATGTGTGAAACCTATAAGCCCAAACCCAATTTCTTGATTTTGCCCAACCCCAAGCAACCCAAATATTTTTTAGTTAAGTTTAAACCAAATAAACTAAAATTAAATTATTATTCAACTCACATCTTTGTTTTTTAACAAAAAAGAAACAAAAATTCACAATATATAAAAAATTATAAAAAGAATCATATTATGACGGATAAACTATAAATAACTAATAAGGGTAACATAGTAAATATATTTACAAGGGTCAGACTTGTGATTGGATCGGGTTGAGGAGAAACCCTAACATGTTCCTAAACCTACGAATTTTTACAATTGCTTCTCCACAATTGCATTGAAGAGTTTTTTTTTTTTTGAAAAATGTATAAATCCTAGGTTACACTCAATTTTTTCACATTCACATTTGCATTGGTGATGATGCTCTTAGGAGCAGATTATAGTGGGTCCCGGAGCGGATTTGAATACTTTGTCATCTTTACCGATAACACGGTAAAGAAAATGAAAAAGAAGAAGTTTAATCATTATTCTACATTTAATGTGTGTTTGGATGCACCAAAAAAATTTGGTAATCTCCATTTTCATTTTCTCGTGGTAACAGTTTCCACAAATCATGTTCTATAATTTTGTATCGCATGAATGTTTTAGAGTATATTTTGTGATATTCTTACTAGTAACGACTAACCAAACACATGAATTTAATTACTTTGTAATTATTCTTCTAACATTTACTTTATTTTAAAGGAAAATTAACATAAATTTCTTAAAAAATATGTTCTTGCATAAATATTTTGACATTCAAACAGAGTAAAAGGAATAGAGAATGTTAGGTTAGCCATCAACTAAGAATACTAACGGCAGATGGGTATTATTATACCAGAAATGAAGGCCACACTCTTTTTATGAATGTTTCAGTTACTAGTTTGTACTCACACAAAGACAACTCTATGAGAACAAAACACCGCAAGTTTGGCAGCCATGGTTTCAGCCTTCTCCCCAACAACACAACACATTCCCTCCATCTTTATTTCAGTATCCTTTTTTAGTTTTTTGTAATTTAAAAAGCTAATTGTTAGGCTATATATTTTAGTAATATAAATATATATATATATATATATATATAATTTGACAAGTGCACACTAAGCGTAATAAATAGCACAGATGATTTTATTAGCTTTATACAAATAAGAATATTTATTTTGACACATATATTTTTCAAATAAGGGAGACACAATTGGCAGTAATTGGTACTCCAAACTTCGACCCGTAATTAAATTATATTCTAATAAATCTACTAATACTCTATTTGTCTGAAAAAAACTGTCACACCTTGAATGTTTTTGGTCAACTTAATCAAACTTTGACCTAAAATTTATAAGCATTTACTTATCTTTATAAAATTTTAAAAATTGCATTAATGATTGAAAATAACTATTTGTTAAATAATGATTTGATACAATTTTAGGTTGACTTTTTAATAAAAAAATGATACTATTTTTAATTTTTGGGACGGAGGAAGTAATAAGAAAATTATACACACACCAATATTATAACTCTTGAGATGAAAATATCTATGCATTCTCTTCAATACGACTCCTCACTCTATTTTAAATAATAATAATAATTTAAATAATAATAATAATAATTTAAATAATAATAATTTAAATAATAATAATAAATATCATAATAATAATTTAAATAATAATAATAATAATAATAATAATAATAATAATAATAATAATAATAATAATAATAACGGTATTTTATAAGATTTTGCCAAACATATAATATATATAGGTATTCTAATTCAACAAAGGATCCATATTCAGATGATAACAATTTCACCTTAGAATAAATACCCTTTAAAATAGATATCTACTAGGATGATACAATGTTATTTGACATCTATACTTCCCTTTCAATACGTGATATTTGATTCATTTTGGGTGAATATTCAAGCATATGAAAAAAAACTAATTAAATTTTGGTTGAAACAACTATCAGTGATGGTGATAATTACGATCCCACAATGGTGGATATAAAATGTGTTCTTAGAGAAAGAGAAATATGTTTTTGATATTTTGGAGGCCAAGTTGACTTAATTTGCATAATTAAGGTGAACAATTTTGACCATTAAGTTACTTTACATTTTAGGTGTATGTGTTACCTGTTTGTCTATTGATAACCACGTACAATTGTAATTCTTCTGAGCTAATTAATACCATCAAGTGACGAGTTTATTCCTAAAAGATTAGCATGTGTGCACATGTATAGTTTTGTCTACTCTTTTAATAGAAGATGGCAAGATTGAATTGACCCAATTTGCCATAAATTAGAGCATTAAAATGCAGAATGGTATGTGAAGGATCAACTTGACACATAACTTAACGCGGGGAATTTATGCGATTCCCTCCTTTTGTAGTTCTCGATCAAAATAATCAGATTGACTAAAAAAGTTATACCGAGACTATTTCCTTTGGATACCAAGGGTTTTCAAATTTATAAACTCACTCTGTTCCATTCAAAGATCACACGTTTGCAAAGTATAATTATTAAGAGATATATTAGTGTCATTGGAGTTAGTCATAATTACAAAAATATTTAACAAATAACCAATTAAGATGATTACAAAACAAGTGAAGGATAAATATGAAAAATTATGAAAATTGTTTAGATAATTTTTTAAAAGTAAACTCTTATGTAAAATATTCTAAAATAGTATAATAAACTATTTACCTGAAACGGAGGAATATTTAACAACGTGAAGGAAATATTTTTGTCCACGTAAACATTGCTCTAAATAAATGTAAGAAATGAGCAGATATTATACTCTTGCATTCATTCGCGTGGAATGAATGCACAAATTGTACACTATCCAATCCTGTGGAATGTTGATGCATGGAAGACAAGTGGTTGTGTTTCATTGGAATATTTTCCTAGAATTTTTGGAATTTTTTACTCATCTTATGCGTGATAAGTTTCTTAAATATATATAGTTATGTTATAGGTCATGAAAGATGAAATGACTGTTCCATTTACATTTTTGTCCAGGTGATCGATCATATAGTGAAATATGTCGTTAAGGAGCAGAAGACAATTAAGCAAAAGTTAATACTGGAGTATAATTTATTTCAGTGGAATTTAACACTGAAATATACATACATCATAGCTATCCATGCGGTAACTAATCTCAATACTATATGTGTATGTGAAATTTACTAAAAATAGTTTGGTTTAAAGATGGTTAACTTAACAATCTCAAAAATACCAACTTTAATTCTAAGCTGATTGTTTCGTAACATAATTAAAGTACGTTGTCCTCTCCCGTTCCAAGAAAAAGAAAAAAAAAAGGTTTTTTTTTTTTTTACTACATTACCCCAATGTATACAAGTACTTGTTAATAATTTCATGATAAAAATTAGACATTAATGTTATTACTGCTCCACAAAATAACAAGTTCTACGTTTTTTTTTCAATTTTGGTGAAAATATTAGGCCAAATTACAATTTCCCCCCCAAAGTATTCACCAAATCTCAGTTTGCTACCCATATTCCATTTTGTCCAATTACCATATCTAATGTTGCCATTTATCCCAGTTTGACCCCAGGGACGGATGGACGTTAAAAAAATTAACGGAAGTTGACATGTGCATGTCATGTGAGGGTTACTTTGGTCATTTTAATCGGGGGTGCAAACTAGGATTTGGTGCATTTTTCTTAAATTGGTTAGTGCAATTTTAGTAGTAAAATTAAAATTAAACTCCAAATCAATAAATATATATTATTAGTATTTAAACTAAGTGTTTAATAGAAAATTACGTCATTAATTAATTATTAGATTTGTAGGTTCGATATTATTTTATCGTTTAGTTAACCATTTGACATTTAAGATATTTTGAATTATAAATTTTTTAAGAGAATTAAAACAAAAGAAAATAAAAATTGGTAACCACTAATATTTAAGACATTTTTAAATGATAAATTTTCTTAAAGAAATTAAAATAAAAATTGGTACCCATTTGATATTTAAGATAGTTTTAAGTTATAATTGTTTTTAAAAAATTTAAAACAAATTTAAAAAAAAAAAGGTTCATTCATGCATTTTGTCAAACACTTGTGGTGCATCTTTTTTAAACCCACTTTCAATATACATTTTTTTATTCAAGCAACCCAATAATTGATTTTAAGCAAATACACAAATAATTAATTTCAAGCAAACTTGTGATGCATCTTTTTATTCCCTTTTTTTATTTTTTCACCATTAATCATGTCCAAGTTTCCTCTCTCTTCTCTTCTATCTTACCTTTTCTTACCATTAATCATGCCCAGATTTACTCCCTCCCTCTCTCTCCTTCCTTACCTTTTTCTCACCATTAATCATGCCCAGATTTCCTCTATCTCTCTCCTTCCTCTTCACCGAATCACACTGAGTCGGGCAAGGGATTGCGGGCATATGTTGAGTCCAGAAGTGAGATCGAACAACACCATTTTGATTTGGAAGAAAGAGATAAAGCAATATTCTCTGCAAAAATTTTGATTTGGAAGAACTGGAATTTTGATTTTTTTTATTTAAATTTTGTTTTTTTTTTAATTTGAAAAGAAAGAAAGAAATCTTTAATTAAGAAATAATAATTATTTTTTTAACCAAATACAACTATTTGGGGCAATATAGTAACTTTCCGATTTTACTTATCATGTGACATGCACATGACCAACTTCCGTTAATTTTTTTAACGTCCGTCCGTCCCGGGGGTGAAACTGGGACAAATGGCAACATTGGATGCGGTAATGAGACAAAATGGAATATAGGTAACAAACTGAGATTTGGTGGATACTTTGGGGGGAAAATTGTAATTTGGCCAAAATATTAAATTATCCAACATCAATAAAGCAAGAAAAATTTATTAAATTAAAAAAAAACTATTGCTATAATGAAATAAGTTCAAATAAAAATAGCTTATATAATTGAAACGATTCGAGAAAAGTTTGTGTAATTACTTATTTAAAATAATTAATATTTTATTCTCTTATATAGCTCCAAGCAATCACCGTTATCATTCTATTTTGCGTAATTGTCATGCAAAGCGTGCCAATTCTTTAAAAAAAATCTTATGGTGTATTTAGTCTAATTCTTGTAAGATTTAATCAATTCTAAAGCATGCTTTAAACGTAAAAATTAACACTACAATCATAAAATTATAAATTATTATTAAAAAATTAAATCAAATGGGAAAAGTTAGAAAAGTCTTATGAAGAGCCAAAGAACAACGACGACGAGAAGGAGTAAAAAGGAATCGCCGTAAAGTAGTTGAAACCAAATGAAATATATAAATATAAAGTAAATACTTTACCTAATAGAAGGATATAGTCGTCCTTTTACATGGATTTCAACTATTAGGAATCCAAATCCCACCTCCTCCATCAGGATTATGATTCCTTAAATTTTAGTAATCAATTCCAAGATTTTAGTA
Organism: Platycodon grandiflorus; assembly: GCA_016624345.1. Lineage (NCBI taxonomy): Eukaryota > Viridiplantae > Streptophyta > Magnoliopsida > Asterales > Campanulaceae > Platycodon > Platycodon grandiflorus. The sequence goes on along the minus strand of CM028364.1, from coordinate 1,768,346 downwards.
ATACATTCATATTCCAAATATAATTCTTGCACCACCAAATGTTATTAATCAATTTTATGGAATTAATGATGCGAAATTAATTATAGGATGAATTATAGGTCGGTCCCTTTTTCAATATTTGTAATCGCTCCAGTTCACTCATCCTTTTTTAAAACCAAAAAAATATTTTTGGACCAAAAAGACGATTATGCCATTAATGAAAAAAAAATGCGCGCATCAGTAACCCAAGGCATCACGACGTCCAATTTAAGTATTTATTTTGTGCATTGCGATGAACCACTTTTATATCGCGATGCACCACTTTAACATCACAATGCACCACTTTTGCATCTCGATGCACAAAATAAGGGACAAAACAAAACCGCAGCAAGCCCTGCCGCACCTCACTAAGGCGAGCGGGGTCAACTGAATTTTTTTTTTCCATTGCTCGGTAGGGCGCAACATATTAATACATTTCCACTTTTTTAACAACAATAAAACAAGTACTCAGAAACTCAATAATATCTGTTCTCCAAGCCTTCGTAACTTCAATCTTCAAAATCACACAAAAATTAATCCTTTCGTTTCCATCCCTCTACAGGTCTCTATCTTGTGGATAATTAAGGATCTTGAAAAGTAAAAGCTATGTACCTAACTGATGGGACCCTCCCAAACACCCATCCTATGTGACGTCCACGACAGCACAAGTAGGTCCCAACGTCCACGTTGACCACTGCGGTCTGATCCTCGGAGCAACCGAGGATCTTGACCGAAGGATCAACCAAGGACTTGAGACGAGGTTCCTAAGTAAGGGTCTATCTCCAAGGTCTCTGGCCGAGGTTATCACCCGAGCTCGACCTCGGCCTAACTACAGGGATGTCCTCGACAACATATGAGTATACCTCGGCATCCAACATACCCTTCCTCGGTCAGGGGTCAACGCCAAGCATTTAATGTCCACTGGCTGTCAGCATGTTTCCTGGAAGAGGCAAGACATTCTCATGAAGGAAAGAGCTTTCTTCTGGAAAAAGCAAGACTAACATTTATGGCTTCTCCCCATTCCCAAGGCGAAAACTTCTATCCTGCCCCTGCAGACTGACAGATAAATGGGTTCACTGACGAATACCAACTCTCCAAGGTCCAGGTGACTAACTTCTTATCTTTCAACACGCCATCTCTGGCTATAAAAGGGAAGATATTACTTTCATTTAGAGGCAGCATTTACTCCTAAGAACGAACCAAGATACTGGAGAGTCACATTTACCACTAGCATTAAACACTCCCATCTTCATTCTCTGTGAAGGATCAGTTAGCATTAAACACCAAACTGCCTCTACATTTATTTAGATACTAATTCTCACACCGGAGGGTGCTAGTCGGGTGAACCCCCGACATCCTTGACGGTGTTTTTCATTGTCTTACAGTTAAGAACTCAGCTCACTCACGACGGTTTGGTCCCGACACGAGACGCCTTTTGAGAGCCGAGTCATCTTGACCAGAAGCTAGCTATACACCTGGATTTGACGTGGTCACGAAGATCTTTTTGGCGTGATCAATTTGGTTTCGTTGCCAGGACTTAAACAACCTCGACGCCGAGTGAGATGGCTACAAGCAAACAAACACCTGCTAAACAGCCTCCTCCCACTGCTTCGATAGCTCCTCGGGCGGAATCTCCAGCTTAGAAAGCTACAGAACGCACCACGGAGGCCACTTCTAATCCCATTCTGGAAACGCCTGCCAAGGCCCCCAAAATGGCGAGAACTCAGAAAGCTACTCAGGGAACACAGAAGAAAACACAAACCGAAAAGGGTAAAAGGACGAATAGCGGTCACCTAAGGGACAGCCCGTCCGCAAGCAACGCCGCCGTAGGGGCAATTGCTCGCACCAATGCAGAAGCTACAGCTCGGCAGGAGCCAAGGATCCTCACTCAGAAAGAGTGGGACCTAGCCGAGCTCGAGCACATCCGTAAGGAAAAAGCATTCATAGAGAAACAAAGGGAGCTGGAGACACGCGAGTTTGAACTAGCTCGCAGATTGGAGGCTCCCCCACAAAATGATCAAGGAGATGATCGGCGGAAAGATTTACACCCTGGCAGATCGATAAGGGGATCCAAGGCAAGGTCTCATCTGCGAACATCTGGTTTTAGCGCGACCAGGATAAGTGTCCATGAAAGGATTGAAAGACCTGCTAGAGAGGTCCAGAGAGTTAACGCTCATGACAGGCTAACCAGAGATGACAAAGGAGCCCGCCCAAGACCGAGCCTGCATGATAGGATCTCTTACACATTGGTGTCACAAGGAGACTCAGAATGAAAGGGGCGAGGAGAACGATCTCGAGGAAGGTCAGCACATCGAGCACGATCGCCCACACCGGAGAAAAGTGAGGCCCAATCAGATGCCACATCCCATAAATGATGAAAAGAGAACGAACTTCCTCCCCGACCACTTCGTGATAACAAGGTCGCGACGTCAGAAGAAGGTTTGCTCAAAAAACTTCAAGAAAGATTGGATGCCCTGGAGTCCGGCAAGCTCGATAGTAGGTTGAGAGACCAGTTCGCCCCGTTCTGCAAACGAATTAGGGAAACCTCGCCCGATTCATGTCTCAAACTCCCCGCGCTCAAGTTTTATGAGGGAAAGACGAATGCTAAGGAGCATGTGTTTAGCTTTGAGGCTAAAATGGGGATCTGCTTGAGCAAACTAGATTTATGGTGCAAAGCCTTCTTGAGCACTTTTGAAGGTGCGATGTTAAAATGGTTTGAAGAACTTAAAAGGGGATCAATACCCGATTGACATGAGTTCAAAACCTCGTTCCTGAACAAATTTTCTGCTGCCGGAGATATACCGAAAAGTTAGTCCGACCTTGCCAAAGTTAAACAAGGCGAAGATGAGTCCCTGGTAGCTTACCTGAAAAGATTCGAGCTGTGGCCGAGGAGCTCCAAAATGTGCCTGACAAAATAATCATACTCTGCTTTGAAGCAGGAATCCAGCCGGGCATGATGTCCCATATGTTCAATATTCAGCCACCAGCCTCAAGTGCGGCCATGTATCTGGCTGCCCAGAAGATCGGAGAAACGGAGAGCGACATTGAGGCGAAAGCATTAAAAAGGGGGACATCAATGTCGGCCAGTAAGACTATCGAGGTGAAGGCTAACATACCGATGTCAAAAGCGATGGTGAAAAAAGATAAAAATAAAACCCCAAGGGAAGAGGAACACTATATACCCTTGAACAAGACAAGAGAACACATAATGAACGTGTTGTTTCGGGAAAAGAAATTGGATCGACCCCGCCCACTGATGAAGGTTGACTATCAGCGCAATCCAAATAAAAAGTGCGCTTACCACCGAGAGAACGACCACGACACAGAGGAGTGCTTCCAATTAAAAAGGGAGATACAAAAGTTGATTAATCAAGGATTTCTCAAAAGATTTGAGCTCGGTGGAGCTCGACCTGCAAACCAACACAGGAACCCAGGTGAAGACAATCCTGTCGGGGAAGATGCGATGTCCACACGATTCAGGGGGACACGAGAAGTATAACACAGCTCAAGGACACCATTCATAGCCTGGACAAAGTGTTCAGCCCGTTACCCCATATAAGCGAGGAAGGAATTACATTTTATCCCAGCGAGCTTGCAACAAATCCCACGGCAAAGGAACAGCCATTGACTCTTCGTGTTCAAATCGGGAGCAGGTTTATCAAGAGAGTGTTGATCGATACGGGGGCAGGGCGGAATGTTATGTTTTATGATTGCTTTAAAGCACTGGGATTCAGGGATGCTCATCTTAGCCCGAGTGGGGTGAGGCTCGAGGGATTCACGGGACACAAGGTCTCGGTCAAAGGTGTGATAACTCTCTAGGTTACCCTCGGAGACAATGATCAAAGACGGACCGAGGATGTCGCTTTCCACGTACTTGACCTCGGCTCCCCTTATAACACAATACTTGGGCTGCCCGCTCAGATTAAATTCGGCTGCCCGCTCAGATTAAATTCGATATGATCTCTTCGCCAGCTCACCAGAGAATCAAATTCCCAACTGATGGAGGAACGGGTATGATGAAAAATGACCCAAAAAGTACTCTCGTGTACCTGAAGCTGGTTAGGCAAAACGAGGAGAGGATGAAAAAGAAAGAGATGCCATCATCATCGGAAAAGCTTCTTGAAGATTTTTTCTCTGACTGCTCGAGTGCAGGGAAATCAATTGAAGAAATGAAAGTTGAAGGGGATCGGGGTATTCAGACTAACCCAATCCCCGTCAAATCATAGCAATCAAAGCGAGCTAGAAAAACTAGCTCGCCAGGAGAAGATAGAAGCTCAGAGACAATCGAGGTGGCCTAGTCAGACTCCATCTCTCGACCAAAGGACCGACCTAAAGACGGAATGATTGTGGTGGAAAGCCTAGATAACCAGAATGAGCCCGACATCCTACCCCATGAAGATCTAGATGAAGTTGTCATAAGCTTTGATTATTTGGACCAAAGAATCAAGGTAGGAAGGGAAATACCTCTCAAAGAAAGGGAAGAGATCATTGAATTCCTGCGAACTAATACCGATGTCTTCGTCTGGACGGTCAAGGACATGGAAGGCATCGACGAGGAGGTCACGACACACAGATTGAACGTTGATACAAGTGTTACCCCGGTACAACATCGACCCAGAGTCTTCTCCTCAGAGAAATAGGCCGCCATCAAAGAGGAGGTGAAGAAACTACTTCTGGCAGGAATCATCGAGGAAATCCTGTATCCCACATGGTTGGCAAACGTAGTGATGGTCAAAAAGACGAGCAAAAAGTGGCGCATGTGCGTGGACTTCACCGACCTCAACAAGGCCTGCCCAAAAGATTGGTACCCACTCCCAAGGATCGACCAGCTCGTCGACGCAATAGCAGGTCATAAAATTTTGAGTTTTATCGACGCATACTCTGGGTATCATCAAATCTGAATGTGGCTCGCCGATCAGAAGTTAACTGCATTTCGAGCAGCAGGGGCACTGTACTGTTATGTGATGATGCCGTTCAGGTTGAAGAATGCAGGAGCGACCTATCAAAGAATGGTCAACAGGGTATTCGGGGACCAGCTCGGTCAAAATGTGGAGGCATACATCGACGACATGGTTATCAAGACAAAAGGGATTAGCCACGTCGCCGACATCGACGAGACATTTGCCAACCTGAGGAAAAACAAGATGAAGCTGAATACCGCGAAATGCGCTTTTGGAGTGAAGGTGGGAAAATTTTTGGGCTATATGGTGAATGATCACATGGGCTTTGGTAAACATGCGGGCTCCAACCTCAGTGCGAGGAATCCAACAATTGAATGGACGTATTACGGCTTTAAGTCAGTTCATCGCCAAGGCAGCAGAAAGGAGCCTGCCATTTTCAAAGCATTGAAGGGAACAAAGAATTTTTTATGGAACGAAGAATGCGACAGGGCATTTACCGAGCTGAAGGAATATCTCGGCAGCCCGTCGCTGCTCTCTAGCCCAAAACCCTCCAAAATCCTGTACGTATACCTCGCCGCTTCAGACTCAGCTGTAGCGTCGGTCTTACTGAGGCAAGACAAGAAGATTCAAAGACCTGTGTATTACGTCTTCCACGCTCTAACCGACGTGGAGACAAGGTTCCTAAACGTCGAAAAGGTGGTCTTGGCCTTAGTAGTAGCAGCCCGGAGACTTCGATATTATTTTCAAGCCCATGCTTTGATCATCTACACCAACCTACCACTAAGGAGAATACTTCATAATCCCGATGTAACTGGAAGGATGATGAAGTGGGCAGTGGAATTATCTGGGTACGATATTACTTACGAGCAGAGAAAGGCGGTCAAAGCGCAAATCTTGGCATACTTCATCGCAGAAACATCATTTGCCAAGGATGACTCAAATTCAGTTGAACCAGGGAAGGTGAACACACCAAACAAATCCCCTAGCTCGCCCGGAGAAGGAACGAAGTCTAAATCCGTGGTAAGGCCCAAAAGCTACTGGACAATGTACGTTGATGGTTCGTCGAGCAAAGGAGGAAGTGGTGTGGGGATATCATTAATATCACCTGAAAAAGAGGAGATAAGCAGAGAAATTTGATTCAACTTCCCCGCATCTAACAACCAGGCAGAGTACGAGGCTTTGATCGCCGGCATCGAGCTTGCCAAAGAAGTCGGGGCCCAACACTTGCTCATCTTTAGTGACTCCCAACTCGTTGTGAGGCAAATTTTGGGGGAATATGGGGTCTGCCACCCCGCGTTACTGAAATATTGCGAGCTTGCAAGGAAGTTACTGGAGGAATTTAAGTATTGGGAGCTGGTGCAGATCGAAAGAGCAAACAACACTAGGGCTGATTATCTATCAAAGATAGCCTCTTGCGAGCTAAAGGATCTTCCTAGAGGAATACAAATAGAGTTTCTAGATCCACCCTCCATTAACAAAAAGCCCGTTCAACCCATCATATCTACCCCCAAATGCTGGATCGATAAAATTCAGGAGTGCATCGAATGGGGAAGGTTGCCAAATGATGACAATATGGCACAGATTGTGTGGAAGAGAGCAGCAAGGTACACTGTGATCGGAGAGGTACTTTATAGAAAATCATTCACTAAACCACTGCTCCGATGTGTACGACTAGAGATGGTAGAAGACCTGCTCACCGAAGTCCATGAAAGCATTTGTGGAGGACACCCCGACGCGAGGACATTAGCCGATCGTATTGTCTTTCACGGGTACTATTGGCCGAGCTTAAGAAAGGATGCTGAAGCTTATGTGAGGAAATGCGACAAGTGCCAAAGATTTGCAGACATCCCTCGTCTACCAGCAGTCCCTCAAACTCCAGTGGTAGCAGCCTGGCCATTCGACACGTGGGGAATAGACCTCATCGGTCCTTTCCCCAAAGCTAAGGGTAACTGCGAGTTCGTGATCGTCGCGGTCGACTACTTCACCAAATGGGTATAAGTCAAACCCCTAGCAAGCATTGCTGAGGAAAAATCCATTAGTTTTGTTCACGATCACATCTGGTGTCAGTTCGGTCTACCTTGGGTTATTGTCTCGGACCATGGAACGCAATTTTCTACTAAATTCACTGCGAGCTGTGAGCGCATAAAAGACAGGCATTGGATGTCCTCGGTCGCTCACCCATAGGGAAATGGTCAAGCCGAAGCTGGGAACAAACAGATCCTCCATGCTCTGAAAAGAAGCCTCGATGAGAAGAAAGGAAGATGGTTCGACGAGCTCTCCACAGTTCTATGGAGTATTCGCACCTCGGTAAGAGGATCAACTGGAGAAACTCCATTTGCCTAAGCATATGGCTCCAAAGCTATGGCTCCTGTAGAGATGGCTCTCCCCACCCCCAGAGTAACCTACTTCAATGAAGAGACAAACAAAGAAGCCCGGGGCTCGACCTGGACTTACTCGAAGAAAGAAGGCTTGAGGCAAGAATATGAGAATGATAAATTATAAGCAACTCACTAAAAGCCACCATGACAGGAGGATGAAACCGAGGTCTTTTTCTGTGGGGGATTGGGTACTGAGGAAAATAGAAGTAACGGGGAAGAATGCGAGCAGAAACAAGCTCTCCCCAAATTGGGAAGGTCCCTTCAGAATTACAGGCATTATTCGAGAAGGCACATATCGGTTGGCCGAACAGGACGGAAAAGAACTAAAAAATCCTTGGCATGCCGACCACCTCCGAAGATATTATCAGTGAAGAGAGATCCCTTTTGTAAAAGGCTGAAACTATTATAAAAAGCACATATATGTGAAAGTCTTGAGTTTCTTTCATATTATTTGTCGCCACCAAAACCTTGTATACACGGGGTCAAGAAATATACTCTCTTCACTAAATTAGACATAGAGCTTCATCTAAAACGTTCCTCGAAGAAAGGGGAATTTTAGAGCTCTTACTAACAAAATCCTCGCTAAAACGAGGACAACACAGGACAACCCATTTAAAGCACTCCTCGCTAAACCAAGGTCAAAGCCTTGAGATGTCCAAAAATTTCCTTAATAAAACAAGGAAACTCCAAACAAAAGCATGGATATTACAAACAAAATATACTTTAAACCATCAGAGTAAAATAGAAAGAAAAAGATTATATGTACATAAAGCTCGGCATCAAGGCTGGCAGCATTGTTAAGAATACAAACACAAGTGTCAATTACAAAAATCGTGGCCAGAATAAGCTCGTCACAAATAAGGAATAAGCAAAATCAAATGGCTTTCTCGGCATCATGCACAGCTTGGCTATATTCATCTTGATTCTTCTTCTCGCCCTCGAACTGTTGCAGCCTCAGATCGCCATCAAAAGGTGCTTTGGGGTCGGCCTTCAAAATTTTGACGAGGTTGCGGAGGTTGTGATCGAAGGGTGTTGGCGGATTCAATGGTTGTTTGCCTTTTTTAACATCACCCTCGTGTAGAGTTTTCAGCTCGTCCTCCTCAAACGGCACCATTACATGGCCCCTCCTCGCTTCCTCCCCAAAAAATAGAGCTTTATTCCAACAGAGAAGGTCACCCATCGGTATGCCCGCCGTCGCAGCCACTCGGAGGATGTGCTCTTTCCTTCGGATGAAATAAGGAGCAAGAGCCTGACCCCACTCTCGGGATGTCTTAAACTTTTCAATAACTTGATCGTCCGGAGGCACAGCTTTCGCCGCGGCAAGCTCTCCTTCGAGGGTAGCAAGTCTGAGCTTAAGGTTGACAACCTCGTGCTCAGCAGCTTTAACCTTTTGCTCCTCTACGAGCTTCTCGGCAACAAGGGTCTCCTTCTCTGCAACCACCGCCGACAGCGAGTCGCGAGCTTGCTTAGCGTCCCACCTCACCTGCTTTACCTCCCTCTCCAACTGAAAGGCCTTTCCATGGCTTCGTTGGCTTTTCTTACCAGAGTTTCAACTTCACCCTTGAGATGAAGATTTTCTTCACTAAACTTTTCCCTCTCCACCTCGAGACTTCTCATACCAGCACGGGTGCTGTTGAGCTCTTTGCCGAACAGTTGCAGAGTGGTCCCCACATAAGGAGGAAGTTAAGTTAATAAAAGGGGGTCAAAACATACGTGACGAGTTCGGGGAAAAAGAATTACCTCGCTCAAGGCAAAACCAGCTCGGCCCAGAGCTTCGGCGGGATTCATGGCCCCGAGCTCCTCGAGTAAGTCATCGTCAACACAGCGGAGCACCACTTTGCTGAGGATTCGCCTGAGAGTGGGGGGTGAAGTACTTGGATGATCAGAGAAAACACTGCTGGCACCAACACACTTGGGAGGCTCGACCTCCCCGACATCCTCGTCTATCAAATCGGTGGCCACATACACCTTCTTCTTTTTTTGGTGAGGAGGATCCTCGGTTGAAGGCTCATGGGAGGAAGAAGCCGGCCTTTTCGTAGGGCGGTCAGCCCCCTTCGACAGCTGTTTAGTTGAGGGTTTGTTGCCCACATCGACTGTGGGAACAACTGTGGTTTCCCGAGAAGATTCGATTTCGGCCAGAGCACGGCGAAGCTCGATAATTCGGGCCTTCGCAATTTCATCCAAAGCGTTGGGAGAGGCGAGAAAATCGTCGATCTCAAACATAGCTATTGAAAAGAATAACAGTTAGAAAGATAAAGGAGGCTAAACCACAGTATCTTCAAACAAAAGAAGGGAAAATTATTACTGGGGTCACAGCCCGCTCCAGTTCGCTGAGGGCAGAAAACACAGTCCTCGTTGAATTGTAGGTCCCGGTGAAGAGACCAACTCGGGAAACTTTTAAGCGCAAGCACAGGACAGATCACCCTCACGCTGGCGACCTCCCTACTCGATATCCCGACGATGTGTAACAAAGGCTCGCTCTTAACGATAGCGGCCCAATCGTAAAGACGAGAAGGAGTCTTGCCCTCAAAGCCCAGATCAAGCTAGATCGCGGCCTTCGCTCTTTCCTCATAAACGGTTAGCTCGTCCGAAGCAGAGTCGGAAACCTTAAACGCTTGACCAGGAAGGGGAAAATATCACCCCCTCCTGCATTCAACCAAGATGACTTTATCCGCCCAGCCGCTGACCTTGCTGGGGGTATCTGTGAAGAGCTTAACCCCATAATTCTGGGTCTTGCAATGAAGTCAACCTTGAGTGTTGTTCACTAGAAAGTAATGGCGAAGGAGATTGAAGGTCGGTTCGAAGCCGTGCGAGCGGACTACCACAATGAAGCTCGTCAACATCCTCACGGTGTTTAAGGAAAGGTCCAGAGGATGAGCTGACATCGCCTTCAAGAAAAGACAGACAAAGGGATCGAGGGGTAGTCGAAGACCAACCTCGAAAAAGCTAAGATAAAAGCCGACCTTATCCCTTCTTTGTCAGAGGTCGGCTAGTGGGCTGTCAGCTTGGGGGAGTGAGACCCTGAAATTATTTGTTAAATACTCAAAACGAGTCCTCCATACTGATAGATCGGTGGTAGTAGCCTGATTCCTCCATTCATTTACAGCCCGTTGCTTGGGGGCTCTCTGTTCGGAAGAGACTGCTGGGGGAACTGGAGGCCGACCTGAGAAAGATGCTCCACCTTTAGTCCTAGCCATCTGTACAGAAGCAGATTTGTTAGACTGAGACAGGCAAGCGGATGAAGGACCCGTGGTCGATCTCTTGTATCTCCTATGACCAGAGCGGGCTCTTTCTGCTCTAGCAGCCTGATAAACTTGCGACCGACGAGCATAAGCTTTATCAGCCTCAGCGGCCTCATGGTCCCTCCTCTCCCTCCTGGCTTTAATACGAGCTATTACTTTATCAACAGTAAAGTAATGATCCCAGAGTTCGTTTGCAACTTCATAAAGACAAAGTACTCGCATAGGGTAAGACAAAGGGAGATCGGGAATGTCGTAAAGGTCATCGGTAACCACCAAAAAACTCTCTACGTCAACACCCCGACTCTCTAGAAATGTCCTCGCGACGCTAGGGGGTACAAAAGCCCATCGACCTCGAGATTGCCTATATATATCCTCACCAGTAGGAGAACGAGCAAAAACAAACGAGGAAGTAGAGCCAAACGAGGAGGTCAAACTCGTAGAGGAAGAGTTTGACGAAACCGAGCTCGTCGAGCTCGAGGACTTGATAGGGTTAAAGACAAAATTGACTCCTTCTAGAAACGACATACTCAAGACTATAAAAGGGGGAGTCGAGCGAAAAATTACCTGAATCGAGGTGAAAATTGGGGTGACAAGAAGAGAAGATGAATAGCCCACCTAAAAATTTGAGGGGCACCGGAGTTAGTACCGACGACAAGATTTGAAAAAAGTTCAGAAGGTTGCCAAATGTGTAAAGTAAAAATGGCTGAAATCAATATCAAAGAAAACACGAAAGGAAGGAAGGCAGACTTACAGAATGAACGGGAACTAGAGTGGCCGAAGAAAGCAGTACTGGGTTTCTCGCAAACGGTAATGGCGCCGAAAATCTCTTGAAATCGCTGGAGAAAAAGGGTTTTGTAAGGGTTTTGGTGAAAAGTGAAAATCAAACAGCGACTTTTCCCTTTATAACCCGAGTCATCGGGTCGACCCGGATAGAAAACACGCGGATCCTAGCTTGGCTTCTTCTGGAAGCCAACGTCGTGAAGACCACGCGTGAGTAGAAGAGCGTCCAGCCGCGTTCTGAAATTTGAAAGGACACGAAATTAATGCAAAGCAGCTCCGTACTCCCCACTCATCGTCACGGGGATGTCACCCTTTGTATTTGTACCTTCCCAAGACGAGTTTAATATGTAGCTTCCAGAACAGCTCGCCGAAATTGACAGATCGAGTTGGTTTCGCAACCTCTAAGAGAAGAAAAGAGCTCGGAGCGCCTGTGATGGGCTATGGGGTAGATTCCTCTCGTTCAGGATAAATCCATTACACTCAAGGACTCGGGGGCTACTGATGGGACCCTCCAAAACACCCTTCCTATGTGTCGTCCACGACAGCACAAGTAGGTCCCAACGTCCACGTCGACCATTGCGGTCTGATCCTCGGAGCAAGCAAGGATCTTGACCGAAGGATCAACCAAGGACTTGAGACGAGGTTCCTAAGTAAGGGTTTATCTCCAAGGTCTCTGGTCGAGGTTATCACCCGAGCTCGACCTCGGCCTAACAATAGGGATGTCCTCGACAACATATGAGTATACCTCGGCATCTAACATACCCTTCCTCAGTCAGGGGTCAACGCCAAGCATTTAATGTCCACTGGCTGTCAGCATGTTTCCTGGAAGAGGCAAGACATTCCCATGAAGGAAAGAGCTTTCTTCTGGAAAAAAGCAAGACTAGCATTTATGGCTTCTTCCCATTCCCAAGGCGGAAACTTTTATCCTACCCCTGCAGACTGACAGAGAAATAGGTTCACTGACGAATACCAACTCCCCAAGGCCCAGGTGACTAACTTCTTATCTTTTAACACGCCATCTCTGGCTATAAAAGGGAAGATATTACTTTCATTTAGGGGGGCAACATTTACTCCTAAGAACGAACCAAGATACTGATGTGGTGAATACCTACTACTAGCAAATGCACTAGTCTCAAGTAATAGAGTGGAAGTATGAGGGGTTGTCGTACCCAAGGGACTGGTATTCTAAACTTTAATCTAGAGAGTGAAAGAAAGTTGTTGTGAATTTAACTAAAATAATTAAATTAAAGAAAGCAATTAGATAACAATTTTAAAGAATTCAATGAGAGAAAAGCGCTAGGGTTTAGGTTCACCAATTCACTTCAGGGTAACAATCAACGATTTCGGGTTCCGATCAATTACTATTGTGTGACAACGAAATTTCCTAATTTAATCAATATTCTCTCTCGAGCAATATCAATCCTATTATTTCCTAGCAACCTACGTATCTCTAGGTAGATTTAGTTAGAAAACAATGCATTAGGTTTTATGAAATTCTCTTAGCTTTCGAGACGATCTATGGCTAATTGCATGTATCAACTCATCTATCTCTAGCATGAATTTAAATCCATGGTATTAATTCCTACGATCCATCATATGAAATCTCCTCTTGGTCTCATCCACATGATTGAAAACAATTAAAAGGTGGCCAATCTTTCAAAACATTAAGCACAAGAATTAAAACTCACACAATCATGCAATTGATCGTTACCCTAATCGGATCAAAATTACTCTTTCATGAATTGGCTACCCCTTACCCTAGCTGTATGAATTTAGTTTATAATAAAATAAACAAAACTCATAAGTATAAACAAAAGATTCATCAGATCAAGCATGTGAATAATAATAATAATAATAATAATAATAATAATAAGAGTCAAAAAATTGATACTTGAATCCAAAATTACAAACTTCGTTCTTCGTTGTTCCTTTGTTTAATTCTCTATTGACGGCTCTAAAAACTGTTAACGACCTCCCTCACCCTAACTTAAAAGAGATATATTTATACCTATTAAAGTACAATACTTTTGGGAAAATGAGTCCAATACAAAAAAAGAATAAAATAACCCAAAAATAGGGTTATGGCTGGAACATGCGGCTGATTCCTCAAAGAGTTGGACAGATTTTCAGCTTTTAGCCTCCAACTTCTCAGCTTTAGCACTTTGACCCCTTCAAGTTCCAAATTTGCCCAAATTGCTTCCAATTTGCATATTTTTCTCCCAAATCCCTGGAACTACAAAATAACACTAAAATCCAATATTAGATTACAAAAACCTCGAGAATTAGTAAAATCTAAGCTCGAATAATACCCAATAAATGAGTAAAATACTCACTTATCAGATACCGGAGAGTCACATTTACCACTAGCATTAAACACTCCCATCTTCATTCCTTGTGAAGGATCAGTTAGCATTAAACACCAAACTGCCTCTACATTTATTTAGATACTGATTCTCACACCGGAGGGTGCTAGTCGGGTGAACCCCCGACATCCTTGACGGTGTTTTTCATTGTCTTACAGTTAAGAACTCAGCTCACTTACGACGGTTTGGTCCCGACACGAGACGCCTTTTGAGAGCCGAGGTATCTTGACCAGAAGCTAGCTATACACGTGGTCACGAAGATCTTTTTGGCGTGATCACTTACCACTCTAAGGCAGGTGAGGGATATGAAATTGTGTCCTTAAGTAGTCTATTAAGCAACAACAATGCGGGTGGTCGCTGCCTTCGATGTCCTGTCATTTGTAGAGCTTTTGATTCTGCCATTTAGGGCTTCTCGAATTCTCTGACTGAGTGAGTGAGAGAGATAAAAAGTAAGAGAGAGAGAGAGAGAGAGAGGGTGGCATAGCTTTCTTTGGTGAAGAGATTGAAGATGCAAGGTTTGTAAGTTGTTTAGAGAAATTGGACTCCAAATCTACCTTGAATGAATCATCAATTTGTGTCGTTGGCGGTGGCGGTGGCGGCGGAGGCGTGAGAGAGATCATGGTGATCAGGTGTTTCGCAAGCTCTGCCGAGGATTGGAGGAGAGAAATGTGATATGCTTCAAGATTTGATTTTCAGTGTGTGTGTGTGTGTCAAAACAGAGACCATAAAAATTTCTCTGTTGCAAACATAAAGGAGGAGGGGAAATTGAGGAGAGAGAAAGTGAGTGAAGATGATGACAAAAATCGATGATGTACACGTGATGCTCCAATTTGTGCACGCGATGCTTCACTTTGTGCATCGCGATGCTCCATTTTGTGCATAGCGATGATCCACTTTGTGCATCGCGATGCCAATTTAAGGTGTCCCGATGCCCAATTTAAGGTATCTCGATGACCAATTTAAGGTATCTCGATGACCAATTTAATATATTATCAAAATCGATTAAAATAATTATTTTTTATTGGAAAATTTACATACAAACATGATATTGATTTCTTATAACAGTATGATATTAATATTATACAAATCCAAACTCAAATCATTAATTAAATTCCCAAATCAATCCAAGAACATCTCCCTCTGTTTTTGGACACCACACTGCCAAGCTCGATTTGAAGCTCAAAAATAGTGTCTTTGGTAGAAAAATTGTGTAAAAATGTAGTACTAAGTTAGGATAACAGTATGAGATTGATTTTAAACAAATTCGAAGCTTAAAATATAGATTAAAGTGACCAAAACAGCTCAAGAACAACGAAAAACGAGATGAACTCAAAAAATTCGAATTTGATCAAATTCGTGTTCTATGCATGGAAATTCAACTATTTTTTTTCGTTTCCACGTTTATTTTGTGAATTTATATTTCTCCGATTTAAATGCTATGAAGCTTTCAAGCGGGGGAGCTGAGCTGTGAAAGTCAATCTTCATCATCAAAGAGACGGGGGCATTTTAGGAAGAAAATTCTTAAAATGCCTTTTTTCGATTTTTAAAAAAGGATGGACCGGAGAAAGCAAAATTTTTTTAAAGTGTACTGGTCAACAATTTTCTATTAATTCTATTTTCGTGTACCAATCGAGGTGTTAGTGTAATTTTTTGATGGTACATATGTAAAGCTACGATCTTTTAAATTTAACTCGGGCTAGGCCTATGACTTTGGTCCGAATCATTGTCGGAATTTCGAAGTGAAACAAGAGTGGGTCAGTGCTTACATAGCCATAAATAACTCCATCGAAGCCCATCCTAATTTATGAATAGTTAATCGGCCCATTACCAACAGGACCCTAGACCATTTTATCACTGTCAATCTCCATTTATTCGTCTTCTAGGGTTAGGGTTTTGGCTTCTCTCTAAACTCTGTGTTTACAGTTATCGCTGTGTGTGTGTGTGAGAGAGAGAGAGATAGAGATAGAGGAGCGAGAAGTAGCAGAGAGATGAAGACGATTCTATCATCCGAAACCATGGACATCCCTGATGGGGTGAAGATCAAGGTGCACGCGAAAGTGATCGAAGTGGAGGGACCGAGAGGAACTCTCACTCGCAACTTCAAGCATCTCAACCTCGATTTTCAGCTCATTACCGACGAGGAAACTGGTAAGAAGAAGCTGAAGGTCGACGCCTGGTTCGGATCTCGCAAGACCACAGCCGCCATCCGTACCGCCCTCAGCCACGTCGATAACCTCATCACCGGCGTCACTAAGGGTTACCGTTACAAGATGCGGTTTGTGTATGCTCATTTTCCAATCAACGCTAGCATCACCAATTCCAACAAGTCAATTGAGATCCGTAATTTCCTTGGTGAGAAGAAGGTATCGTCTTCATTTAACCCTAAACTTTACATATATGTATGCATTTCCTTGAATTTTTGTTGTTGTGTTGTTATGACTACATCGTTTATATTATATTTGATGTTTAGATCAATTCGTTGTTTTATTTGATGGTTTACATATGCATAATGAATGGATTGATTCATGTGTTATTTCAACTATTTGGAATGTAATTTGTACTAAATGGCATGGATTGGAATGAATGTGAACCAAATGAGCTAATATCTATGCTTTTTGCCAATGCATTGGGATTTAGCTTAGTTAACTCATGTGGTAATCCGTAAGAATGTTACAAGGCTGGAACATGCTTATGGGATTGTGTTTATTTATTGGATGATTTCAACATTGTGTACTCTCTTGGTTGGGACTTTGAGCATTCCAAATGCAGCGTGTGGTATAGTTAACTTTGTGATTTTGAAAATCCGCAAGTTGGTTAGCATTTAGTTGACAGGAAAAGGCTTAGTGATAGTATATATTACGTGTCAGGAACAGACTAACCTACAGGGAATATCATGACTCAAAGACTGGAACATTCGTGGTATAGTGTATATTTGTTGTGAGATGATGTTATCAGTTGGATTTGGTTGGACCGAGTATTCTAGGTGCAGACCTGCAGTATATGGCTAACTTTGTGATTTTGGGTATTTGCAAATTGGTTTCTTTATTTTCATTAATTATGAAATGATTATTGAGGGTGATTTACATTTTCATTCTGGTTTCATGTTCTTGTTCCAATTTTGGTAGATAACCTGTTTTAGTTTTGATTGTTGGACACGAAGAATGTGGCATGCTTAGTTCTCAGAAAATAAGCTTTACATACTTGGTCTAAATACTTTTGTATTTGGTAGACAAGATAGAATTTGGCAGTTTGTGGATTTCAGTGTGAAAACACTTGTTGTCCATGTTCTAAAATAGTTCAATGCTTACCTTTACTAATATCCTAAAGCAATCCATAAGCTGGGTAAGTAGATCTAGATTTGCGGGATATAGCATAACGTGATGTCTAAGTTTGTGAACTTCGGTGGTTAATCTTACATTACCCATACGAGTATAATGTTTAGGAATTATATTGCTTTACTCCAATGTTTTCTGGGTTGAGAATGTTTTTAAAGATGACCTTAGTGCCTTAAATTATTATTGACATGGGAAGAGTTGGCCTTTCTGGGCTTAATTTCACAATTTTAACTTTAGCAAGGGTTTTTAATAACATGTTCCTCTATCTTATTGGAGCAGGTTAGGAAAGTGGACATGCTTGATGGGGTCTCCATACTCCGGTCTGAGAAGGTCAAGGATGAACTGATATTGGATGGAAATGATATTGAACTTGTGTCTCGATCTTGTGCCCTGATAAACCAAGTATGTATACTTTCCTCCCGCCTCTCTTTTTCTATCTCCCCTCATTTTTTTCATTGTGCACTTATTTCTGACTCACTACCTTGCAATGCTGAGACATCCTGTTTTTATTTCTGCAGAAATGTCATGTCAAGAACAAAGATATCAGGAAGTTTCTTGATGGTATTTACGTGAGCGAGAAGGGAGCAATAGCTGAAGAAAATTAAGTTATAAAGTAGAATATTTATCATTTGGTTGAGTTCTATCTAGTCTAGTTTTCTTTTTTTGATTATGAGAGTTGGATTGTACTTTGCTCAATTTTTCTGGATAATGAGTAATGGCTGGTTTAATACAGTAGCTATGACAATGAAGTCGAATCATGGTTGTTTTGGTACCTTAAATTTCCCTAAACTGTTCATTCAATCTAGCAGTTGCAGTTCTTGAGTTGGTTAAATATCAGGACAAAATTTTCTTCATTTGGCTCCAATGTAGTTCGCTTAAGATTGTTGCATAACTTGTGTTCTGGTTTGGGGTTTGTTTGCTTTCTCTTGAAATGCATGTGTTCAGTGGTTGAAGACTGCTAAGATAGTCAGCAAAATAGATGGAAATGACTTGAAGACTGCTAATATGGTAAGCAAAATAGATGGAAATGACCTGAAGATTGCGCATGCTCCGGTAGTCATACATTGCGTCTAGCCTTTTGTTACAACCGGTGTAAGCAAAAATGGTAGGAACAAATGACTCCGTGCCATTCTTGATAACAGCCGATGCATCAAGTTGTCTTTTTTCTTCTTTTTATTTGCAAAAATATTGATATTATTTGAGAAATATATATGTTTATTAAGAAAATGTATATTGTTGTTTGTAAAATATCGTATGTTTTCCACCAAGAGCGTATGTTTCCCACCAAGAGCATACCAATAGTCCATACAAATTGGAGCACTAGGTAGTGCACCTTTCCCTATTCTAAAAGGATACACTTGATTACGATAAAGGTTGTGCATAAATTGTAACCACCTTCCATATTCTATTAGGTTACACTTGATTTCGTTAAATGTTGTGCACAAATGGTTGGTCATTTGATTACGATAACTTCGAATTGATTTGTTTGCTATATTTGCTTCTGAAGTGTATATTTTTGACATATTTTGTGTTAAATATATTTTTTGTGCTTTATTATTGTGTTATAATGTACATTTTTTCAAAATAAAATAAAATAAAAAATAGATGGACATGCTTTTGGTCTGTGTGCATGTATCCTTGTTCTTTATTTTTAATTTTTGCACTTTTAGTCCTTAAATTTGCAAATTTTTGAAAAATTGCACTTTATCCCTTGAATTTGTTAATTTTGTTTAATTTTTTATTTAGGTATAGTGCAAATTTCTACTAAGTTAAACAATTTAATGAAATTAACAAATTCAAGGGAGTATAGGGCAATATTTTCAAAATTTTACAAATTGAGAGTGTAACAATTAAAAAATGAAAAGCAAGGGAACATGCGCATGGGTCAGGCGTATGTCCACTTGAACAAGCGCATATTCAAGAGGCCAGACGTATGTCCTTCAAAATTTTTTTTTCAAAAGTGTACATTATAACACAATAATAACAGAAAAAATATAAATTTAACATAAAATATGTCGAAAACATACACATTCGAAGTAAATGAAAGTGAGAGTTTTGAGTTAAAAATTTTCTATATATAAAAAACGAGGGCTAGTTAGTAATTTTGCACAATTATTTAGCTACTCTCCAAGGACCATATTTTATTTTCTCATGCCCTTTCCTATCCTTTAAAGTACTTGATTACAGTAAAGGTTGTGTGCAGATTGGTCGATAGAATAACAAAAGGAGAATGACACTTTAGTCATTTGTGGTCGATAGTATAACAAAAGGGGAATGATACTTAGCCATATGTTTTAACCATTCACTTAGATCAGTTCTAATGACTGAGAAGTCTAAAATTACAAACTGGTGCATAACAGTAAGCCTTCTTTTTTTTTTTTTAGAAAAAAACAATGTACATATTTATGTTATTCAAAAGATACCTACTTTGTTTAAATAGTACATATTGTTATTTATTTTGTTATTTGATCCAAATAAATGGTCGTTATATAGTTTTTCTCTCTCCGAACTTATTGTGGTTGGCTTTTTTAGATGTTTTAGGATCGCCCATGAATGTTAAAAACAAAAAACGAGGGTCCAACGATGTTGACTGACGAATAAACATGAACCTCAGCCAAAGAAAGGCAAACTGATTTAGATATGATTCCTTATAGAACAGGACACGCGTAAAACTAACAGAACCCAATATAGAATTTTCTTCGAAAATAGACATATTTGATCAGCACTTGTCCTCCCATGAGAGTTGAGCTCTGTCAAATTGTGTTTATATAGCAGTGATATACAGTACATGATAAGATATATTCTCTGTTCTATCTATCTTTCTTACGCTGATGGGTTCTTACAGTTTCTTCCTTCAATCAATTTTCTCTTACTTGTTCATCATTTTCCTGTTAGTTGAATCCGTTGATCACAAGAATGATAATGGCCCGGTGATTAATGTTACGAAGCATATTTATTTCCCTGATTTCAGCAGTAAAAACCTGAAAATCGAACATGAACTCAAGCTGCTAGGCAGTGCCATAATCTCACCTGAAAAGGGTCGTGTCCAGATTCCGGACACATCCCAAAAGACTGACTTCAAGCAACTAGCAGGCCGAGCGATTTACGCCTTTCCAATCCGCTTATTTGATCCAGTCACTCAAACCCCTGCTTCCTTCGAAACCACTTTCTCTTTCCAATTCGAAACCATACCAAATTCATCGATTTCTAACTCAAATCCCACAGGTGAAAATGATGGAGGCAGTGGCCTCTCCTTCGTCATTGTTCCTGATGAATTCACTGTTGGACGACCAGGTCCGTGGTTGGGAATGCTCAACGACGCTTGCGATGAAGATTACAAAGCTGTTGGCATCGAATTCGACACTCGACAAAACCCAGAATTCGGTGATCCAAATGACAACCATTTGGGGATCAACTTGGGTAGCATAGTTTCTGCAGCAACCATTAACGTTTCAGACTTCGGGGTTAATCTTAAAGATGGTTCAGTACACCGGGCTTGGATAACATACTACGGCGGTGAACAGCGGTTCATGGACATCCGTTTAGGGGCAGACAACGGAGATTTTCCCTCCAAACCAGTCTTCTCTAGTCAACTCGAGCTTTCGCCCTTCTTGAAAGAGTACATGTTTGTTGGATTCTCAGCCTCTACAGGAAATCACACCCAAATCCACAACTTAATCTCATGGAATTTTACTTCGACTAGTCAAGCTTCGCTTCGTGTACCTTCTGCTGAAGCCTGCGAGAGCAAAATCATCATGGAGATTAATGGTGGTAAAAGCTCCACCAGCAAGACCCCAAGTAGTGGTTTCTTTATTTTCATGGCAGTTGTTGTACTTGTGCTTTTTGCTTTATTCAGTTTATACTACAATGGCAAGAGGAGAGATCGGCAACCGAAGTCGAACGAAGTCCTTATGTTGACTGATAAAAAGCAACGGCCCAGGCCGCCAAATAAGCCCCGAAAGTTCTCGATTTCTGAAGTTTCATCTGCTACTCGGTGTTTCAACGAGTTACAGAAGTTGGGTAGTGATGAAAGAAGCGAGACCTATAAAGGTACGCTGTTGAATGGGATTAATGTGGCAGTCAAGCGCTTTTCGAATCAGTTTTTCAATTCTTATGGATTGAATAGGCGGCATGTGGCTAAAGAGATCAAGGCGATTGCTAAACTTCGACACCCTAATCTGGTGCCAATTAGAGGATGGTGTTGTGACCATCATGAGACGATGATTGTGTACGATTACATACCTAATGGCAGCCTCGAGAATTGGTTGTTTGGGGTTGGGGTTCTGCCATGGACGCGGCGGTTCAAGGTTGTAAAAGATGTCGCTGTAGCATTGAGTTATCTCCACTCTAAACAACTCGCGCACAAGAATTTGAAAACTAGTAGTATATTTCTTGATGTGAGCTTTAGAGCGGTTGTTGGTGACTTTGGGTTTGTGATGCTATCAGCCGAGTCAAGACGGTTTGAGTCTGCAGTGAGTCAGAGCGCGGATGTCTTCGAGTTCGGGGTGTTCTTGTTGGAGGTTGTGACCGGAAAAAGACGGTCTGACCGGGACGATGGAGGGCCGGACTTGTTGGAATGGGCGTGGGCTATGCACGAGAGAGATGAGAAGGTGAAGGTGGTAGATAGGAGGATGGGTTCGGTGGTGAACTTAGAGCAGGCTGTTCGGGTTTTAGAAATCGGGTTGCTTTGCACTTTGAATGAGAGCAGAGGTAGGCCGAGGATGGAGGAAGCTGTGGAGTTTCTGAATTTGGAAAAGAATGTTCCGGAGTTGCCATCGAGTCGACCAATTGCTTTGTTTCCCTATAGTAGCGCAACTGGCCTCTGCAGTGCATACTCTTGTGCTTCTTTCAAGTAACACCATGTTGATGTTCGTAGGTTTGAATTTGATAGGAAACTTGAAACACAATCAAGAGACTATTTAGGGTTATTATGCAGTTGAACTTTTGAAACTAGTTGTTTCTTTTGATTCACAAAATTATACTTTTTCAGTTCCATGCAAAGAGTCAATTTTTATTTTGTTTGACCGACAATTTACATAAATTTAATTATTTTTACAAAATTATGAAAGTTGTATTTTATAATATTTTTTAAGGTAATTTTTAATTAATGAAAAATTTTTTTCTAAAAAATAAAGTATGTAAAATTTTGATTTTATTTTCACATGTTGATTTTTAAAAAAAGAAAATGGAATTTTTGGCCATCACTATGTCAAGCACTTCCTTTACTAAGACAAGCAAACTATCCATTAAAATGTAAACTGATTCTAGGTAGAATAGATAAGCATTGATTTTAAAGGTACGAGACAGATGCTAACACTTAGTTCAATCCAAACCTATAATTGGGAACTAAGTCCCAATTGATTAGATCTCAATCTGCTGGGGTCCCGGCAATCTAAAAAATCTCCATTGAAATCAGTATTCTATTGGGGTGATGGGTTTTGGTGTTAGAGTTTGGCAGAGGTAAAATTGATAGAGTTGGTAGTTGGTGGCATTAATGGAGTTTGGGAGTTGGATTGCAGAGATATCCTAGAATGAGAAAGAAGAAAGATAGCCATTAGCCACATTCAAACCATCATCCTCTCCAAGATTTAGACAAGGAAAAAGTATTACAATATCAAAGATCTAGATGGTGGTGGGTGTTCCAAGGAAGAAGATGGTACGGTACTGGTGGTGATGCAACATTCTATTTTCAATTTTTTTTAGTTATTTTTTTTAGAATAAAATATTTTTCATCTAGATGATGGAAAATTAAATGGTTTGAGTTAGCTAGAGTTGAAATTGGGTCTGCCCGGTTTTAATTTTTTATAGCCACTAAACTAAACGCAGCCCCGAAGCGCTATACGGACCATCTTGGAAAAAATACTACTTTGCCTTCATTTGGTGCAAATTTAAATTTGTAACTGCTACCCTCCCATTTTATAATTATCATAAACAACCCCTTCTATTTTTCTGTAAAATCAAACAAACTTCAACCAAAATGAGTACACCAAACAAATCAAACAAATTTATGATAATTTTTGTTTAATTAGTTATAATTGTTAAGTTAATTGTTTAATTCTTGTTTAATTAGTTATAATTGTCAATTTAATTTTTAATTTTAGTTTAATTAGTTGAAATTCGACTGAAACTATTGGGTTAAAATTTATATTATTGCAAAAAATTAAAAAAAAATGTATGAAAATTCACCTAGGGGCGGCAGCGTTATTGGGGAAGGCCTCCTAGAGGTGGCAGCCCTATTGGGGAAGGCCCACTAGAGGTGGAGGCTCTATATATTAGGGAAGACTCCCTAGTCTAGGTAGATCTCCAATTTCCATCACATTCCGTTAAATATTTGATGAAATTTACAATTTTAGGGAGTTAAATTGTAAATTTTTAAAAAACTTAACGAAGTTAACGGAAATGAAGGGAAGACCGCCTAGTCTAGGTGGATCTCCAATATTCGTTACGTTTCGTTAAATATAATGGAATTTACATTTTTAGGGGGTGAAATTGTAAATTAAAAAAACTTAACGGAGTTAACGGAAATGAAGGCAACGCCTTCTCTAGGTGGATCTATATACCAAGATAGGCCGCCTAGTCTAGGTGGATCTCTAATTTTTTCAAATTTTTTTGCATTAATATATATTTTAACACAATATAACAGAAAAAAATAATTAGATATAAAAAATGTTGAAAACAAATCTTATTTGTGAAAAACCTTGAAAGTGTTGGAGTTGAATTTTTAGAGAGAGTCAAAAAATGAAAGTGAAGGTTGGATTGAAAAAAATTTCTATATAAAGAAGTTAGGTTGGCAAAATAGTATTTTCGCGGTGAGGGAGAGGGCTGCGTTTAGCGCCACCCTAATTTTTTTAGGCTCTATCAAATTATTCAACACTAATAATAAATTTTGATAAGGAGTGACCATATTACCCTTTCTTATATGTGACCATGTTATTCTCAGCCATATTTTCAACAACGGGAGCTAATATGTTCGTTCATGTATGATAGGCACAAATTTGACCCATGGGTCATACGTCGGGGGATATTTATGTTATTCGCCCATGATTCTATTTGGAAAATGAGATATAATGTCTTATTTCCCACATTTGTCATCAATTTATAAGGTACAGCTAGAACCTTGCAATCAAAAGTAGCTGTCAAAAACCATCGGGTTGGCTTGGTTAGACTTCATTGAGAGGTTGGTGGCTTGTTTTGACTTTATAATGGAGCAACCTATCATACTTCTAAACTTTTACATACCAAAAAAGTAGTCACATGTAAGGTGAATCATAATGGACCATTAATTTTAATACTTTACATACTCTTTTCCATCTTGAAAAATAAGATTATCATTTTTGCAATGGAAAAAGAGAAATTTTCTTCTTAAGAGAAACTTGACAATTTAGAGCCCGTTTAATACCACGTTATGCCAAAACACAGTACCAAAATGCAGCATTTTAACAAAGAAGTGTTCCCATGCCACGTTTTAACCCGTGGCGTTTTCTAAATGGTCATGCGTTTTCAACGCTCCAAATTGTAGCTTTTTCCTAAATGCAACAAATGAAGCACGGTTGAGGCCACCCTGGACAAAATTACCCCTCTTTATACAACCCATATCTTCCTTCCTTTTTTTTTTTTAAAGGTTGGAAGAGACATAGACCTTACCCCAACCATTATTATTATTATTATTATTATTATTATTATTATTATTATTATTATTATTATTATTATTATTATTATAAGGCAGAAGGCTACAATTAAGACTATATGGTGCCTTTGGTCCGCTATAACAAATTATGCCTTTAATGAGGCTTTGAACACCTGATTTCTCCGTTGAGAGTAGTAAAGTACCAGGGTGCCTCTGGTGGGACTTGAACACTCGACCTCTCCATTAAGAAAAGTGAGTAATACTAAATGATGTCTTTGGTGAGGCTTGAACCCAACCTCTCTATTGAGAGTAGTTACGTATCAGAGTGTCTCTGGTGAAACTTGAACATCCGACCTCTCCGTTAGGAGAAGTGAGCGGTACCATTGAGCTATAGCTCATTGGTTCCTTCCTTTTTCTTAAAGCAGTGTGGTTGCCCATATTTTTTTTTGATAGATAGAATGGTCTGTGGACACTTAGAGATATGAATTGAATATTGCCTTTGATTTGGGAACCAAAGACCATCTCCGACCAACATGAATTGCAAACCTTTCTAATTAATTTATCCTAAAAAATTTCTCTCTCTTCCTTACAAATGGCGTGGATTCCTGTAAAACTTGAGTAGATGCCCAAACGGTAATTCAACTCCATCATCGATTATGGGGCTCTCTAGGTTGCAATAAAGGCAGTCGAGGTACCAAATATAATCGGTGTTAACGCCGAATTGGGTCGGGTTGAGGTAGTAGAAATTAGAGCCCAAAAATTTAAGTATTCTAGAAATCATATTTGTAAGAATTAGATCAAGAGATAAAATCAAAGAGCCCATTAGTAATACTTTTTAAGAAAATTACTATTACTTGATAAGTAATTGTATTAAAGGGTAAAATTGTCAAACATCCCATTAGTAATCTTTTTTTAAAACGCTACACCAAACGCATTTACAAGAAAAAAGTTATGTTTTAAAAAATTGCATTTTTAAAAAGTTGTGTTTTAAAAACGCTGCACAAAACGGGCTCCAAGCTTCCAATTCAAATTGTTCTAGTATTATATGTTCATTCCAGCTAAAAAAAACTTAATTTAAGAAAGAAATGAGGGAAAAATGACTTTTTGAATTCCCAAGGTTGTATGGGTCAACTTAAACCAGTCAGACTCGGGTCGTATCCAACTTACAAGCCGACTGGTGCTCTTCGAATAAAGTTCTCGGTGGACATTGAGTCAAGCTCCTTCCACATCAAGATCGGCAGAGATAAAGAGCGTATACGTTCCATATCGTATCCTAAATTAAGGGCTAAGAAGTCTCATTGCGCTTTTCTCGTCCCTTTGATTTTAGCTTCAATTCCAACCCGCTACATTGTGGTAGTTTGAGTGCCCTTTGTTAATTCAGATTGTAAAGAAGATTATTTATAAATTGTTCAAAGCTAACTTGTTGTATCTTTAAACCGAGACAGTTCAACCATGGTATATAACCAAAGTTTATTTAACATATGTACAATATAACGCATACTCCTATCTCTCCCACATATGCTCTTCCGATCAAATTAGATTCAAAGTAAAATCAAATACACAGCATCAAAGAAAACATGAACGAAAATAGTTTCATAAAAAAAGAAAAGAAAAAAAGAATTACTTGTACATGTCAAATGATAACATGGGACAAAATAGCAAGTACAAAAAATAGTTCAGGGTTAATTGCACCGGTGGTCTCTATAATATCAAAAAGTCTGAATTTAGTCATTGTAAAACCAAAATGCACATTTTCTTTACAAAAATAAGTCATTTTTGCATGTCAGAAGCCCCCTCCGTTGGATGCCATTAGAGTATGGTCTATTAAGTAAGATTAAAGGGATGAAGTTATAACAATTGAAAGTTTAAGGAATTAATTAATGAATTCTGACTTTTTGATAATATATGGAACACTGAGCACTTAACCCAATAGTTTTATCCATGGTGCATCATGTATGAAGTATGACTGTACGTAACAGATTACGTGATATTGTCAATGTGGCACGATATTGAAGAATAACAATACAAATTACCACAGTAGTCAATACACACCATGGCTTGACAAACAAAGTAAGTTTCCCAATTGCCCCGAATCCCCAAATCGATTCCACAAAAACTGAATCCAGAATTTTGTGATTATGTCAAGATCAAACTCGATTCACGTACTCAAATCCACGAACTACATTCATTAAACCATAATCTAGAAACCTCTCTACTTCATCTCTCTCCACCATTAATACGAAACTCAAGATCGTCCTAGATAATTTGATGGTGAATGACTTCACGACCCAAGGCCATGTGAACCTTGGAATTGTGAATGATGTCACAATTGGGATGACTCTCCAATTTATAAATCGAATTTGGATGCAACACCGACACATAAATGTTTGCACTACAAGTACTCAATCCAGAATACTTAAAGAGAAAACACAATTCTCATAAAACTCTAAAATTCATAAAGTCAACTCTAGCAATAACAATGTTTAAAAGCTTTTAAATAGGCTTACAAACCCTAAAAAAATAATAAAAAGTAACCCTATCAAACAAAGGAGGAGAAAAACAAAAGAAAGGAAAGTATATAAAGCATTAAATATCAAAACACGTCAAAATCTGCACAAATTTGAAAAGCTAAAAATCACACAAAGTCTTAGTGCCTGGCGCTGCTACTTGTCCGCTCGCCTTTTGATATGTTTAAACTTTTCAGAATCGATAAATAGGCCCCCGAAGTCTCTAGGAATATCGTTCGAGCCTCCTAATTGGCTTGAAAACTTTAAACCTTAACACATAGCCCCCTCAAAGTGTAGATTCATTCTTAACCCCCTTGAGATCACATCATTCCCTCCCTCTTGAAAAGGATTTGACCTCAAATTCACATTAGGAACTCGATGATCCGTCGTGAAGTGAGATCAAACCAATCCACCCATTGGGTTAAAAAGAAGAAATCATCAATCATCCGTTTGACGAACCACAAAAATGATTTATTAGAAACTTTGAAGTCAAAGGGATCTTCATATTTGTCCATGTGAGTTTCCTTGGAAAGAACAAGCTCACCTCTCCCTTTAATCTCACTTTCTCCCACAATATTTCTCTGAGACTTTTCCCCTTGAATTTCTTCTTCTTTATCATCCATATCTTGCTCACTTATCGATTTGTCACTTTCACTTTTTCCTCCCTCATTTTATTTTTTCACACTCTCTTGTTGTAACCCCACTTGATCCACACACACTTGTTTTGGTGTAAAAAGAATTATATTGTTGAGGCCGAAAGAATAGTCAATAGTTGGCTTTTACTTGGACTAAGTTGTAAAAGTGGATGAAATCTTCGCCTCCCCTTTGATAGTTTTATAAATTTTATTTACAAGATACTTACTTAACAGACCAGACTCTAACGACATCTAACGAAGGGACTTTAGACATGCGACAAGAGTTATTTTGGTTTAAAAACGTGCATTTTAGCTATATAGGGACTAATGTAGACTTTTTAATAGTATATGGACCACGGGTGCACTTAACCCTAAAGTTTATCCACGGTGCATGAATGAAGTATGACGTAACTAACGGAATACGTGAAATAGACGCCGGCTTGACGAACAAGACAGCTTCGTCTTGGGTTTTACTAGGGCTTTTTAAAACCCCCAATTTCCTCAAATCCCCAATTCCCAAATCGATTTTCTGAAAATTGAATCCAGAATTCTGTGATGATGTCGAGATCACGCTCGATTCACGTACTCAAATCCGCCAACTACATTCATCAATCTCTAATTTCATCTAGAAACATCTCTACTTCATCTCCCTCCACCATTCTCAAGCAATCCGCCCTCCTCTCCAATCATTTCTCCGCAACAACTCAGTTTCCATCCGGCGTTCGCCATTTTCGAGGTGGCCGTGACCCCAGCTTCAGGTGATGTGCGTGCATTCATTTACATTGTTTGTGTATATATATGTGCGTGCGAGTGGGTTATGTGTGTTTATGTTTATATATATATATATATATATATATATTATTTGTGTCTTCATCTATACACTATTGTTTAACTGGAATTCGTGCCAAATTAGGCACTATAGTAAGTGCATATATGATATATAAGAGCATACATGATATATAAGTGTCATTGAATGAAATTTGATGAAATTGTAGGTATGAGACACCGCCACCTGTAAATTGGGGCATCCGGATTGTTCCAGAGAAG
The DNA here is from genome assembly GCA_016624345.1 of Platycodon grandiflorus. NCBI lineage: Eukaryota > Viridiplantae > Streptophyta > Magnoliopsida > Asterales > Campanulaceae > Platycodon > Platycodon grandiflorus. Next base: position 1,739,513 of record CM028364.1, on the reverse strand, counting down.
AAAGCCTATGTGATAGAGCGGTTTGGCAGATATGTGAAGACGCTTGAGCCAGGAATTCACATATTGGTTCCGCTTGTTGACCGGATAGCGTACGTGCATTCCCTGAAGGAAGAGGCGATTCCGATTCCGGATCAGTCTGCTATTACTAAAGACAATGTTAGCATATTGATAGATGGTGTTCTATATGTGAAGGTATTACATGTATTTTGGTGTTTGGTTTTTGAATTGTGTTTTGGTTGTGTAAATGATGTAGTGGTTTATTTGGAGCGGTTGTTTGTGTGTGTGAATGGTTTTGTGATGACAGATTGTTGATCCTAAGTTGGCATCCTATGGTGTGGAGAATCCACTTTATGCCGTCATTCAGCTTGCACAGACCACTATGAGGAGTGAACTTGGAAAAATTACACTAGACAAGACTTTTGAGGAAAGAGACACTCTGAATGAAAAGATTGTGGTGAGATTTCATTTCGTTTGCTTGATAGCTACACGCTTATGTCCTGAGTTGTTTTTTTTTAGTTTGCATTACTGCAGAATAGTTGGTTGTTGTGGTTCTGTAGTATGAGTTGTTGCGTGATCTCCGTATTACAGTCTTATAATTGGTTGTTGTGGTTCTGAAGTGTGAGTTGTTACGTGATGTCCATATTACAGTCTTATAATTTATAAAGCATCAATAATGCATAGGACCCCCACGAAGAATTGGTTAGTTATCTGGAAACAATAGTTTAGTCAAACTTGTATTTATTTGAAGGATCATATAGTCCGGTGCCAGTTATGTGTTTAGGTAAAATACGGGAAGAGCCATGAAATATGGAATTTGGAATAATGGTAATTGTATTGTCATTTTATAAATGGTAACGTTGATAGTAATTGGTTGATTACATATTCAAGCATGAAATTTGTATAATAGGTAATTGCTGGGTTCAAGTTGTTTGTCACTAGTTGAGCTGTTAACACCAAGTGAAAGCTATTCCAATTTCCCTTGTGCAGGATTATTCACTTAAATGCTTTATATGCTTACTTACATGTTGACCTGTAACGGTATTCTGTTCATTTATGGAATCAATTCACAAATGAACAGCTGATATTATTATTAGCGTACCTTGCGTAATGAGAAGTTGTTGAAGTTTCGCACACTGTAAAGAGAACCAAAGTTGAAGTAAAACAACTACATGTACACGTGTGCATATTCATAATAATATTTTTTTCAACCTGTTACTTCTCTATCTGAAATCTTATTGGACTTGGTTGCACAAGAGGATGATTCCTTCTACCTCTTTGATACCATGGAACCCCATACCATATGTTCATAGTTTAGTGCGCTGTCTGATTGGAGCACCTAGTTTGGATTGTCAACTGTTGCTATAGCTGGTCAGTATGTAAGAGTTCTGGTTCAGCAAATACTAGGCTTGAATTTTAGCTTCTTACATGCTCAAACTGAATGTTCTTGTATTTACTTATATTGCAGATGGCCATCAATGAAGCTGCAAAACACTGGGGTCTAGAGTGTCTACGATATGAAATAAGTAAAATAAATAGCTTTTGCTGAACATACTTGTAATCTCAAAGAAGTTACTATTTGCTGAAGTTTTCTTCAATTATAATTTACTTTCAGAATTTTGTTTTGAATATCATATCTCTACTTTATAGGGGATATCTCTCCTCCTCCTGGAGTAAGAGCGGCTATGGAGATGCAGGCGGAAGCGGAGCGTAAAAAGAGAGCGCAAGTGCTGGAGTCTGAAGGTAATGAAAGTCCCTAATATTTTCATAGTTTAATATTGGGCTGAATCCACAGTTTTCTGCAAATTGACCTCCCAATCTTGCTATGAAAATTCTGATAGGAAACTTCACAAATAGTATTTTCTTTCAAATCAAAAAAAAAAAAAATCTCCCAAAATATTTCATCTCTTTAATTTTCAGAGCTTATTGGAATGGATCCCCCAATATCATCGTTCAATATTAAAATATCTGAAAAATGTACTCATATACCATGAATTACTTCATGAAAGCTCTGTTACTTTTATTTATATATTCTGAAATTTGTGCGCTTTCATTTAACAGGAGAAAGACAGGCACACATTAACATTGCAGATGGTAAGAAGAGTTCGGTAATTTTGGAATCAGAAGCAGCTAGGATGGATCAAGTTAATAGAGCTCAAGGTAAGTTACCGTATTTTGATGTGAGCTGTTAAGTTTTAGCATTCTTTGAGTAAATGGAAGATAACAGTAGCTTTCTTCGTAATGAATTCTTGATATTTCCCCCTCCTTTCAGACAAATCAAAATCATTGAAGTTTTTCTATTTGGAACTGTGTTAGACCTAATTCCTAATAGTTTGGTTGGATTTATTGTAATTTCAAATTTACACTACAGGCCTGGCAATAGAGTAATGGAAATTTATGTTTTGTGGTCTTATTGTGAAAATCTGTTAGATGTGAGTAAGGCTACATGTTGGTTCAAGTGCTTGTTGAGTGTGGGATGAACACTAGTCTATCTACATTTGCATCTCCAAGCAAAGGAAATTCATATATGTTAACTTTTACCATCACGCTGAATACCCTAGCCCTTCATTCTTTTTCTCCACTTCTACAAATTGCCCTTATCGATTCAACAACACTGCTGGATGCTATCTAATTTTTCGACTGATATTGTTACTTCTGTATCATCCTTTGTAGTGTATTAACTGCCTTTTCCCCTTGTAATTTAATGTTAATTCAGGAGAAGCGGAGGCTATCCTTGCTAGAGCACAAGCAACAACAAAAGGGATTTCTATGGTTTCTCAGGCCCTTAAAGAACATGGGGGAGTGGAGGTAAGGTTCTTTAATCTCTGATTCAGTATATCACATTTATACTTTGTCGAGGTAGAAACTGGGGTCTATATTCTTCAAGTATCAAATTGATTTTGAAAACTACTTTTGCATTTTGCTGACCAGATGACCCTTTTATTGTAATTGAGCAAAACTCTCATGAGTCCTAAGGGTAATAGTCAATACGATTTGCTTGAAAAGAGGTTTGCTGGCCAGAAATACTTTTGCGGCACTCAAATTTGATGGTGATTGGTTGAAATGTCATAATTCATGATTTGTCCAACCTCCTTAATTGTTGATTCATGGGATATTACTATTCTGCACACATTTGATATGGTTTGAGACTTAAAAGGTCATGATGGGATTTGCAGGCAGCAAGCTTGCGCATTGCCGAGCAATACATCCACGCTTTCAGTATGGTGGCAAAGGAGGTGACGAACAGAGATCATTGACAGTTTTTAGCCTTCAATTTGATGCTTTAGGGATTTACTAAACTTTATATCCTTTTGTTTCCAGGGAACTACTCTACTGCTCCCTACAAATACTTCAAACCCTGCCAGCATGATGGCTCAGGCTCTAAACATCTACAAAAGCCTTATTGGCCAAGATTCTCCCTACAAGATTCCCGAGATCTCCCCCTCACAGGAGTTAACAACAAACACCAAGAGCAAGTCAACGTCTGGAAAATCTTATGGTGAGAGCCATTCAGTCGATAAAGCAGGTGCTTTGGATCAGCTAGGAGAACCAGTTTTCTCTCTCCAAAGCAACAAAAAGAAGGATTAGAGCTAAGGATTGCTTGATTGTACCTCGGGATCTTTCAGCTTTCGTGGGTTATGTTTTGACCCGTAGTCCGCTATTTTTGGTTTCTCAAAACAGTACCAAGTGTTCAGAATTTTTCTTTCTGCATAGAGCTGTAGACTTGCTTTCATTATTTCAGCAAGTATAATTGTTTTCCTTACAACGGTTGGTACAATTAACTGACAAAAGAAAGTGGGAATTTTCCATGACTACAAATGTGAAAATCATCAGTCTCCACTGGAGTGGATTTCCTGTATTGTTGAAATATAAATTTGCTCCCAGTTTCAATGCTTGTAATAATTGTCATTACCTTGGTACCATGTATTTGTATGTGAAAGGTGAAAGGGGTTGAATGGTGGTGGTGATGGCACCGCCATAGGTTGTGTGAGGAAGAGGTAAGGCGGTGAAAACAACAATGGCGCTTGAGGTGGCTTGGCTCCATTGTTGCAATAGTAAGTAGCGTGGCAAGGGTGGGTGGTGGTGGTGGTGGACCTGGTGGTGGATATAGATGGTTGAGGCGTATGAAAAAGCTCCTAGCCCACTTTCTTGGCTTACACCACTTTTTTATGCTTGTTGATGGTCTCTCGTTTGAGCTTATTTGGTTTTGGCAATTAAAGCTTTGCAATTGTTAACCTCTACATTCTCTCATATGCATTTAGGTTTTAAAGCTTTTTAGCTGTTGTAATCTCGACGTAGTTTTAATCTAACCTTGACCTACCAAGTACTCCCTTTGTTTTAGGCAAAGAGTTCACTATACTACTTTTGGATGTTCCACTCAAAGAGTTCACTTTAAAAAATTATGTTTATAATTTTCATAAAGTTTTCAACTTTACCCCCATTTGTAGTACAAACATATTAACAATATTAAAATATTTTTATAATTATAACTAACTTCAATGATATTAATATATTTTTTAATTATTAGACTTTTCAAGCATAAATTTTTTGGGTAGAGTGGAGGGAATATCAGCCAGTTCGACTTGTTGAGTTATCAGATTTTAAACAGGATTGAATGCTACGTTGTAGTTGAACTGCTAGCTTGTAATAAAAGTGCTAGTATCTATAATTATTAAGTAGATATCGTGCTAATTCTTTCATCTTCTTCGTTAATTTTTCTAAATTGATCTACATGTAAATTAGGCACCGTTTGATTCACGGAAAATGATTTTCAGAAAACATTTTCCTCATTTTTTGGTGTTCGATAACATTTGGAAAATATAGTCAATGTAAGATATTTTACAAGTTAATGTAAAATGAAGCCTTATTTTCTGAAAAATGACTTACGAATTCAATTTTCGCAAGTCATATTCCAAAATTTGTTCATTCCTATTTTTTCCTAATATCATCTTTACACATTTGAATGTGCTATATTCATTTCTAACTTTTCTTGAAAGAAAAATAATCGTAATAATTTACTGTAATATTTTGAAGTGATTCTATGAACAAAGTTTTATTTATATAACATTTTGTTGATATTGTCAATATTTATGGAAAATTTTATAAAATTGAAAAATATATTCATGTTCGTCTCAAAATAAATGTTCACTTTTATTCACGATCTCAAATAAAAGTAAATTTCATATTGAGATGAGAAAACAACAATAATATTACAGATTCAAGTAGTTGAATTCCAAAAATATTTTAACTTGATATTTCAATTAGAAATACTAAGATAGAGTGAACACGTTATATATATTATGTTCGAAATTCTTTAGTGGGTTGATTTAAAATTTTAAATTATTTTCTTAATACTTTAATTTTTAAAGATAGTATTAAACGGAATAAAATATTTGGTTGAAGAGTACATGAAGCTTTTGGTACAATTTTTGAGATTATAGACTTTTTAATTTGAGACTAGAATTGGAGCCCAATAGCACCTTTGCACTACTCAATTTTAATAAGTGCTCACTTCGTCCTAAAATAAGTGTCCATTATTTCATTTCGGGACGTCCCACAACAATTATCTAGTTCTTTTCTTTTTCTTTTGTCTTTGAAACGTGTTTTCAAGTCAATTATCAATTATGTTATTGTTATTAGTAATAATTGGGGGTTACTAAAGAAATTATTTAAAGTAAAAAACTTTTTAAAAATAAGTGCATATTCAATAAGAGACACTAATTTTAGGACGAAGGGAATATAATCTTTTATATGTATTCATGACATGTTTTCCATAAAAAAATTCATGTGTTTGCCAAACACTCGAAAATATATTCCGACATATTTTTAAAAAATTTACCAAGCGTCTAAAAATAAAACTTTTTTATTTTCCAGAAACTATTTTTCAAAAATTATTTTTTAGAAATTATTTTCCTTGAAACAGAGCTTAGGTTCTATGCCTTTCTACCCCCCTTTGGATAAGTAAGTACTAATGGGCATGAACTAGATTGAGTGTTTATCGTGATTTTGAAAGTCGGCCCTTCACGTAACGGAGTTGGTTCTAGCGTATGGTAATTACGGATAATCTTTCTAATTCAGCATCCATGTTCCCAGAGGGAGGTGTTACGAAAGTCTATAATCTTCAGTATATTCTTTTCTTGAACATAATCATGATTTAAAAAGAACTCTCATTTTGAGATAAGAGGGCATAATTTTTTTTTACGATGAAGTAGAGATTTATTTCAGAATGATTCTGCTTTTTGAAATAATTAGGAATTGTATAATAATCTTGCGTCTTTGTTTTTGCACTACCTTTTCAGATTGCAACTTTTCATTTAACATTTATGTGACTCTATATTCTATTTGCTACTATATATATATATATATATATATATTTACCTGTCTTGTTAATGCGTCTAACGGATCGCTTTTGTAAACTCGACTTTGGCAATACATACAAACTCAACTTTGGAAAAGTAAACTCGACTTTGGCAATCTCTCTCTCAAGATGACAACTCTAACAGGGTTCGGCCTCTTACAAAGAAATACGAAGGATGATGCAAACCAAAGAAGGCAAGCATTATCCTCCTATGCAGGAGGAGCACCCACCTGGTATAACAAAGCATTGAGTTGAAAGATAATCTGAAGAACTAGCCAGACAAACCAACAACTAATGACTGTAAGCTCCCACCTGGTATAACAAAGCATCAAGTTGAAAGATAATCTGAAGAACTAGCCAATCAAACCAACAACTAATGACCATATCAGTAACTCCCTAGAGGGTTTCGGGGCTACTTTACTTGCTTCCTATGGCTGGCAGGAAGGAAGACGGAAAGGAAGACGTGCAAAAGGTGAAATCGAGCTCGTCCATTGGAAAATCTAATTCTGGTAACAAAGTTGAGCCAGCAGAAGCTCCTAAGCTTGCTACTGAAATAGCTAGAGTACATGCGAGCTCTACCTGCAATAGTGCCAGTAAAGTTAGATGAGCTCAAGTGGTGGTTCCGCTTTGTTTGCACATCGTATAGCTAGACTTATGGGTCCATTGACGAGCATTGCAAGCCTAGACTTCAAAGAATAGTAGGTTTTTGATGTTGTTGGACCCAGGAGCTAATGCACGGTGTTGATCAAGACTTTCTAGAAACCACGTTCCCGCACCAGCTTGGAGGTTCAGTTCTTATCCTCTGTGGCAAGCATAAAAGCATGTATGGGAAACTTGTAGGGAGTGTATGGTAAACTTGTAGGGAGGAACATGGACCAAAAAACTGGCTTAGTACAATTGTAACAACCAGGCATTGCTCAACTTTCCCTTCAAATAAATTGCAGAGTATGTTGGAAATCCAAGTTACATTGGGTATTGCAATTCTTCCAGCAGCCAACAGTGGTGGAAAGCACTTTTTTATGACATATTTACCCGCAGAACTTGTAAAATATACTTGTAACGAATCACTTTATACGCAGAGAAAAATTGATAACACAAATGAACCGAAACTATTGTTCCATTACTAATATTTCCCTTGATTTTACAAACCAACAATGATTAAACCATGAAGCCTAGAGCATAATTCGCAAGATACTGTTCATCATATGTACACATAACACATGTAAGTCAGGCACTAACTTGTGGAAAAACCACCCAGTTTAGGGAGGGAGGGAGAGAAAGGCCTTTAAACTGCTTTTACATGCTAGCATGCTTCGCCAGTGCAGCAATTTTTGAGTATAAACCCAATAGGCAGTAGCCACTGAATCATTCATTTGAGAAAAGTTACAAGGGTTTGTACACCTCGAAATAGCACGCAGTAGTCCCAATGGAACAGAATAAGGAAATAAAATGTAGTAACAATGGAACAGAAGAAGGAAATAAAACCCTACTGGATAATTGAACTAGTAAAATGTTTCTATGAACTTTACATTTAACACGTTCACTTAGCTATTCCTCTCATGACCATTTGTAATTGAAATGGGTAAGTAACAAATATTAGACAGATACCCAAAGAAATGACTACTGGTAGCAGGTTTACATTTCAGAGGGGCTCTGATGGACGGAAAACTAAACAAAAAACAGCAGAAGGTAGAAACGATCCAACAACCACTGCATACAGGACTATCTCAAGACTCATTCACCAAATAATCATTTACTAATAAGCCAAGACATCAGCAAAAGAGAGAACACATGTGCAGTCAAGTTACAAAAATGTAAAGTTGTGCCGAGTGCAGCATCATTAAACAAAAACTCATGAGATTCTATCCGTGTCCATCTGTAGAAGCATTGACTAGTTATAGAGTCTCAACAAACAAGCCAAATGGATAAATCTGCCTACAGATTAGCTGTTTTCTTCTTTTTAACTAACCCAAATTTCTGCAATCTACCAGATATTGATAGGAAAATTCGCAAAGTTATACAAACAAATTGAAAACCACAAAGAATTTAATTGGGGAAAATTAGCAAAGTTAATCAAACAGAAAACCACAAGAATGTAATTGGGGGAAATGAGGAAAGTTACATGAACAAACTAAAAATCACAACAATGTAATTGAGGAAAATTAGCTAAGTTACACGAACAAACAGATTGAAAACCACAATGAATGTAATTGTTTGAATTGTGATTGTAAAAGAATGGCAGAAAGAATAAACCCTAATTGCCCTCTTAAGTACAGCATACCGACTGTGTATATGAAATCGTGTTAAATCTAACCTCCAACATATGATACAAATCCAATATCATCAAAGCAAGCCGAACAGAACGAAGAAACCAAGTAAAATCAGCCACACAATTTGTACCAGCTGAAGTGCCTGACCGGAAACCGGGCCGCTGCCGCCATTCTCCACCTCACAAATCCCTAGCTTCGCCACACGAGTTCCCGCACAGAGCGCGTCAGCGCAGCCGCACCAGTACGTAACGTTGTCGACGCCGCAGACCGGGTCAGCTCGGAAGCACTTGACAGGGCAAGAACCTTGGGAGACCGTGTCAGCGCAGAAGGAATTTTCGCCGTCCGACAGTATTCGGAGGGGATCGTCGGCAGATCGGACGGTGGGGAACGTGGTTACGGCAACGATTGAGATTATGAGAAGTAGGAGTGGGGAAGGCGATCTTCTCGCCAATAATTTGGACATGATCGTCGGCGAGAAAGCTTGCCGTTGGCTATTTCCGATGAAATTGCCGATTTACTAACAGGAAAGCCCCAATTCGAAATTCTTGAAATTGAATTTCGGGTTTGGGAATTAGGGTTTTGTGGGTAACGAATCTTGGGGAAAAGTGATTGACAGGTAATCTTGATAAGGAAAACTTTGTTGGCCGTTGTGCTGTAAAATTATTTTCTTTATTTTATAGGTGACTATACTTTTTTTTTTTTTTGAAACCAGGTGACTATACTTTTATGAACATGGATTGGTGTATTTAGCCAAGCCAACAATATTACTCCTTGCTTTTTCAAAATAAAAAAAAAACACCAATATCATTGAGAAAGAGACAAAAATACAGCAAATATAAGTTGCAGGGTGTTTTTTATTTGGAAAAAGTGCACCAAATTTCCCATAATATTGGGGGTAACGTACTTATGAATTTTATTTTTTTTAAATTAGTCTGTTTGATTCTGCGTTTTGGCCAAAACGTAGGGATAAAACAACTTATTTGCAAAAATTGTGTTTCAATGCTGCGGCAGAATAAAATGCATTTTAAAAACACAGCTGCATTTTAAAACGCTGAAATTTTTAGCTTTTTCCCAAAACGCAGGTTTTAAAAGCATGATAGGAAAAAAAAAAACTTTGTTTTGAAACAATATCTCAAACGCATTTATATATAAAAAAACTGTGTTTTGAAAAATATGCTTTTTAAAAATACAACATTTTTAAAACGGAGCGTTTTAAAAACGTTACACCAATCAAACTCTTAAATTCATAGTCGAACGAGACTACTATAAATGAGATCTTCTACATTGAGAACTTTTGAATTCACCGAATGAGATATAATTGAAAGATTTTCATTTTATTTATACTATATTTAGCTATTCAATGTCAAGTTTAAAAATTGAAATTGAATGAATAATTTGAACTTCATAGAATTTAAATTGTTCTTTCAATTCTAATTTCAAACTCTAAAATTAAGCATCCAAACATAATTTTAGTCCAAATTTTAAAAAGTACATTAAAAAAAATTAAAAATTTTAAATTATTAAATGAGAATATTATAATTGCATAAGCATAAAGGATGTGCTCCCTTCCCTCAATGGTGGGTGGTGGTGGGTGACATATTTCATATTCAAATTAACCAACACAAAAATACATATATTGACAACCAATAAAAAAAATTATTTTGAAATAAAAATATTATAATAAATAATTACTAATTTGTATATATTGACAACACTTAACTTTTGTCAAACATTAAGTCGACAAAAGCTTATATTCAATAATAATAATTTTTTTAAAAAATATTTCTAAAATGTATCAATTAATATCAAAATTAAATTAAACCTGCAGAGCACGAACTCTATAAGTAGTAAATGTATAATTCTCAGTGATGTGCATATTTTGGACCGGCTAGATTGTATAGGCCTCACCCCAGCAAATGGGCCCGAAATGAATGGAGGCCCGGTCCACTCAGGGCTATATATACTATCTCCTATACCAAGCCAAGGTAGGCCCACATTTTATACGGGAAATACATGTTCTAACTGATATTCTGCTAGTGGCCGGTACTGATTATCACACCGGAGGATTTTGGCGGGTACCCTCCCCGCCCCTCTCACGGTGTTTTTTGCACAAATACATGCGGATATCCGAGATCCGGACGGCGACGATCCATTCGGCACCCCCGGTGCCCCTGATTTTTTCGGCATCATCAGTTGGTTCCGTTGCTGGGAAGAGAGACAGTACAGTTCCGAAGATTACCCAAAAGATGAAGTTACACTTTTCTGGCCATGGCGTATTTTTGGAACGAGTTCATTAGGCACCATGGCTGAAGTTAGGAGAGATCTGCCATGCCTTGATTGCTTGGAGAACAATTTCCCATTTTTGTTCTTGCAGTGGGCCCGCCATGCCTTGATTACTTCGTGAAAAAATTCTCAATTTTGTTCTTGAAGACTTGCAGTGGACCAATACTACTTCCAAAAAGTAGATTACTTCTGTGGGTTTTGGACTCCAAAATGCTTACACGGCCGGAACAAGTGGGAATTTTTACGAACAGTTGGTGGTATCAATGTCCAACCCACTTTAATAATAATATACACATCACAAATCTCCCAACCACCAGATTCAAAACAGGAAGCATGGAATGAAGAAATTAGAGTGGAATCTCTTGATAGCATTGCGGAGAGACTGGCTTTGCGAAGAGAAATCACAGAAGTTAGTCACAGGCCGGCGACCATGGCATGGCTAGTACGCAAACACGGGTAGAATGGAAAAAAATTACCACAATATGTCTCGCCTCTCCCAGATATCGCCGGCGACGCATAGCCGCCGCCGTCCAGCCTCAACAAGGAGCCCTCTACGCCGCGAGGATGATGCCGAGGAAAAATCGTCGTTAAGGATGATCGCGGCAGTGACGGTGGTCGGCGATATATGGCGAGGGATCGCCGGTAAGGAACAGTCGCATGCGTGCATCGACAACGCCGGAGAAGATGAGGAGTAGCATGGGCTGACGGATAACTCCAACCCACGCACATCAGTTACAAACGTGGGAGAAACGGTCCTCTCCATTATTGGCAGTTACAAATGAGCCCTTGAATGCTGGCAGTTACAAGAATGGTCCTTCAAATGCAGAACTGTTTTACCTTGGTCCCTCCACTATGGGCAATTATAAACATGGCCCATTTATTGCTGAAGGGTTGCAGTTTGGTCTCCTAACCACTGGGTAATTGCAACGTGGTCCATTCAATGCTGAAGAGCTACAATATGGTCCCTCCAATTACAGGGTAGTTACATCTTGGTCCCTTGACTGATGGGAAGTTACAGCTTGACCCTTTAATGAAGAACAGTTGCCAATGGGCCCCTCCACTATCGGTTAAGCTCCGTTAAGTAACGGTCAAAACAAACGAACCTCACCGCTTGAGTGGAGCTCGCGGTTGAGTAAATTATATCCTCCCCGCTCGAGCGTTGCTCGCGGCCGAGTAGATGATATCCTCCCCGCTCGAGCGTTGCTCGCGGCCGAGTAGATGACATCCTCCCCGCTCGAGCGGAGCTCGCGGCTGAGTAGATTACATCATCCCCGCTTGAGTAAAACTCGCGGCTGAGTCGATTACATCCTCCCCGCTCGAGTGGAACTCGCGGCTGAGTAGATTACATCCTCCCCGCTCGAGTGGAACTCGCGGCTGAGTCGATTACATCCTCCCCGCTTGAGTTGAACTCGCGGCCGAGTAGATTACATCCTCCCCGCTTGAGTGGAACTCGCGGCTGAGTCGATTACATCCTCCCCGCTTGAGTTGAACTCGCGGCTGAGTAGATTACATCCTCCCCGCTTGAGTGGAACTCGCGGCTGAGTCGATTACATCCTCCCCGCTTGAGTAGAACTCGCGGCTGAGTAGATTACATCCTCCCCGCTTGAGTAGAACTCGCGGCTGAGTAGATTACATCCTTCCCGCTTGAGTGGAACTCGCGGCTGAGTAGATTACATCCTCCCCGCTTGAGTGAAACTCGCGGCTGAGTAGATTATACCCTCCCCGCTCGAGTGGAACTCGCAGGTCGAGGTTAAAAACGAACCTCGTAGGTCGAGGTCCCTCCCAGGTCGAGCTGATTCCTTAATTAACGTTTGAGGTCATGTGTTGCTCGAGTAACGAGCACATGACTTAGTTAATTTTAAGGATCATTGTTATGCTCCCAGGTCGAGTTGATTTCCTTAATTAATGTTTGAGGTCATGTGTTGCTCGAGTGACGGGCACATGACTAAGTTAATTTCAAGGATCATTGTTATGCTCCCAGGTCGAGTTGATTTCCTTAATTAATGTTTGAGGTCATGTGTTGCTCGAGTAACGAGCACATGATTTAGTTAATTTCAAGGATTATTGTTATGCTTCTAGGTCGAGTGGATGCATCTTGGCAGGTCCAAGGTGAACACGAGCAAATAGTACTCCTCACCCTCGAGATGAATCTCGAGGAATAAGGAGTGGGGGGCTTCTGATGTGCATATTTTGGACCGGCTAGATTGTATAGGCCTCACCCCAGCAAATGGGCCCGAAATGAATGGAGGCCCGGTCCACTCAGGGCTATATATACTATCTCCTACAAGCCAAGGTAGGCCCACATTTTATACGGGAAATACATGTTCTAACTGATATTCTGCTAGTGGCCGGTACTGATTATCACACCGGAGGGTTTTGGCGGGTACCCTCCCCGCCCCTCTCACGGTGTCTTTTTTGCAGACAAATACATGCCAGATATCCGAGATCCGCGGGACGGCGACGATCCATTCGGCACCCCCGGTGCCCCTGATTTTTTCGGCATCATCACTCAGTCTGATGGTTTAGGTTTGAAACTAGCTTCAAATCTTCTATCTCACTCTTAAATATACCATTTATCTCATTAAATATTAGTCTTACACGTATTCTTACTATTTAAAAAATTCTGCAATGAATTTATCTATATTTAGATAACTATTGTAGGTAATACTAGTATAAATGGTAATTTGTGTCTTTGTTACTTCATAAAAGGTTATCCATACATTACGTTTGGTAGGTAAACTAGTGGAGCAGCAGTTTACCAAACCTTCGCCTTTACTAACTACTTCAAAGCTTAGAGCAGCTCCAATAACCTATTTCAAAGTTTTATCAGCCCCATCAACCGGTAGAAAATGACTGAGCCATAATTAGAGTTGGTAAATGGACTAGTTCTAGTGGTTTTTGGTCGGTTTTAACGGATTGTGGTTCTATAACAGGTTGCAAATTAATTGGTTCAATTTTTTCGTATCACTAATATTATGAGTTGAACCCTAATCTTAGCGAACTTTGGATTAAATGGGTCACTATTAAACCATAACTAAAAATATAATATAACAATATTTTAAAATAGTGATTTAATAAACCACTTATAACTTAGATAGTTTCTTATATTTTTTACAAGAAATATAAACTAGATATTTTTTTACATCGTTGTATTATAATTTTCAACATATTTTTTCCAAAATAAATATTGTAATAACTCTACTTAACAGTTATTTTCAAAAATTTTATTTATATTTTAATATTTATTCACAAGTATACAAAGAAGATTTATAGTGCAAATAATAAATGTATTTGACTTTAAATTAGAAAGTTGTTGATTTTATTCTCATTATGGTTGTTTTAAGTATCTCCTAAACTTTTTACAACCTAATTAATAGGGTGAATTATAGGCCGGTCCATTTTCAAACATTTGTAATCGCTCCAGTCCACTAATCTTTTTAAAAAACCGGAAAAAGGCATTTTTGGGGCGAAAAGACGATTATGCCATTAATGAAAGAAAAACACGCGCGCTTCAGTAACCCAAGGCATCGCGATGCACTACTTTGGCAACGCGATGCACCACTTTGGCATCACTATGCACCACTTTTTGCATCACGATGCAACAAATTGGGGCATCGCGATGCAACAATTGGTGCATCGCGATCATCGCAGCGCGCTTTAGGGAACCAAAGCATCGCGATGCACCACTTTTGCAATCGCGATGCAACAATTGTTGCATCGCGATTTACCACTTTTGCGAATCGCGATGCACCACTTTTGCAATCGCGATGCACCACTTTTGCAATCGCGAATTCGCGATGCACCACTTTTGTAAATCGCGATGCACCACTTTTGCATCGCAATGCACCACTTTTGCAATCGCGATGCAACAATTGGTGCATCGCGATCATCGCAGCGCGCTTTAGGAAACTTGATTTTCGTTTACCTGTTGCGTTGCCCAGCATACTGCAATTGGCGAATTAAATCAGTTCAAGAACATCTTCCTCTGTTTTTGGACAGCACACTGTCAAGCTTGATTTGAAGCTCAAAAATGGTATTTTTTGGTAGAAAAATTGTGCACAAATATAGTACTAAATTAGGATAATAATATGAGATTGATTTTAAACAAATTCGAAGCTTAAAACAGAGATTTAAGTGGCCAAAACAGCTCAAGAACAAAGAAAAATGGGATGAACTCAAAAATTTTAAATTTGATCAAATTCGTGCTTTATGCATAAAAATTGATACCCAAACATGAGGAAAGACTATATTAACAACATGAAATTATTTATATATCAATTTGAATCTCAAATCTGAAGCAACGATGTTGTTGAGGGTATTTTAGGAAGAAAATATTCAAAATGTCTTTTAGCGGTTAAAAAAAAAAGGTGTACTGAAGAGAAATTTTTTTTGAGAAAGTAGACCGATCAGCAATTTCTCCTAATTAATATTACGCGAGTCAACAGACCAACCCTAAAATCTGACGAACTAGCCCTAACGGGCCACGGTTTAACGGTTTAGGTCAAAAGCCCTGATTTTAATTAGGCAAAAAATATTAACTCCTAACTCTATTTTTTAAATTTAAATGGGTCAATCCTACATATTATGACCCCTTTTAACATCTTTAGCCATAATGGAGCGGTGAGGTGGCATCAAACGGTTGATGCAAATCAACCGCTTTGTCTGCATGGTGTTGTCTACTTGCCTCCACATTTGTATTGTTTTGATAAAGATTATTGTATTACTCCCTCCGTCATTAGATTATTTTCTTAATCGATTTTGTACACAAATTAAAAAAATTAATTGATTTGATTGAAGTTTTTTTTAATAATCATATGCATATAGCTCATAATTAAAATAAAAAGAAAAAATAAGGATAAATTGATAAAGTATTGTGTTAAAATGAAAACTTTCAAACAAGATAATTATTTTAAGACGAACAAAAAAAAAAGCAATACAATAATTTAAGAACGTAGGGAGTAGTATTTAAATACAATAAATATAAATATTATTGATTGTTGTCTCCACTTCTCTTATATATGCCATTTCAATTATGTTCATTATAATTTTGTATTGATTTTTATTCAATAAAGTCTATATTATTGTATTGGTATTTTAAATTATCAATAAATATTAATGGATTAAAAATTATTTTAAAAAGATAAAAATAAATATATGTATTATGTGGTAGACATAATATGCTTTTTCTAAAAACTAATTAATTATTTTTAAAACAATATATTTAATTTTAAAAATACATATAGTACTTTTATGTGTATATTATTATAGAATAAAATATTTAATAGTAAGTCCATGCTATAAAACCTTTATAAGTTTATCTATAGTGGAGATTAAGTTTATAATTAAAAAGTTTATGAATTGATGATGTAGCATGAAATATAAACCTGTAAAAAGTTTATCTACCGGAGATGCTCTTATACTTTAATCTGCCGGGTGGACTTCTAATTCTTCTTCTTCTCCTATTTAGTTTTTTTTATTTCCCAAGGTGTTCATGGGCACATAGGTAAAGGACTAATCTTTCAAGTTTGGGAGGACCACAAGAACAGTAAAAAAAATTCAACATAAAGTACTCACTCCATCCCTAAATGGATGTCTATTTATAAAATAAATAAAAAATTATCCTTGAATGAGCATTTAATTTTGTATAAATTTATTAATTTTACCTTTTACACTTACAAAGTAAACTTCTAAAATTGTATATGGATAAATTAAGAGCATTAATGTACAAATACTATTAAAATGACCAAAAGTTAACTTCCTTAATTTTAGTGAAAAACTAAAATTAAACACTCATTTAGGGATGTAGAGAGTAATATTGTAAGTAAATTTCACAGTACATTGTATTGGGTACATTTTAATATACTTCTTCAATATTCTATTTTGAGAAGTGTCACATGAAGAGTTTACTTTCAAAACTTATGCATATAATCTTTGTAACTTTTCAACTTTATCTTTCAAATGTAATATAACTTGCTTATGCTCGTTGATTTTTTGTAATTATAACCAATACCAAGTATCGTTATATCTATAATACAATAGCTCTCAGTTCGTTCGTGTGCAATTGACTGAGGCTAACTACTGGCCCAGATTTACCGAGTTACTAAAATCTAACGGCTGTAATTTACTCAAATTTTCACACGCGTGAGTGACGGTTTCTGGCGTATGACTCTCTCCTCTCTCTCTCCCCCAATGTTCTCTCTCTTTCCTTCCACCAAGCTGACTCTCTCCTTTTCTCTCTCCCCCAATGTTCCCTCTCTCTTTCCTTCCACCATGGAAGGAATCCTATTATGAGTTTGTAAAGGATTGTGGTTTACCTACAAAACCCACAAAAATCTAGCGCCCCAATCTCTCTCTTCACTCAGTCTCTCTGGCTCTCTCTCCGTCTCCGGCACCCTAAAATCTGTTTAAGCTCCACCACTGTACGAAGGTCAGTCCCTGCCCGGAACCATAGCCTGCTTCAATTTGATGGAACAATAGTCTGCTTCAATTTGATTTTGATTTAGTTTTTCTTTTCTTGGATTTCGTTTTTAGCCTGTTTCATCTCTTTATTTTGCTTGGATTGGATTCATCTCTTTGTTGAAGACAGAGAGAAAAAGGGCACTCAAGGTTTGATTTTGGACTTTTGTAGTAACTTGATTTTGATTTTGATTTTGAATTTGATTTTTTTGTGACTCTCTCTCTTCAGTCAGTCTTTGTTCCGGCCTCCTCTCTCTCCACAGCCGGAGGTTTAACCTCCGCCACTGTAGTCATCTCAACTGTAAGTCAGCATCTTCAATTTATTTATTTCAATTTGATTGGTATATTTGTATCGCTTTTGTGTGTCAGTTTTTTTTTTTTTTTCAATTTGATTGGTATATTTGTATGTCTTTTGTGTGTCAAGTTTTTTTTTTTTTTTCAATTTGATTGGTATATTTGTCTGGCTTTTATGTGCGTTTTAATTTGATTGGTATATTTGTCTGGCTATTTTGATATGTTGAGATTCCATATACATGAATATACATGATTTCTTAGGCTAAGTTGTAAACTCCACCATGTATCAGTTCAACTCCATCACTTCTTGCAAGGAGTCATTATTGCTTGATATTGGGTTGGCAGTTCAGGGCGGTGTCTTTATTTTTACCTACTTGCCCTATTTATCTACAATAGTTAAGCCAAAGCCATTTGGAAGTAAAATTGTGCTGCTAACTTCGAAAAAGGAAAGAACGAGTCAACTGCAATCCTCTGACTATATAATAATTACAATTTTACAACATTATAACAACACAAGCAAAATCAGCTAAATGGGCCTATTAAGCACAGCTGCAGAAAACTTTTGTAGTATACAATTGAACCCAGAAATGAGAGAGAGAGAGAGAGACAATTTGCCATCAAGAATGAGTATGCTCAAATATATTCACAACAGTGTTCCAAGTTCCAACCAAACAAGATACGGCGAACTGCTAACCGTCTCTAACTACTGGGCTTCAAATGTTAGACAACCAGATTCGATCCGTCCGTACATTGCAAGTTCAAATTGTTAATTGACAGCTAGCAAACAAAAGATGAGAAATCAAGAGAAGGAAGAAGATAACAAATGACAAAGCAAATCTAGACACCATCTGATGAAAAAATAAGAGCAAAAAAAAAAAAACAAAATTAAAAAAGAACACAAATCCTTCATCATGCACATGAACACTTTCTCCTCCACTTCGAATCACCTGCACATCAAACACGGAGATCAGATGAGAGCAGAACTGTAATCCAAGATCATCCAAAATGAATGGCTAACATAAAAGCCTTCATTGTAATCACCAGTAACAGAGCCGAAGGACAGGTAAGTCAAGTAGCTGTCTAATTGATCAAGTACTAGGCTAAATTCCCAACCAAAATTAGATTGGTTTCATATTTTCAAGAGGTATGATTATTTACAGCAAGATGTTTCCATTTATAAATTTATAGAAAAATACAAACGCATAATTTGGAATGGAAGATGTTATTTTGGTCGGTTGCATGTTTTTTCATGATTTTATGTTCTCATTAGTTTTGGTTATAATCTCTTTGGTTGTTACAAAAGTTACAAACTATATACACATATGTTCAGAATATTACAATGCCAATATTTATATTATCCCACATATGTTCAGAATATTCTTTATGCGACGTGGTAATAATTTTCCACCATATGCACCTATGACAGAGGAATCTTGCAAATTAACTACAGTGCAATATACAAGGTCTGAGCAGGGCAGGAATCTTGCAAATTAACTAGAGTAACTTCCAAACTAAGCATACTCTTGAGCATTGCATTTCCAGCATAATAAGCCTACCAGAACCAAGAAAGTTGATAGCTCAATTTCCTCCTGCTTGAGCAAGCTACTGAGATGTAGAAATGATATTAACCCAATTTCAACATATTTGCATAAAGTTACAACTCTTATACCTGAACCACCAGCCCCATGCTTAATATCTCGAGCATTTTACTCTAAACTGCCAATACAGTAGTTGCACGAATATTGAAACACATGGACTAAAGTTTGATGCTCTTCAGGTGAGGTCAGGGTTAAGAGCAAACAGTATACCTTATCATGATTTAACTCCCATAATTGCACTTATAGAGTTTCTCATTCCTTTTGGGGGATGTTCCACTTGAAGATTGAGCTATATTATGTAAAGTCTTAATCTGATATAGATAAAAAGGTGTGTGCAGACGGAACGTCCAATTTTGTTGGCTTTGGAAGCATTTCCATCTAACCTTCAAGAGCAACTCGATCAGTACATGGATAACAGGTTTGGTTTCTCTCTTAATTGATTTGATAGACTTTGTTAAGTTTAGAGAATGCGAGGGCTAATGATGAAAGAAATTATAAGAAAATAACAGGAGTATCAAATTTTTTTCATTTGATATATCAGAAAGTAGTTTTAGAATGTCATGAAGTTTTTAAGCTTATATTTCAAGCAATTTACTCTTAAAGTGGAAAAATTCCTAGGAGGACAAGACAGATTCTCTAAAAGAAAAGGGAGTCATACACCGCAGTTGAATTGGTTAAAATAGGTTCATTGTTTTTAATTTGTTTTCATGGGTTTTCAGGCTTCTCTCAAGGGCTTTGACTGTCAGTTTGCTGTTGTAATTGATTTATTATCTTCATGCAATTTACTCTTGAAGTGAATAAATTCCTAAGAGGACAAGACAGACCCTCTAAAATAAAAGGGAGTCATAAACTGCAGTTGAGTTGGTTAAATAAGTTTGTTGTTTTTATTTATTTTTCATGGGTTTTCAGGCTTCTCAAGGGTTTTGACAACAAGTTTGCTGTTGTAATTGATTTATTATCTTCAAAGACTTCTAGACGCAACATGGATTTTTTGAAACTTTTGTATAGATTAGTTACCAATTCTTTTCTCATTCTATGTTTTGTGGTTATTTTCCACATTTAGTTAATACTCCCTTCGTCCCAAAACAAGTGTCAAATTTTTTAGTTTTTTTGCAAAAATTAAGAAAGGTGACTTTTACGTCATTTTAGTTGTGCATATACATTAATACTCTTAGTGTCCAAACTATAATATTGCAAGTGTAGACACAATAAATAGCAAATGTGACGTTAGTAACTTCATGAAAAAGGGACACTGTCTTGAGGAAACAATAAAACTATTGTTGCTACATTTTAAATATTTTTTTTATTTCAATATTTTATTATTAGTTTTTTACGAAATAAATGAATTGTATTTGATTATTATTTTATTTTATTATTTTTTTGTCATTTAGTCTTACTTACCCACTACAAAACCTCGAGTATGCATTGATCATATCTCACACCGATACCGTGCCATAGGTACGGGCATAAAGACCTAGTATTTCTTAATTAAGGACTTTTTAAACGTAAATTATTTGATCGAAATGGAATGAATATTGTTTTTTTAAAACGTATCTTTGCTCGTTAGCATATAACTAGTTTCACACCCGTGCATTGAACGCACGAACATATATATTTTTTAATTAAATTATATTCAAGCAAAACAAAGACAAAAAAAATTAAAAGAATAAATTAAGAAAAAAATTTATATTGGAGACAAC
Source organism: Platycodon grandiflorus (assembly GCA_016624345.1). NCBI lineage: Eukaryota > Viridiplantae > Streptophyta > Magnoliopsida > Asterales > Campanulaceae > Platycodon > Platycodon grandiflorus. The sequence goes on along the minus strand of CM028364.1, from coordinate 1,718,557 downwards.
TACTTAAATAGAAATACATCAACGTATCGGTAATATTATAGATTCTGAAAAAATTTCTTATAGACAACATTTGTTGTTGTTTTGTATCGTTTGTCTGTTCTCACTTCAAACAAAAACACATAACATTGCAAAATGGATATTTATTGGAAGAATATCCCAAATTCACGTGTTCTGTTTGTTTCATCAAGAGGCAAACAATTTCTCCACATCAGATTTTAAATTATTTTTATTATCAAAGCACATCTGAAAAGGAATAAAGCATAACTAAAAAAATATACAATTTCAAAATACAAATGTCAAAATATAACAAAAAAACAAAAAAAATTTACCTTGAGCAAAATACATATTTTTATCTAAATGCATTTTATTGTTCAACATTGCACTAACAAAAGGGTTAGGACAATCTATATTACAATAGTGGTGGATTCTCATGTGTGGTTTTGTAAAAGACAATTACCGGCTAAGATTTTCCCAAATTACTAACATCTTACGGCTAAAATTAAATCCTAGGTTCACATGTGCGAGTTGTGGTTTCTCTTTCATATCCACCGCGACTCCTTCCTCCTCCTCCTTCCTGGAATCCAACCACGGCTTCCGCTCTCCCCAACCTCCAAGAAAACCCATCTCTCCCTTCCCTTCCAAATCCCTAATTCCTCAAATTGAAGAAGAAGATTGAGATCACACCCATCACTTCCCTCTCTTTCTCTCTCCTTCCTTCCAAACTCAAACTCAAACTCTTCCAAATCCGCTCCTCAATCTCCTCATCCGATGAGCCTCTACCGCTCACACCCATCAACGAAGACGGCGAATCCGACGCCTCTTCCCCCACATTCGTCGATGAATGGGACTGAGCCACTGACGAAATTGACTGCTTTTGCGTACCTTTGCGTCGGAGCCCTCTTCCCCAACTGAAAAAGTACAGGATCACACAATTTCAAACAACGCGAAGGAGTGGGTTCCGATTATGGAGCCCGTAAAGCTCTAAACATTCCAATCGCCGCAGTCCGGTACTTCTTCATTACCTCATCATTCTTTGTCTACAATTTCTTTTTAAATTTATAATCCTAACAAAAACACTTCTTTCTTTAATTTAATTGATTAAATTCTGTGCTTTGATTGTTGAAATAATTCAATATCTGTTTGGTCTCTGTGAGAGAGAGAAAAGAATGTAAATAATCTGACTACAATCTGTAAATTGGACCTTTCTCCTTAATACCCTCCTCATTATCCTTCCAAAATAAAAGAAATAAGTTCATAAGCTGGTGATTGGTAGTTTCTTCTCTCTCTCTCTCTATCTATCTATATATATATATATATATATATATATGATATATATATATATATATATGTATATGTACGTGTATGCATATCTTTTCCTGAGTTTATGTGTATCTGACATACCCCATTTCAACATTGGTTTCTTCTTTTTGCATCAATTTGTTGTCATCTGTTTTTATTGTTATGATAACTTTGTGCTCTGACTTTGAGTCTTGATGGCTGAACCTGCTCTCTCTCTCTCTCTCTCTCTCTCTCTCTCTCTCTCTCTCTCTCTCTCTCTCTCTCTCTCTCTCTCTCTCTCTCAGCTGACACATATATTTATTATAATGGTCATATATCCACTACGTGGTTGCTGCCTATTTCAAATTTGAATATATGTAGATAAGGAATTTTGGTGTCTTTCCCCCCTCCTTCCTTCTCTCTTTTACACCCACACACACACAATTATTAAGTTTGAGACATTTGAGAAGCTTCGTGGGCTGTTGGGGATGTGCTTAATGCTATAAACTGAATGCAAAGTGCAGTCAGTTTAAGGGAGGATATGTTGAAGCAACTAGGATTAGATTAGTTGTCAAGTTAGTTTTTTTTTAGTTTGTCAATACTGTTTTAAAGCCACCAGTTTGCTCTTGAATAAAATGAGATTTTCCTCCAGATATATTGCAGTATACTTGAGTGCTATCAATTTTGGATTTATGTCTGAATATTTGGGTGGTAGATCGTGTTAGATGCTTAGTATTTTTTTTGGAAAAGGGAAATGAACCGCTATGATACATTGCACCCGTACTTTGAAATGGGGTATGTCAAGTGGTTATGTTTGTAGCTGCCATGACTTTTTGCTGTTTGTTCAGAAAATGAATGATATTGCTCCGTTGGAGCTTTTGTGATGCAAGGAAAATCAAACTGCATTGCCTATTTCACTAGCAGTTTTTGCTTACTTAAAGTGTGTGAAATTGTCATTTGGAGCTGTTTAAGCTTTGCTTCCATGTTTGTTCTACTTATTCTCTGTTGCTCTTTAGGATTCAATTAATTTGGATTCCCTATTTCAAATTTGAATACAATAGAATGCTCAGTCTAAGGATTCAATTATCTTAGTTTTTTTGGGGGTGATCAGCAAGTGAAACAGAGAATGTAGCTAATGGTTGAATTAGTGTCGCACAATGAGATTGTTAATATTAATATTTCTTTCGTTGGTTGAGGTACTAATACTCTTGTGCCATCCCCCTCCCCCCTCCACAAACCCCGCCTTCCAATTTTTATTTTTTTTCCTTCTGTCCCTTTATACCTTCGTAGGAGTTCAACAAAGCAACAAAGCAACAGTTGCTAACCTCCTTTTAGGTCCATCGTTCAATCGCAGGCCATCCGGCTGGGTTAATCTAAACGGAAGGGCTTTTCTCACTCCAATCAGTTCATCCATAGGTATTCTCTCTTGCAAATATTCAATATCAAGTGTGTGAACTATTTATAAATTTCTACTTCTTCTGTTAAGGAATTCGTTAATTCTTTATCAATTTTCGTTTTTGGGATTATGAGAGGGCATAGCAATTGAGATAACATTGCCGTATAAAACGTTCCTCTTTTTGCTCCTTGGTTTCAAAAAATAGCCTGTGTTTGTTTAATGATAGCTTCGCTCTCAGACTTGGTATCAGATAATGTTTTCCTTTTTGGAAGAGCCAAATTTAGAATACTGACGTTTTTCAATACCATTAAATAAACTCAGTAACCAAGCTACGTTTGCAATGCCTAATGCACTGATTGCTGCACTTATTAGTTGATGAGTAGTTGATGGTGACGGTGACGGCAATGATTGGCGGTAACACAGTTGATGAAGACATTGGGAAAATGAAGAGAGAAATTTTAATAATATAAACTAGGTTTTTGTGCTCTTACCTATGGGTATATGTTTAGTTCATTGCTTAACTTCATTATTTCTAATTATTTAACAAATGTGAGATCACTTTTGTTCACCTATAAGTCATGTGTTAATGTTTTATTCTTTTTTATTGTTATATTTCAAATCTCATTTTTTACAAATCCAATATTTCATTATTGGTTTTCTTACGAAATAAATGAATTACATTTACGGTCCGTTTGGGAACCCCAATGCCATAGCTCGGAATTGGAATTGGAATCACAATTTGAATTTCATGGAGCTCAAATTGTGCATCAAATTCCATTTCTAAAGCATGGTATTGAATAGCTAAACATAACGTTAGTCTTATTCACCCCTACAAAACTTTGAGCATACATTAATTTTGAGTATATATTAATTTGGTCCCATACTGATACCGTGCCATAGGCACGGACATCGAGATCTAGTCTTTATCGTTAGTTAAATCAACACTTGTTTAAACACTTAGGCTCGTAAATAACGAAAATCAAAACAATAATTATACTTTCCTATAATCCGTAATGTATTGCTTTCTGAAAAAATAAAATAAAAAAAGAATATATGTTTCTATATATACAAATAAAAATAAATAGAAAATGTAACTAAAAAATAGTGAAGTTAATTATAGAGAATTACATTGAAAAAAAATTAAAAATTTTCGAGTTGTTATCGTTCTAGATAAGCCTGGTAAAAAAAAAGAAAAAAAAAGGAAAGTAGGAAACCTTCCAAAAAAATAAAATAAAAAATGGGGTTGTTATTGTTCTAGTCTAAAGCCAAAGAAAGAAATCCTAACATAAGCGCTGCAGCCCCCCTATAAGCTAAACGCAGTCCCCCTATACGCTAAACGTAGTCCCACTTCGAAATGACTAACTTGCCCTCGTTTTTTTATATGTAGAAAACATTCACTTTCATTTGCTCGAATATGTATATTTTTGACATATTTTGTATTGAATTCTTTAGTGGTTCGTTTGTCGAATGACAAAGATAATTGTGAAAATGTGTTCTACTCCGTGGGAATATCGAAATCGTATATTTATTCGTCAAAAATGATGTTTAGATGATAGAGATATTAATGTCTAAAGTAGGTGGGTTAAAATTAGATAAGTGGGCTTGTTCCACATTGGAAAGAAAGCAAAGGCAAGACTAGTTTATATACAAGCTCTTTTTTTGTGAGGAGTAAGCTTGTATAGCATAGAGACTCTCTCTCAAGCGTGCGCCCGCAGGAGGGTGTAAATCCTAATTCGATTCAAGGTCCGGATCAATGGATGTGCCAGGACCAGGCGCATGTCCAAATGTACAATATATAACTCAATAATAACAGAAAAAAAATATTTAATAACACAAAATATGTCGAAAACATACATATCCAAAACATACACATTTGAGGGCAATTTAGTAATTTTTCCAGGGGATGCGTTTAGCGTATGGGAAGGGGGGGACTGCGTTTAGCGTCTCTCAATCCTAATCCCTAAGCTCCGATGTCACTTTCTGCCTGTCACTCTCTGTTTCTCTTCCGTGTTTACTTCGCGCGCCCACTTCTCACTAGAGTTCAGTCTCACACCTTACCGGCAGTGCTTCATCTCCCTCTCTCTCACCGGAGATCTCTCTCTCACCTGCGGCGCCACGGTAAACTCTCAGCCTCTCAGTTTCTACCTCGCTCGATCTACCACTCTCATTCTATAATATCCAGCTTTATTCTCAACGAAATTTTTTTATTATATTATCCCTCATAATTGTCGGTTAGTTATAGTTGTATACAATTGAGATTTAGTTGAATTTTTTTAGCTTTTAAAATTTTGAATCTGAAAAAATAGATACAAAAAATTCAGATCGATTAATTTTTTTTATATACTTTTATAGATCTGCGTGGATATTATTATTTAGTTGAAAATAATTGTTATAATAACTTCGAATCTCATGAAGTAAACAAAACAATTAGATTTATATATGTTTCTATATATTTTTCCAGATCTATCATTTTGTTATAATTAATTGTGAGTATTTGTGATTTAGTTTAATCTTTTTTGTTATAATAGAAAGTAAGTGTATTTTCTCTTCACATAAATCAAAATTCATGCCCTTTCTTTTATGTCCATATTTTGGGCAATTTGTAATGAATTCAGTTTTTCTTTGTTTTTGTTACTGAACATAATTTGTTAATTGATGTTATCTGTCATTATATATATATATATATAAATATATATATATATATATATATATGTCCACTCATATTAAAAGTTCAGGGACCATTGTAAAATATTAACCATTAAAAATTAAGTTGGTGTACATTGGTAAAATGTATAACACCTTAATGCATAATATGTATGCATCATTTTACACAATTATGAAACTGAAGCAATTGTTCAGTTTTGATGAAAGATTGGTTAGGTCAGTAACATAATTTAGTTGTAGAGAGTATCTACTTGGGTAACATTAATTTGGATGTCGTTACATAATGTTTTAGGAGCTTCTGGTGATATAAGCCCGTTGACACTCAATGCTGCAACTATTGCATCGAGCATCAACTACCACTCGGAGTTCACTCCATTATTTTCTCCAGGGCATTTTGACCTCCCAAAGGCATTCTACGCAATATTGCACAAAGTGTGCGTGATGCGCTCATTGTTAATTGGAATACAATTTATTATTTGCAAGGACGAAAGAATGTAAAGCATGCATACTATTTGTCTATGGAGTTCCTACAAGTCTATTAGCTATCTTCTCACCTGTTTCATTATAATGCAGTCAATAAAAACAAGTTTTACCTTTGTTGGAGGATGTGGCTTGCCAGGTACAATTATTCTGCTTGATACATACATGTATTTAGAAATATAATCGTGGAAGGCATATTTACTTGACTTGGAATTGGTATCAAGTTTTTGACTTACAATTGGAACAACTGGAGTTCAAGTTAGTTTAAAAAATGTAGTTAGTCTTTGCTTAGAGTAAATAGTTCATATCAATTCTGCTGAAGCATCATTGTTTGAGTATTATCTTCATAGCTTTAGATTCATATGCTTAGCTGGACTCATTTATTGTCCTAGATATATGAATTTCATTTAACTTCTAATTATAAAAACAAATATATAAATTGAGAGGCCAACAAAATTTGAAAACAAACTTGCAAACAATTTAAAGAAGAAAACTTACCAAGTTGATAAGTTATTGTTCATCTTATACTTATTGAAGATAATTATAGATTTTGTGATCTTTATATTACTGGTACTTAACAAATATCTGTCTTTATCCGTTTGTTTCCATCAATTGGTGTTTGTGAATTGTTGAACTTACCTATTTCTTCATTTACTTAGTATATTATATCATGAATAAAATGTATGATGGGTAGCATAAGTATAAATAGTCATGTTACACAAAAACATATACGTATTGGGACATTCAAAATCCATGTGTATATACAGAAATTAAATAATAAATAATAGGCCAGAAATTTGAGATATTAAATGAAGGTTTCAAAGTGTTATTTAAATCAACGTTAATGAGACATATTTAGGTCTTTTTCTCCCTTCTTATACTCTGTTAACTTATTCATCTTTGAAAAAGCTCTTAAGGCTCTTTGACTTATCTTCCTCGTAATAAGCTGGATTATAGAGGCTCTAACTGGGCAGACTGTGTTTAAGAAGAATCGCTTGCACTTAATTCGCCCAACTCTTATGCCAGTGCACTCAACCTTTGTCGTTCATGACCAATTCTTTGTTAAGGTAGCAAAGGATCACATGCAACCATCATAACCGAAGGAGCTTGGCCCGACCTAAGCGGCTAAGCCTATGAAAGATTGAACGAAGTAATGCATTCTCCAACAATCTCTTGTGATCTTTATGTATTTTATTCAATTTGCTTATAATGGATGTGTTTTAGAGGAGGACTATATGCATTTATATTGTTAGGCTCAATTCAGTTTATAATCTGGTAAATCAAATATGTATCTATTAATTAGAGCTAGACAATTAGTCATGTGTATTTAATATTACAATTATTCAGATTCCAAGACAATGTTAGTATTTTCAATGAACCTGATAATAAATTCAGGACTATTAGAAAACTGTGTTAACAAACTTGTGTTTCCAATGCATGGCAAGCTATTGATATTACCCCTCTGTTCCAGATAAATGTTCCTAGTTGATAAAGCACAAAAATTAAGAAACATAATTAATTATGTGCGATAAAATATATTCTGACGATAATATTCATGAACATTAATTGAGTTCAATTATTCTAAATAATTGGATTTCTTTGGGATGCATTATATTAAATGAAGTTTTAAGTGTATATTAGGAAGAATGATAGATAATATATAGATCAAAAGTCTTTAAAAACATAAGTTGGGACATCTCAAAATATAAAGTAAAAACATTTATCTAGGATGGAGGGGTAGATAAATAAGACTTTCTATTTTTTTTAGGTTGATTTAGGTAAAAAAATTACTATATTTGATAGAGATAAAATCACTGCAGTCATTATATAGATATAGACAAGTTATCGTTCTCCCACACGACAAAAGCATAATTTTAGATACTAATAGTAGTCATAGATATATCCCCCAATTTGCAACCATTTCTCCTAGAATGGGTTATAACACAAATTGGGGGTCATTATAAGAGATATTAGAAGGGACACGACTAGTAGGGTTGGCCCGTTTAAATTGAAAAAAATTGGATTATGACTTCTTCTTTTTTTTTACCCGTTTAAAATTAGAGTTTTTTTGTTTCGGACCGTTTAACCTGCGTCCCGTTAAGGCTGACCTGCTAGGTTTCAGGGCTAGCCCGCAGTCCGTGTAATATTAATTAGGCCATAAAAAGTTAGGATATACATAAAGTAACCATCATGAAAATTAAACCCACAACCTTCTAATCTAAAGTCAAACACACTTATCATTTACACTACATGTTTTCTTTGTATTCATGTAAATAAATATTGAAATATAAACGAAACTCTTAGAGTGGGACTACTAAGTAGAGCTATTTTAGTTTTTTTTTTTTGAGGTAAAACATGTTAAAATTTAAATACAACGATGTAAAAAATATCTAATTAATATTTCTTATGAAAAACATAATAACCTATCTAAATTATGGATTGTAAATAACAATCACTGCCCACTTTTCTGAATATTTACAACGATAAAATTCATATCCATCATTTTTTTATTTTTTTTTGTTGTGACCTGATAGTGGCAAGTGTAGCTCGAAGCCAGCTAGGGTTAGGTCGGTAATAATAGTGGCCTGAAAAAATTGAACCGTTTAATACTCGGCCCGTTAGGGTCATAGCCCAGGGCTAGCCCGAAACTGCTAGGGTCAGCCCGTTTAACATCTCTAGTCATTATCAAGTTTTATAACTTGTGATCAGCAATTAGATAACATGAGAGCTTTCTAGGTTATCTCGAACTTTGGGTTAGATGAAAGTTGGTAGGCCTTAAGTGGCCAGTGATAGAATTGGAGCTTCACAAAGTGTGAGGTTTTAAATTCGATCCATTCCCACACCGCCTTAGAACATAAAAAATTCTTTTCCCGCGCTCCCATAGGACAAGTTGGTGTTTGACGGGTTAGAGCATAATTAGGGTTTTAGAATATGTGTAAGGTTGTTTTTTTTTTCTCTATTGTTTTGATTGATCATTAATGATTAATCTAGACATTTTGACTCACTAAATAAGAAACATAGTAAAATTGTAGTGGTATATATTAAGTATGACCTTTTAACTCGACAAAACAACGTATATGACCTTTGACTAAAAATTAACACAAACTTCTTATAATACCCCAAAACCCTTAAAACCTAACTCAGTCTCACTCTCTCTCAAATCTCGACTTCCTCTCTCAAACCATAGCCGTGTTCCTCCCATCGTCGACTACATCGTCGCCATCTTCCTCAGTCTCCGACCACATCGTCTCCCTCTACTGCCATGGATCTGGTAAGTCTTCCTTTGTTTTCCTCACATCTACTACCATGAAGCCCTATCTTTGTTTAAACGACTCCGTGAATCGTTTAAACGACTTCGTGAATTATTTAAACGACTCCGTGAATTGTTTAAACGACTTCGTGAATGGTTTAAACGACTCCGTGAATAGTTTAAACTACGCATTAAGTCATTAAAAAAATAAGGGTATTTTCGGATTTATAAGTAAAAAGAGGCTATATAAGTTATTTTGGAATAAGTCAGGCCATATAAAATATTAGGGGGTTTAACTAGGCTATTTATGAAGAAACCCCAAAATTGTACCACTTTTCTTGAATTTGACTTGTAGATAGCCACCGGTCAAAAGAGAAATGTCACGAGGACTTCACTAATTAACTCTATAAATAGATAATATTTGCTAAATGAAGTAGGTTTTATGTGACATCGTCTTACGGATCCTAATTCGTAAGATAAAGTTAGACTCTTTCATAACTCAGTCCACCAACACATGGTGATGTCAGCTAAATGTGACACCTTCCTTTGTTAATTTCCTTTCCGGATGTCATATTTAAATTACTCTAATCCAGAGTCCAAGTACTTTAAGTATGTGAAAGTGATACAAAAGAAAAATGTGGATTTTGCATTGACATTGTGGGAACATTTTAATGTATGGATCGGACACTTCATATCATGCAACTGAGTTTATACTTGGTTACACCCCGTCAAACCAAATACATTTAAACATAAACTTTTAACGAAGAAATATTGATTCTTGATGAGCACAAATCTCTTGGCTTGATCGGACACGATAAACAAGTAAATAAACTAAGAAACTCGTTTGATCGTCGGGCAAGTAAGCATGCTCGTTGGCCATAACCGAGTATATCTTTGAAAATGTAAATGCAAGGTAACTGACTGCTACAGGGAACGTGGCACGCGAGGGTGACATTTAGTTCCCCTCAACTTTGGAGATAAATGATTCTGCCACGTGTCCCCGATTAAGTTTTCGCTTGAGAGTGAGCAATTATTCACTTGACATATAAAAACTGCCACTTAAAAAACAAGTATTCGTATCCGTTCTCACACCGGAGTGTTATAACAGAGTTGTATCACTTTAGTGTTTTCATTTCTTAATTAATACTTTTTAACATATACTTTTAAGACACAAATTAATAAAATTCAAAACATAAATGCTTAAATTGTGCCCAGGTTTTGCCAGAAAATATTTATTGAATTTGTGAAGCACATGAGCCTTCGTAAATCGTAAGGATCATAACAACTTCTTTTTTCCCCATAATTAGGAACTCTCCACCCTCCACCTCTCATTTCCCTCCAAAAACGAAATGTTTGACCCTATGAAAAAGTCAATATCCACAAACACGTTTTTATGGTATTTTCAGAGCTTAAAATGTGGCGTTTTTCAGTCCCAACCATTACCTTCCCTAAAGATTAGCGAACCAAACTCCAATCCCCATCCCTATATAACCTCTTCTTTGCCATCTTATTCAAATCAGCCTCAGTTTTAGTTTTCACTGCATTTTTTAATAAGCTTTTTCCCATAGTTTTCCGCGAGTTTCATCCACCTCCCTGTCGCCCAGCCTCCTCGCCCCACACCGTCCGTAAAAGCATTAATCTTGATAATCATGGGAGGCTGCGCGAGCAAACCTAAGGATTTGGACACCAGTGCTGCACCACCCGAAAGCCCTACCAGCCCTAACAATCCCGAGGGCCAGGCCTTGATGAAAGAAGAAGTCGTTCGTCAGGTATCATCACCCTTCCCTATATATTTTTTCCTTGCTTTAAGGTTTCTTTTTTTTTTTTTTCTTTTTTAACCCAAGGGGGCATTAGAAGGGATCAAATTTGAGACATCACACGTTTGTGAAGCTCAGGTCTATAATTGGGCTGCCACCATGCCCAGCTAAGTTTACGTTAATGCATCTTACCTTTTTTGGGGATTTTTTCTTTTTCTTTTAGGAGAACGAAAATGGAGGTGAGACAAAGAAGGAAGAGCCATTGGTAGACATCTCGGAACCTGCTAAAGAGGAAGCAGCAGCAAAGTGTGAGGAAATAACGACTGATGAATCGAAGACCACCGCTGAAGTAGCCAAGCCTACAGAAGAAGCCAAGCCAGCAGCAGAGGTGGCAGCGGCCAAGGAAGAGCCAAAGAAGGAAGAGCCCAAGAAGGAGGAGGAGGAGAAGAAGACGGAGGCAGCAGCTGAAGTCGTAGCTGCTGCACCACCAGCAAAGGTGCCAGAGGAGAAAGTTACTTCTCCAAAAACAGAAGACAAAAGTGATGCACCTCTGGTTACAGTGTAATAATACACAAATAGTTGTTAGATATTAATTGTAATACCAATTGAGGTTGTTTTTCTAGTTATTACTATGGATTATCATCTATAACTTGATTATTGAGGCTCATGTAGAAAAATCCTGAAAAAAACAAATAAAAAAGAATCCATAATATTTGTTTAGAGTTCTTTTTCAACTTGTATAAGCCTTTCCACTTGTAGATTTTCTTGATCTTACTATGAATAAATTTTCCATGTTTGAAGTTTAATCCTAATCCCACCGATGATGCATTTCAATATATCAATGCAATAATGGAAAAATATAATTTGGCGCTTAACCGGCGTTCTTCCTTGCCAAATATCTTGCTTAAGAGAAAATTAGGTCGTTCATCAGAAATCACCGGCGTTCTTCCTTGCCAAATATCTTGCTTAAGAGAAAATTAGGCCGTTCATCAGAAATCCCGAGCAAGCCAGATCAGATTCTTTTGTGCAAAGATTTCCTATAAACAATGACGCTCGTGGTTGTGGTCTTCTGCATATAAACACCCTAATCAGTTGATCTTTTACTTTGAAAGACGCTAATTATAAGGTTTGGAGTAATCCAAAGTAAACAATAAACTCTGATGTTGGAATGTGAGTTCACAAAGAAAGTATGGGGAGTGGTTTTTGAACAGGTTTAATCTGAATGTTAGATTGCCTAAAATTCAGGATGTGCAGCAAATGTTGGCTGGAGAGTCATTTGTTTCCAGAATAAGGAAGCTTGCAGGGGCAGCAGTTTTTTATTACACTTGGAGAGCCAGGAATAGAAAGGTGTTTCAACAGGTACAAGCAGAGGAGTCTGTTGTACAGGATATCATAAAGCATTGTGTATAGTTTTTTCTTGGAAAAAGATTGATTTATAAAATGAAAAAAAAAAAAAAAAACATAACTCTGATTTATAAGATTCAAAGTAATTCTATCTGGTTAGGCACAAATCATCTGAGAGAGCCAAACAAGATTCTGAGTTTTGGTCATGACCCATTTAGTGGTTCAACATTTATTCTGACAGAACAACAGATACAGTTGTAGGTGAGCTGGGTCAACTTTACTCGTGACCCGAGTTTTTCACCCTTCTCAAAAGACAGGCTAAAGTTCGGCGTGCTTTAATGGGTCATGAATCGAGCCTTCATGACCCATTAAAGCAAGCCGAGATCTAGTATACCAAAAAACTCGTTCACCTACAACCCTAATCTGAATAGATATTCAGTTTATAATAGTCTCCAAGCACACCGAAAGCATGTCATCATTCATAAACAAATCAATGAATAACTGAGAGTAAATTTTTTACATAGACGCTAAACGCAGCCCCCCTAATGCGCTAAACGCAGCCCCCCCTCCCCTGTAAAATTACTAACTTGCCCTCGTCTTTTATATATAGAAAATATTTAACTTAAAACTCTCACTTTTATTTGCTTCGAATGTGTATATTTTTGACATATTTTGTGTTGAATTTTATTTTTTTGTTTAGTTATTTGCTCTAGTGTGTATGTTTTTGATATATTTTGTGTTAAATATAATTTTGTTTTTGACATATTTTGTGTTAAATATATATATATTTTTTGCTTTATTATTGTGTTATAATGTATATTTTAACAAAAAAAAAACTAGGGCAAATTCAACAATATTTTTTTTGAAAATTTGCACTTTACCCCTTAAATTTGTTAATTTCGTTAAATTTTTTTACGAATTTAACAAATTCAAGGGGGTATTGTGAAATTTTTTCAATTTTTTACAAACTCAGGGTGTAAAAGTGTAACAATTGAAAAAAAAAAAAAAAAAAGACATGCGCCTACACCGCGCATGTCTTGGGATGCACCTGCAGCGATGTCCTTTGACATGCACCTGGGCCAGCGCATGTCCTTTGACATGCAGTCCAGCGCATGTCTTTTTGTAAATTTGCACTTTACCCCTTAAATTTGTTAATTTCGTTAAATTTTTTAACGAATTTAACAAATTCAAGGGTATTGTGAAATTTTTTCAATTTTTTACAAATTCGGGTGTAAAAGTGCAACAATTGAAAAAAAAGACATGCGCCTACACCATGTCCTTTGGACATGCACTGGTCCAGCGCATGTCTTTTTTTTTTTTTTGTAAATTTGCACTTTACCCCTTAAATTTGTTAATTTCGTTAAATTTTTAACGAATTTAACAAATTCAAGGGTATTGTGAAATTTTTCAATTTTTACAAATTCAGGGTGTAAAAGTGCAACAATTGAAAAAAAAAAAAAAAAGACATGCGCTGGACCGGACATGCACCGGTCCAGGCGCATGTCTTTTTTTTTTTGCAAAAATATACATTATAACAAACGAGGACAAGTTAGTAATTTTACAGGGGAGGGGGGCTGCGTTTAGCGCATTAGGGGGGCTGCGTTTAGCGTCACTCATTGGAGAAATCTTGGAATCACCCAACTTATTTCAATCATTACATCCACAAATAGTGAATTAAATGAACTAATAGTAATAGTCATGCGTTTTACCCGCCCTATTCGTTCCTAAATTTGTCTGATTGGCAGTGTATTTATTTTGTGTTTTATATCTTTTATTTTTTTTATATATAAAAAATATGAGAGTAAGAAAAAAAATACTGGTAAAGCCAATAAAAGAGAAATTTATAAACAAGAAAATAACTCCAAAAACATATTAGAGAAAGATAGAAATTTAGAAAAATACCTTCTTATATTAGAATCCGTAAAACGATTTTACATGAAACCTACTCTTACAGAAAAGACCCATTATAATCTCAACATGGCCGCTTATATAGTATGGTCACAGCCTGTTAACTTGACAGTGAGTGTACAACCTAATTTTTGTATATAATATATAAATATTTACTTGTCTTTTAGTTAAGTTTAATTAAATTTTTAACAAAAAAAAAAAGTGAATAGATGAATTGGGTCTAATCATTATATATATATTTCTGCGTGATAGCCGGGGACCATGTAATTTTTCCCCAGCCAAAAATAAAAAGTCGTTGATCTACATTCATCAAAAAGGTCGTTCTTAAGGCAAACTACTGTATTTCTATCCATCTAAATTGATGATGACAATTTCTCAAAAATGCTAAAATAAGAAAAATAAAGCCTAAACCACTAACCACCACCATGGAGTCCAAAGTTAAAACAAAATTCAAAATAATAATAATGTAAATATTGTAATGTCCTAGCTAGCCACAAAAGCCCGATCGCTACATACGTACATACTACTCACTCGATCGCCTACTAAGTTTCGATCCTGCACTTTTATTTATTTATTTTTTTGATATCTTAAATATATCTTAAATTTATCCTAAAACTCCCAAAAATCTCTCAACAAAATTCGACCCAAAACCAACAACAAAAAATAAAGCTCTAAACAATCACTGAATCTCATCTCCTTCACTTTTTAAGTGATCACTTCAAACCCCGAACGATATGATACAAGACTTAAAATGATAATTTATTACATCATCACCTATACATTGACTCACTAAATGCCAAAATATATTAATTAGACCCAAGTAATAATTTGTAAACAATATCCACTTATAAATCTCATCATCATCATCATCTATATATTTCAATATCCACTTGATGCCGCAAGGAATCTCACGTCTGCTGGGCTGGACTATTTGTCCACTTAGATATCTGGGCTTCGTGTGATCTGTCTAAGAAAAGAAGCAACCACTAGGTGAATGCGGTGACCGCTAAGACACTCCGGTGTGAGTAAATGTGCTCAAATCACAATTTGGCAGAGTGTAAGCACCAGTCTTAGTATGCGTACCTTTGCTTGGAAGGAATCCAAGGCTTTTATAGGTCTGTTCCTCCTGGGAGTAACGTCCATTCATAACTGCCCAGGCGTGGGTATGAATGCTGGGGTAATGGGTGTAACCGCCAGGAGTAATGGGCGTAACCTTCGGGCTCAACCGTCTCCGTACGTTACGCCACGTCCCTACCCTAGGCGTTACACGGCTCATCTTGCTCGCTGGATCCTGGTCGAGTACTCATCATGAGTCCTGCTCGCATAAACCCAGGTAGTAAGGGCGAGCTCATGTGCTCTGATCGCTCGCTATCTGCTCGCTCTATAATGGATCTTGACCCGGGCCATGTCTTGGGCTTGGATCTTGGGCCCAAACTCTGGGCCTGGCTCTTCACCACTTATAAACTATATATTTCAATAGTGATAATAGAAACCAAGTGGGTAGTGAGTGGGGATCAATCTTCTGTGGCAAGGCTACCAAACCATCATCGTCATGAGATTATGTTGTTGCTTTTGAAAAGAAAATCTCTATGCTTTTTTATTGTTGTTCAATCAAAAATCAGTGGGGTAAGTGTCACATCAACCCCGCCACCCACCCACGCTCTTCCTTAAAGTTTACTTAATTAGCTTTTTACACCAATAAGAGGAATCAAGATTAATTGCTTTGTTTAATTAACGTCTAAAAATGTATGCAGACGGGTAATCTTTACTGGAAAGGATGTTGTTGCTTTTAAAAATTGCTTTGTTTAATTAACTTCTGTGGCATGTACTTGTTTATTTTATTGCTTCGACTCGTACGGGCTTTAACTAATTTATCTTTTTGGTTCGATCAATGATAGTATTAATTTAGGTTATTGGACCTAGGTGAGATGTGAAAAGTAAATTTTTCATGGATCGACGTTAAATAAATTTAAATCTAAGTTAGATAATTTGTCAGGTATGTGCATAGCGTTCTATAGCTCTGAACTTGAATTAACTGATTCGGTGCAAATTAGTGCAGAAATCGCAAACTCAATTTTTGAAATTTGCGGATTCAAGGTTTCATGTTTATTTTGTTCAAATCTAATCGCAATTTTTTATCGGATGATTAAAAAAAGGTTCAGATCTAAAGCTTTAAAAGAAGATATCTTTACAAGAGAGAAAAAGAAGAGTGGTGATGGGATCCTCCCAATTACCATACGTTAGCCTCAAGTGCGTCCGAAGATTCACGCTAGCAGTGGCAACCTAAACCTCAGAACAGTCGAGATCTGTAGTCGAGCTTCCCGGACGAGATGGTTGGATGATGTCATCAGCCAAGGTCATTAATTGGGGTCTTTGGCCACAGCTAGACCTCGACCTCGCTCACCAACGTCCTCGTCAACGACAGTAGTCACCTCTGCAGCGAGCATTCTTTTTTTCGGTATGTGTCAACATCAGGCATTAAATGTTTACTTAAATGCTAGCATTAAGTTTGGAGGAAGCAAGACATTCTCATTTGACGAAAATATTCCTTCCAAGAGAAATTACGGCGGCATTTATGAGCTTCTCATCTTTCCAAGAAGGAAACTTCTATTTATCTACTTTATCCTGACAGAGGACATGACATCATTAAATGAACATTTACTTCTCAGTAATCAATTGGGCAAGTTCTTGTCATCTACACGCCACCTTCAGCTATAAATACAAGGTATCACCTACATTTAAAAAATAAGTTACATTTACTTTCAAGAACTTACACAAATGTTGTCAAATTACATTTACTCGCTTGCATTCAACACACTCATTTATTACCATTCTTGTGATTATTAGAAAGTATTTTTCCAACTACCTTCCTTATATTTAACACTCAAACGGACTCTTACACTTGAGGATAATAGTTGGGTCAATCCCCCGACACCCCCTAACGGTGCTTTTTTTGTCGAACAGTTATAGGCCCAGTCACCTTGTGACAGCTCAGTCCCAGGAAGAAGAGCCTTTTGAAAGTCGAGACATCCTGACTGTATACTGACCGCATACGTGAATCCGACATGATTACCAATCACTTTTTTTGGTGTGATCAAGTGGGTTGCTGCCTGCTGGTAGTGCACTAGACCAAAATTGCTAATTACTTTTTCTGTCCAATCTGCTAGCCACGATAATTCTGCTTTACTCACTTTTCTCGTCTTCGGCTGTGAGCTCTCTCATTAGATAAAACAATAATGTGTGTGTGTATGGGGTAGGGGGGTTCAATCTTTAAGTGTGGATAGCATCACATCATCATCATGAGAAGTACTACTACCAAAAATAATTGATTTTGTTGGTTTTGAAATTATTTAGTGCAACACATTTTATTTTGTTTTTGAGTGGCTCACTTTTTTTGTTTTGTTTTGTTTTGATTTCGTCGTCAAGGGGTGGGTGGGTGTGTGAAGGGATGGAACAACCCAACTCTTTTACTTAAATCTTACCTACAACAAAAGAAACTGTAAATGGTAACAAATGATTTATGTAAAAGTACGTAAGAGAAATTGTCACACCCCAATTCAAGCATCTCAACAGAGCCTAAATCCGGGCATGAATCCACAATACATAATCATAATAATCACCTGTTTAACACATCCTTATAATTAACACCGAGACATGGCAACACGCCATTCAATTTCATAACTAGAGAGGACATAAATGTACTTACAAAACTTTTTAAACTTACATACAATCCCAAATTGATAGGCATCCAGCCCTTATATACAACGTTAATGATACTTAAATAGTACAAATAAACCACTACTCTGTCATAAATACAAGTCAAGCCAAACCCAAACTAAAAACAACCATCTATTACTGAACCACAATTCGTACAGCCTCATGTGTGGAACATCCTTTTCGTTTCACTTCAATCTAAGGAAAAACATTAAAAAAAAAAGGGTGAGTCACCTATGACTCAGTAAGGTTCCACTAAACTTATGCATGTTATGCATGTATGCAGCAGTAACAGAATGCTATCACGTAGCAATATGTAATCAGTATAACTAAACATTTCAAATGAAGCAACAACAAATGAAACTGTAATACTATAACTTGTAAGAAACTGCATTTACATTTCAAATGAAAATCCAATATTTAAGAAACAACAACAACAAAATCTATATTATGAAAAAATACCAGTTGAAATTAAAAGGTGAGAATGGAGAACCGGTTTTTTAAAGATGGCTTGGCAATCCCACCATTAGTCTCCTACATGGAAGCCGTGATTTCCTGTGGGGCAGAAACAGCCTTTGACAAAACCTCTTCAGATACCTTGTCCTCTTCCTTTACTGCCTTCATGACCAGAATTGCCAGTAATGGATAGCTTACCGTAGTGAGTGCCCAATTCACAATCAATTGAGTCATGTAGGGCACTTTGTGATCATCAACCTGCCAAGCAATTGCTCCCCCTGCGCTTTGAACTCCTTTGTAAAATCCAGTATATCTGCAACATATATTCCCAGCAAATTGTTATATTAAAGTTATGATATACAAATGCCCATAAAGCATTGCTTCATTCTTTCAATGTGAAATAATTTTTCGAAAAAGCTTTTGTAACCTTCTGGTGTGCTTGCTAAATCTTTTTAACCAAAAACACTGAAAACTAGTGATGAACGTAAAATTTTAACTTACTAGCAAAATTGATAAAGCAGGATTATATGGGAGATGAATTTCTACTATTACACTTTTCAACGTTGAAAAGGAAAACTTCATTAAGGGCACTATCACTTGAACTAGAAGCTAAAGCTGTTAGTTGAGGCACAACCTTATTAACTTGAACACTGAGCTCGAGGAGCATCACGTGTCGACTTAGGATTCAACCCTATGGTCTACACCATGCTAACTCTGACAAGCACCCCAAGCAAGATGCTGACACCTCTATGTAGATGTCTAACAATATTGGGCATGTTTTTGTGGCGTGTGCCCGTAAGCAAGATGCTCAAACCCCAACAAAGTTTTGCTTCTTTTTGTGGCATGTGCCCCAAGTAAGCAAGGAGCTCACACCTCTATCTAAGGTCCAACAAATTTGTGTGTTTTTATGTGTGCAAGCATAGGTTTACTCAGGTAAATACGTCTCCATATTTCATTGATTAATCTATATATGCGAGCACGTATATGCCGACACAATATTTGCGTGAACAGCCATTCAGAATAGTTATTTACGCTGCATCTTACTTGTAAGAGTTTTTTTCTGAAAAAAAAGAAAGAAATGAAATAGAAAGCATGTAATGTAAAATTAGTGTGTATTTGTTAATTACCTGCTAAGGATAGCGGAATCATCTGCCAAAGCTCCGATAACCCAATAAATCATGCTCTGAAACATAGCATCCAACAATCCATAACTAAAGTAAAGCACAAAAGGGCCAGCAAAATCAGTACCAGACTCTTTAAAATCAAGATGCTTAATAAGCTTGTTCTCGACATCATGGAAATTGTAACCCCTCTGATTAAACAGACCCCCGATCCAAATCCCTGTTCCGAGCACAGCGACAACCGAGATTCCTGCCAGTCCTCTCGCCCGCCTACTCTTAAAGCTAAAATCCATTATGTAACCGATCATAACAGACCCAATCATCTGAGCTCCCCAATAAAACACATTGTTTAACCCCCTAGTTCTTAAATTGAACAAAGCTCCATTAACATTGTTGAATTGGTAACTGTAAAAAAAGTTACTAGACCAGGCTGCCGGCACTATTAATAGCATTTTCCAATTCAGGAACAGTTTCGAAATTTCGATTGATTCGGTGACAACATTTGAGTATTTGATGTTTGTGCAAGAGGAGCCATCATCGCGAATTACTTTACTGGGGTGTAAAATTGCTAGAGAGAGGATCGTACCGATTGTCATGAAAATCATGAAGCCAATGTATGTTCCGTCGTTGACGGAGGCGGCCTCTTGCCTGTTGTAATTGAGGATGAACGGAATCAGACCGCCGATGACACCACCCATGTTGAATATACTCCAGAACATTGAGATGTACGTGCCTTTCCGGTCGGCAGGAGGGTAGGCCGTCATGATTGCGCCCTGGCCGGCCCAGAGGAGGCCGGCGCCGATTCCAAGGATGCCGCCGGCAGCGACAACGAAGGCTTCGTTTTTATTGTGATTGTAGGAGAGGAAGGAGCCGGCATAGAGGATGTAAGTGGCGCAGCCGGCACAGAGAGTGAGGCGAGGGCCGAGGATGTTGTAGATGCCGCCGCCGAGGATGCCAAAGATGGCGAAGGTGGTGTATAGGGCGGTATTAGCGTTGTTTGCGGCGGTGTGGTCGACCTGACCACCGCCGCCCATGCCGGAGAGGGCGTTGAACATGCCGGGGCAGCAGAAACAGACTAATCCTATTAAACCCACTTGGATTAGAGGTGAATTGTAACGGAAAATGGATTTGTTCGGCATCAGTACAGGTGACTGGGATTCCTCATCACCCTTTTCAGCCATAGTTAAATTTCAAAGAATGAATCAAGACAAAATTGTAGAGAGCGGGGATTCAGTTGAGATTGGTGGAGAAGACGATGAATTTAAAGAGTGGAGAGTGTATAAGAAGATACGTCAGAGCTGGGTTTACTGAACACTTTTTAAACTAGGGGGCTGCTAAAATTTATTAAACTTGAGGGGGGCTGCTGTTGATTTTTTAAACTTAAAAAATAAGGGGATAAAATGGTCATTTTACATAAGAAGGGGTGGTATTTAGCATAAGAGGGGGGTGGTATTTAGATGTACTCATACTTTTATGACAACTGGATTGAATTGGTTAAATTCTGAGCTCCGGGAAAGATAAGCACTAGACGACGACGGCGGGTTGTTTAATCTGTAATGTGATAAGTGGATGCGAATTTAAAAGAGATAATTTTTTTAATCATTTAATTCGTTCGGGCCAATTGCGTGCACATAAATTAGTTCAATTTCACTTGTCTTTCATTTTCATACTAGTACGTATATATTATACATAGGCGAAGAAACCGCCGGCTGGAGAACATTGTATACAACTAACGTTCCATTTCAGAGTTATTTACTAAAATATTATACTTTGAAAAAATAATTCCCTAACCATAGTACTTTTAAAACCAATTCTCAAACTGTGGTCCTTTTTAAAATTTGAAAGAATCGTATTTCAAGAAGTAGGCTTTGCGAGTTAAGCGGCTAGGGAGGCACATAACAACAAGCACGAAACATAGAGCAACCAAACCTGTTGTAATGAACCAAGATATTGTGATTCCTCTTTCTAATTTGATTTGTTGTTAATAATATGGATGTACAATGCTAGCATGTTTGTCTTTTTTTGTAAATAGCAATTTGAGAATAAATTAAAATGCCTACAAAGTGTTTGAGAAAATGTTCCTAAGTAACAGGTGTTAAACATTTCCATTGATTGCTATTTGATTTAGGATTAAAAATTAATTTGATTTCCCACAATTTATTTGAATGAATGTGTAATTAGTTTTGTTCACGACAAAGCTTGTATTCTGGACTTGATATCTGAAAAAAAAAAAAAAAATTTTAGAAATACTCAAGTTATCTTTTATACAGTATGTTCTAATTGTGATCAGAATAAGATTTCATTGGGTTTTTTTTTTTATGTGTAAAATAGAATGATAGGGTGAATGTAGTTATTTTGTTAAAAAGAAGGTATGAATGCACGTCAACAAAATCGAGAAAGTTTCAAATGAAGTTGATCTGTAAGTACGAATTGATGATTGGGAACGGATTAAGTATGATGTACCTCGCATTACTTATGGCGAGTGACCAAGGCCATATGAGGTATCTCGTACTCAATCTTCAATTTGTGGGAGCTATCTAGTTTGAAACTTTTGCAATTATATTATCGCAATTGATCTAGAGCAATCTTAGTAGGAATTTCTTATTCAGTGAGTTTTTGTCCATGGTAATGAGTTAAGCTAGAACATGACCTTTAAGCTTGATGTTAAAGGATCTACCACTCGACATGGCTTGAATAAGCTCGATAATACCAAAAATACAAATCATGTGGAGTTTTATATTTTTTACTAGTATTTTTAACTTTAGATTTGACTCGAGCTTAGTTTGGACTTTATAACTTGATCCGTGAAGCACTCGTGTGGAGCTTGGCTTCTTGTATTTTGTAAATTGATTTGTGAAGCACTCGCAATTGAGCTTGAACATAGATTCCTTGATTCCGGCGTTCGAGTTGATGAAAAATAAAAGGAAAGAACTCGAGCATTAAGTTCTATGTTGTAATTTTCTAAACTAATGTCTCAAATTTATGTGTTGGATTGCCTAAAAGTGTCTTAGGTTCACACGTAGGATTTATCAATTGTCTTTAACACACTGGTTGTGATTTGGGAGTTTCCCAATCGGAAATGTAAGTTGAAAAATCATTTAGGATCCATTACATTGCACCTTTTCTTCGCAAACACTTCTCTCTCCTTTTTTTTTTCCTTATTAATTGACCGTGATTTCGGTGCATTCTGATTTGCAAGAAAATTTTGGTGTATGGACACAAGAAAAATGGTTAAATAATCGCTATGTTCTTTGGATGGAAATGAACTGAAGGGGTGTTTCTTGGGTACAATTTTATCACTATGGCTTAGAAAGTACCGTAGTCTGGAAAATAATTCTAAAATTACCATGGTTTGGAAATATTTATTTAGAAGTACAATATTTTGGAAAAAAACTCTTCCATTTCACAACAAACAGTCCAATAAAAAATTATTAATTTGAATATTTGTGCAGCTTGAACAATGTTGCAGAGCCGGCTTATTTCTCTATACTTTAAGACAAATTATAGAAAGTCTACTGGGAACAATTTTAACGACTTCACAAGAACAAAACACACACATTCGGGTATACAATGTGAAGCCAGACACTTGACGATAGAAACACGTATTCTTTATCATTGAGTAGTAGGGTTGAGATTATTATGATTATTTTTTTATGTTGAGTTTCCAGACAGCAGCTGCGTACAGAATTGAGCGGGACAAACTATTACAATTTGATGAGACATGATTGTTCCAAAACCCCGAGGGGGCTCTTGACAGGCTATCAATCACACTTACAGGGGTCTCTCAGATCCTGGCAGTGTGGTTTATGTGGTGTCACACTCGTAACGGGTTTTTGCACTTTCTCAGCCTCGAACTCAAGTGGTACTCTCCTCACGTAATCTTTGTATTTAACCTGGAAGTCACAGATTACGTGAGGAGAATACCACTTGAGTTCGAGCTTGAGGAAGTGCAAAAACTCGCAACCAGTATGACACCACGTGAACCACACTGCCAGGAGCGGGGAGACCAGCATACTGCGATTGGCGAACAATTATGATTTAACACAATAACAAATATATATATATATATATATATATATATATTAGATTTAAAATTATATAACAAAATTTACATACAAACATATTATTGACTCACACAGTTCAAGCAATCGGCTCGTCCCCTGAGTTTTTATTCACCTAATTTTGAGTCGGATAGTAGGAATTCGAATTCGATTATGAATTATGATCTCCAGGGCAATTTTCGCATGATTACAGAGATTGTTTACAATGAAATATTTTGTGCTAACGTTGATTTTGCAATACGAGCTACAAGATTGAGATGAGTTTCAAGTTTCAACTCGCGATTTGTTAATTGCTGGCCGATTTTCACAGTGGACTTACCAGAGTATTGGGAAACATCAAGTTATGGAAGAACAATTATGGAAGAAACGAGGATATTTTAGGAATAATTTTATGAAAGTGCATTTTTCAAGTTACAAAAAATAAGGAAGGACTTTAAGGATTAAAAAATTTTAAAAGTTAACCGGCCAGCAATTTCCTGATAAATTTTCATTGCCAACACCCATTAAATTTGGGCCGGTAAGTAGTCAGATACAATGCATGTGAACTTAATGCTCTTGTTAATTATTTTATCCATTCCATCCAAAGAGTTCACGTTGAAAAATCTAATATTAAGAAATATATTAGTATCATTGAATTTTGTCATAATTACAAAAATACTTAGCACAACTAAGATGATTACAACACAGATGGAGGGTAAAAATAAAAGATTATTAAAACTGTAAGCATAATTTTTTTTAAATAAACTTTTTAAGTAAAATATCATAAAATACTATAGTAAACTTTTTGCCTGAAACGGAGGAGTACATCGCTAAGCAAAAATATATCTTTCCTTTAAATCATAATCTTTATATGTACGAAACAAGCTTTGCACAATCAGCTTACTTGAAAAAGATTTCATATAGCATACTAATAGACTCATACTCCCAAGCTTATTTAGGGTGATAGTTTGGCTCATCCTTGCATTCATTTTAGGAATAATTGCGGCCGATCCCTTTATATAATTTTCAAGCGCTTTAGGTCCTTCTTTTTGTTTCTAATCGATTAAATTTATTTTAAGTGATAAATTAGTTTATAATTTCAAAATTGTTCCCGTAATAATCTAAACAACATTTTAAACATTATTTTCCTTTTATTTTTCTCCTGTAAATTCCCTATTTCATTATAATCTTTGTTTACTTTGCTACAGCTTCATCTTTCTATTTCTCAGTTTCTTTTCATACCAAGTTCATCAAAAAATCAAGATCAATATAATTTTCAAATTTATTTTAATTCTTTATGTCTTTGATTTATCAATATTGTTCGCAATCGCTGAATGTTAGCACAACGAAACGGGGATTGACCTGATGTGGAAATTCAAAGGAAAGTGGCAACCTTTTTAGAAGTGTCTTAGAGAGTTCATTTAATCTTAATTTCCTAATATTCACAACATATTGTGCATCGAAAATAAAAGTTGTTCATCGCGATGTATGAAAACAGTACTTTTTTAATACAATTTTGTGCATCGCGATGTACACTTTTGATGCATCGCAAGTGTAATATTCTGCATCGCGATGCACAAAAACAGTACTTTTTAGTATAATTTTGTGCATCGTGATGCACACTTTGATGCATTGCAAGTGTAATGTTGTGCATTAGTACTGTTTTGTGCATCCCGATGCAAATATAATGTTCTGCATCGCGATGCAAGTGTAATGTTGTGCATCGCGATGCAAGTGTAGTGTTGTACATCGCGATGCACAAAAATATTATTTTTTAATACAACTTTGTGCATCGCGATTCACACTTTGATGCATCGTAAGTGTATTGTTGTGCATTAGTACTGTTTTGTGCATAGCAATGCACTTTTTATGCATCGCGAGTGTAATGTATAGCATGCATCAAGTGTAATACACAAATAATATTTTTGCGATGAAACAATTTGTGCATCGCGATGCATTAATTTGTACATCGCGTGTATAGCGTGCATGTTCCATATTTTTTAATGACGTAGACAATATTTCGTAACAAAAGTATCATTTTCAATTTAAAACAATTATAAGAGACTAAAGCGGTTAAAAATTTATTAAAATGTACCGACCCAAATTTCGCATATCATTTTATAAGGCATGAAATTGTACCGGAAAATGAAGCACTTTTACTTGATAAAAACATCGTTGCCTTTGCCAAGCCAACGTTGAGTACGGGCATGTTTTAGAAGAAAACTACGTATAATAAAAAGAGTAATGCTATGGGTATTTAAAAAGTATTAATTTTTTTGTATTAAATAATGTGTCAGTTGATGAGACAGTCGATGTGATGTATTAATTATGATTTTTAATTTTATTTTTTGTACTACATCAACTGATAAATTATTTTGTGCAAAAAATTTAATACTCTTTAAGTACCCATAGCATTACTCTAACAAAAAACAATGATCGGAAAATAGATATTTAATTTTTGCCAACCATCCTCCCCTTCTTGGTAAATGTCCCAGGGTACTTCCAAGATCTTGACGAAATAACATGGGTGTGCTTACCTTTATGTTTTTGAAGCGTTTATTTTTTATTTTTTAATTTTTTTCTCATTAGTGTCACAATTTTCTTTCTTTTACTAGCTTCTTTAATTATTGTAAAATTCTTTCAAAACTTACAAAATACAAAAACACAAAGTTAAGTGCACCCGATAAGAGTGTCCTTGTCTCGTGTATTCCAAAATTGAAAACAATGCCATTGGCAAGTTGGCAACTAGGGGTATAAATGACCGAGTTCAACCAAATACTTGAATGTTGAAACTCGGTTCGATAAATTTGGCGAGCATGAAAAAGTATTTAAGATGCGCTTGGCTAGTTCTCGAGCTAAGTTATTAATCAGGTTAAGTTCATGTAGCTTGGTTTTACCAATAAAAAAAAAAAATCGTATTTGCATGATTATAGAGTCAATAAGCTAACGAGCTTAAATATTTGTAAAGCTTAGAGCCTGTTTGTTCGCGCGTTTTGGCCAAAACGCAGCTTATTCCTTAACTTAGCGTTTCAATGCTGCGGTAGAAACGCTGCGTTTTGAAAACGCAGCTGCGTTTTAAAACGCTGGAATTCCTAGCTTTTTCCCAAAATGCAGATTTTAAAACGCAATAGGGAATAAAAAGCAGCGTTTTGACATAATATCCCAAACGCATTTATAAAGAAAAAAGCCGCGTTTTAAATAATCTGCGTTTTAAAAACGATGCATTTTTAAAACACTGCGTTTTCAAAACGCTACACCAAACAGGCTCTTAGTGTAATTTTCTCACGAATCTAATTGTTGATGTGAACATGAGTCAAGCTCTAATAATTTAGTTTGCTAAACTATTCTACTACCTTCAAGCTAATGGGGTGTGGAGGCCTAAACTCAACATCATATTGAATAATTACAAATTTTCTTATTCCAAGCATTGACCAATGAATTTGAACAACAAGGACCTACAAACCAATAAATTGGAACAGGACCCTACAAACTTTGTTAACATATTAGTTTAGTCCAAGCCCTAAGAAACTTTTTGAACAAAAGAATTCTCACATACAAACAAAAACAAGCTCAAAATTATAAGACAAACTAAAAAGACCTCAAATTCTTAGATATAGACAACAAAGAATACAAATATCACAAATTTCAGGCCCTACCAACTTTGTTTACATATTTGTTTACTCGAAGACCTACAAACTTTTTGAACAAAAATGAGATCAATATTCTCACACAATAAGCAAAAAATACCTCCAGATTCTCAAATATAAACAACAAAGAATGAAAAATTCACAAAATGGAACTCGAAAATCTCAGACTAGGGCATAGAAAGACTTACATTATGCGCTAGTAGGATCAATTGATATTCCTTCTTTGCGAATCTCCCAAATTGTAACCATCTCGTTGCGAAATTCTCCAAAAACTCTAAATTTTTGTTCGCTCAAGAGAAAAACTATGAAACCCTAATTCTCGCTTTTCATTTGACACTTCGGTGTTTTGATCAAGACCCAACAACTAAATGGGATTGAGACCAAACAAGCCAAGGGGGTAAAGTGTAATAACTTTGAAAAACCCTCACGTGGAAAGCACATGAGAAATTAATGGCATGTATTGACCGCATCCGGTGTTAGGGACTTGTAGTGTGTAAAATTAAAAAATTACGAATCTGTAATATACTAGCTTCAAAATAGGAACTACCGGTAGAAAGCCCAAAAGTTTCTGCCGGTGAAGTTAACCCATAACGAAACTCCAAGCTGTTTAGTTCAGTTGGGCCGATAAGAAATGAATTTGGGCCTAAAACGTATTTCTCTGGCTTAGGTTGGTGCCCAATTCGCTCACTTCTCTCCCCTCACTCTCTCTCCAACGGTTTAGGATAACTTCCGACGACAGTTCCATCCCCTTCGGGTCCTTTTGTTCATCGTCTGTCCGGCCGAATCTGCCAAGTTCCGGCAACTAAGGACTTCATCCCCGTGCCGGAGAATGCTTTCATTTGCACTAATTTGCAATACCACAATCTCGAGCGCCACCATATCGTTGGCTGTCCAAACTACTTCGACCAGTATTATTAGCAGCGCCAATTATCGGTCAATTCAATTCAAAACTCGAGCCTTCCTCAACAAAACCGCTTCCGCCGTCCCAAACGAATTGAAATTGCCATCAGTCGTCTCCGACAGTCTCAGAGTCCTCGAGTGGGATAAAATCTGCGACTCTGTTGCTTCCTTCGCCGGCACCTCCTTGGGCCAACAAACCACTAAGGTCTCTCTCTAACACGTATCCCGTGACTCACCTTAAGAACCGACTAAGTGCTCGTATCTCGCATTAATTGTGATTCCTTTATATGTTATTTGAACTATCTTACAATGAAATTGTACTAAAATTAAGTAAACGAGTACTAAGTTTATCGCTAGACATCTACTATATCACAAGTTTCGGTCCGTATAGTTGTCGAGTCAAAACATACTGTAGGTGCTTAATAAATGTGCACGTGGCACACGTTAGCTTTTGCCGTATGCTTATATTGTTTTGTGTGAGATATATAACGAGCCAAGTGTTTGAACGAAATTGGGGTTTGGCGATGGCAGGCACAGCTATGGGCAGCAAATCAGAGCTACAAGGAAAGTTTGAGGCTCTTAGAGGAAACAAAAGCGGCTGTGGAAATGCACAAACACGGTGGTTGTGTGATGAATTTTAGTTGCATTGATGTTGCATTGGTTAGTACATTCACAACTTTTTAATGAAATTGCTTTATATAATGTTATTGGCATGATATCATTTTCTCCAATTTTAGTTTTTGCTTTCTGATTGTTATACATAATCGTGCTATTGAGCTTAATGAGCGAATGCCAATTTAAGGTTCAGTGTACTTCAGGAGGAAGTTTAAGTGCATAGGTCAATTGACTAGATAATTTCACTACTTTCTGTAATTGTTGGTCTCTTTCTAAGTTTAACTGAGTGACATGTAGTTAATTTTTTGTGCATCCATTAACTTCTTTGTTAGCTGTTAGAGTACAGAATATGTTGCATTGAGCCTCTATTTCCAATCTTCGAAAAGCATAATCCACTTTGCAACCTGGTAGTGGTGAAAAGTAAGCAAGGTGTGATGTAGGGCTTGAAACCCACTGATAAGGTTACTTAAGGTAGAGAACGAATATCTATTTAGGAGACTGGTGCAGAAAGCCAGTTCCTTGAAGAACTATCATTGGACTAGCAACTTTAAAGAATTTAACTTTGACTCTGAAGTGAGTGGAGAAAACTGTCATCAAAGTTGTCTACAAGAATTACTCCATGTGTCTGATCAAAGAGTCCATTATTCTACTTTGTGTCCGATCAAAGACTCCATTATTCTACTTTGGGATATTCCACTTAAAGAGTCAACTTTCAACATTATGTCTACAATTTCCATGACTTTCAACTTTGCCGTCCACGTGAGATAGAAGCATCTTGGATATATACCGCATAATGCTGGAATATGTGAAATTAGATCACGATCACATAATAATGAATTTGTAGCCAAAGAATTTACAATTCTATTTGTAGTAATGAAGGACATCATTCATGATAATTGTCGTAGAGTGTGATTGTCCCTAAGGGAGTGTGATGTGTACTTTATTCCCTTACTTAGCTTATAAATGAAATTTACCTGGGGCAAGTCGGTGGCTATCTTGAGGAAATTATATTGATTAAGCCTCGTCAAGGGTGACCCGAAGAGCAAGCTACCCTTTAATTGACCTTACCTTGGAAAACCTTGCAAGACCAAGTTGCCTAAGAAAAGTATAGAATAAGCGTGGTAAAATGAAAATATGTGTTGACATGAAACATGAAAGATTACATTGGAAGCTGGCAAATAACCAGCAAGTGGCGGATCCAGGATTTTCTTCCATTGAGGGCATAGTACTAGTTGCTCAAGGATAGTCATTAATCCAATTTCGTCTGTTTACAATCTAGCATTTTACGTAAATTATAGCTTTGGCTAAATATAATTAGGTAGTTCATTTCAGTTTCACTATAGCAGAATGGCATAAATGTAAATAGTTTTAATTGGAGTTCACAGACATAGGGAGATTGAGTTTCAGAGTTACACTTAGGCCCCTTGACTACTAAAATAACACACGTTACTCCCCTAAACTCCTAAAATGGTACTTACTTTCAAAAGAATCAGATATTTTTCAGTGGGTTCAACTGCTCCCACTGGTTTTTTGTGGGTTCACCCCTGACCAGAGCTACCCCTGTATAATTCTCGTTAATATTCTCCGTACTTGCAATACACTCAATGCGTAGACTAAAACTTCAAGTGTTGGTGTAGGAGTTCGTTTACCGGTCTTTATTTTATTAATTCTAAATCTTCAATTCCCCTCACTTAGTATATGATTCATAATATTACTAAGGTTGCATAAAGGAACTCAACTTAAGGATAGTAGAGCTTCACCAATTCTCGCATTAATTGGGAACCACTTGCCTTCTTCCCAAGGCTTACATATTTTATAGTAGCCCGAACTATGTGCCTCTTTCACAGTGAATGGACCTTCTGAATTGAGTGAATTTTGGAACCGAGGTGTTCTGAAGGGCAGACAAGATCCCTACCCTAAACTGATTGCCTTGGATTAACCACTAATCTTAAGCTAAAGCCAACGTATACATTAAAGACCTATTAAAGTGATTTTTGGCCCCATCTCTGTATTCTTCCAAGGACTGCAACTGTAAAAGAAAAAAAAGGAACTATCTAGGTCGAAGACATGACTAGTGCATAGTTGAACTATTAGATGTAGGATAGGACTCTTGTAGCCCTATACACCAAAGTGAAAGGAGTGAACTATGTCGGTAGGCGCTTGTAGGTTTTGTAGTCCCATAGTATCGGAGGATTTTTTTTTTGTCCTATGCATCAGGGTAGTCATCCCACAACTTAGCCAAAATTTTAAGTAGTGTTTTGTTGGTTGCTACCTGGCCATTGCTCTTGGGATAAACGATAGGGGATAAATAATGAGATAAGCCACGAAGTCCTTGACATCATCATGTATAAATTGCTTTCCGTTATTATAGATGATAATACTTGATATGCCGAATCTATAGACATTGTATATTTGAATTCACGTACAAGTTGGCCATGATAGGATGGGTAGCCTTTCATTGTGGTATAGCTTCAGCTTTAGTGTATAACTCTTTGGCTACCAAAATCCATATTTTTTTTTTGAATACCATGCACGGAAGGGTAAGGAGTTGACGAGGAGTGCAAACGAAAGAGAAGGAGCATGGACCAATTTTTTGTGCCTTTGGCAAGAAGTACAATGCCTCACGAACCCAAATGAATCACTCTCCATAGTTAGTCAATAATACCCCAAAGTCATTAAATGATCATATATCACTTGGCTCTAGAGATGTTAAATAGGGTGGCCCTAGCAGTTTCGGCCCAACCCCCTAACGGGTTGTAGGCTAAACGAGCCACTAATATTGTGGACTTAACCCTAACCCTAGCGGGCTTCGGGTTAAACGGGCACTATCGAGCCATGATTAAAAAATTTAAATACGTCACAACTCCAAGAAATGCTAAAGAATTTCTCAGCAAACTTCAATGCGTCACTTTAATATCTATGAAGTACAACATATAATTACAATAAACATAATCACTCAACTTGTTACGGTTATCTCTTTAGAAGAAATGGACAAGAAAAATTTAACAATGATTATCATTTCACTAAAACTTATACTATTTGTTTTTAAGGGAAAGAGTAATAAATACACACATCTATACCTCAAAGAAACTAGAAAAGGCAAAAACAACCGTGCTTAATTAGGCCCAAGTAAGGAAGTTGTGTGGATGGATGAAGTCTTTGAGCTCGTGTAGTACGTAGTTATTGTATTCCATTTCATGATATGTGATGTGAACTATATATCATATAATGAAATTCATACTACATAACATGGAATGGAATAACTACGAGCACTTAATTAATATTTATGAAAATTGAATTACATCTACCCATAACAACTAGTAATTGAAATAAAAATATGGGATAATACCTAATTAGGCGGTTGATTAGCCTATGCAAAACCATAATCACTACTAGAAGAGCATTTCAAAAACTCATTGATTATGAACTTGGAAACCGAAAAGTATTTCTGTAATTATTATATCATATACTCCCTAAGACAATTACCTATTGATTAGTATGATCACGACCAAAATAGAACCATCCAAACAAAATAATCATAATGATCATTTTCTAAACGAGTTGTGGGCCAGCCCTAGCCCTAGGCCTATTTTTTCCCGGTTTAAACAGGCAATGCCCTTTCACTACATAACGAATGTAAGGGACACGTTAATTTGGAATGTGTTGGATAAGGCCCGAAAACTGGGTCGCATAGGGGGAGCCACACTATATAATCATTTGATGACTTTCGGTTATTATCCACCAACTATGGAGAGTGATACAGCTTAGTTCACAAGGTGTTGGGATTCTTTAGTTCATGAGGCGTTGGGATTCTTGCCAAAGGCACGAAAACTTGGTCCATGCTCCTTCTGTTGATCTGTACTACTTGTTGACTCCTTACCCCATCTATATATGAGTGTTGGACTTGATTGGAGAGGTTACTGGTTGGACTTGATTGGAGAGTTAACCCTACTGTCGAGAGGGAGATATGGATTTTGGTCCCCATAAAGTTATATAGTAAGTGGACTAAAGCTATACCACTACGCAAGGCCACAATTATTTGTTGATTTGGCAGACAAAGTATTATCATCTCGGATAATGGAGTGCAATTTATACATGGGAATGTCAAGGCCTCGCTCAGTACAACATATTTCACCCCTTTTCCACTATCACTTATCCCAAGGATAATGGTCAGAGGCACCCAACAAGACACTAGAAGCACCCAACAAGACACTGCTTCAGATTTTGGCTAAGTTGTGGAATAATTACCGGGGGCATGGGACGAAAAAGTTCCTTCAGCATTTTGGCTCTACAAAACCTCGAGGCGCTGACGCACGCAGTTCATTCCTTTCTCTTTGGTGCATGGGTCTAAAGTAGTGCTACCTCTTATACTAGCTGCATCTTAAGCCCGAGTGGCTTTACAGCACCAACAATTTCCGGCCATGTGCAATTTATGGCCTTATGAACATAGAGACAGACCAGAATGATCTTTAATCATACACTAGTTAGTTGGCTGAGCTTATGATGTAATGGTTGACACAAGGCAATTATGGGAACGGGATCTTGTCCTTAAGACAGTTGCCCATGTCATTTGGAACACCTCAGCTCTCAAATTCACTCCTAATTAGGAAGGTCCATTTATTTCGAAGATGCATGTGGTTCAGGGTACTACTAATATGTAAGGTTGGGGAAGAAGTCAAGTGGTTCCCAACTAATGTCTAAGTGGTTGAAGTTTTACTATGCTAAAGTTGAGCTCATTTGTGCTACCCTAGTAGTGTTGATGCTGATATACATTATTGGGCTCCTATCTAATAGCTTAAGCTTTTAGATTAGTTGGTAACTTAACATGGTATCAAAGCTCGGGTTTGGCAAGGTCTTGGGTTCGAGTCGTCTCGCTTGCATTTATTACCCGAAATTTTGTAAGTGCATGTTGTCACTCTGTTTGGTTTGAGATGCCTTGATGGTGCATATTGTTCGTTTCTCCATTGTGGACGGGTCACACGTGAGGGGGAGTGTTGACGTTGATATACATTGTTGGCTCTATCTAATAGCTTAAGCTTTTAAATTAGTTGGTAACTTAACAAGTAGTATTATGAATAATATACCAAGTCATGGGATTTGAAGATTTTGAAATAATAAAATAAAGACGAGTGCCCGCAAGGCCACAACCCTAAACTGGCACTCCGGTAGGCTACGCTTTGTACATATTGCAATTATGGAGAATATAAGTGACAATTTTTGAGGGATAGTGCAGGTTATTTTCAGCTTCGACAGTTATCTTTTATGTTTCATGTCAACACATGTTTACATTTCATGCTTATTTATTCTATAATTTTCTTAGGCAGCTCGGCCTTACAAGCTTTTCACATGGTGGCTCTCTGGCCAACCTTGGCCAGGCTTAATCAATAAAATTACCTTGTAAAGTTCATTTTTAAAGCTAAGGGGATGAAAAGCTTAAGCATACCTTTCCCATCACGACCCCCCTGGAACACTCACATTCTACTATTGCTTATAGAACATTAAGCATGAAAATGTTTGATTGACAAGTGTTACACAAGGTGTTACCAGTAGCAATATCTATACATGCTAAGATGCAGGTTCGGGTTCAAAGCATGCTGCAGTGATTGAGAGAGCTTGTGGCTAAATTACCAGTAGCAATAATTATACATGTAAGAGGTATGTGATTTCATATATTAATATAGACAAAATTCGAACGGGTGAAGGCTGGAAGAATTGACCTTTGCATATGAACAGTCAGTAGTTATTACTCATTAGATAAATTAATGACATGTCAAGTTGGAAAAAAGAAAGAATATAGCAACAATAAAAAACCTACAAGCAGATGTGTGGATTTGAGACAGTCAATGAGCCAAATGAAGCTGAAGCCCTTATGGAATATTAGGCCAGTTATCTTCTTGTGCCTAAGGGAATGGCTAATAAATATGAGTTCTTGATATTTTTCATGTATGCTAAGCATTAAAATGTTCTGTCTTCTTCTGTTTTCTTATTTAAAGGTGAAATCTGCTATCCAACATGCTCGGAGGGATTCTCCTGTGGAGGGATGTGATGCAATGGCCCTTGTTGCTCTACTACAGTTTGCTGAGTCACTGCAGTATAATCTCAAAGCTGCAATTAAGGAAGATGCAGATTTGTTACAGCGTTTTATGCCTCTTGCAGAAACAGTATATGCATCATGAACTTATCATAAACACCCATGTCCCCCGTGGCTTTGTTTTTTTATGTTTTGTTAACTTTCTTACAGATCATGGATTTGGTCGTAAGTTGTCCATTAGTAAAGTTCATTCAGAAACTTTTAGATGAAGATGGCAGCGTTAAAGATTCTGCGGTTTGTCGCTTTATCACCCTATTTTAAGATCTGATTTTGGAGCCCCCTTAATGATTTTTGCAACAATTCACATGAAATTATCATAGTTACAAGACAATCACATTCCCCTGCCCCATTTCGTGGTCAATAGATAAGTAGCTCCTTTAGTCCTGGCACAACAGTTCATTGCTGCTGCTTAGGCTTACATCCAATTTACATATGTTTTTGTCTTTCCACTTGGAAGTAGTATCAAGTTCTCCGCCACAGATTTTTTTTTCTTAATATAATATTTCACCTATCTCGTTTCATTTATATTTCGTGACTTCTTTTCTCCATTTTTATTTCAGAACCCTATCTTGAAACGATCTCGTTATCAAGTGCGCTTGCTTGAAGAAAAGGTTGTATATTCTTCCTCTCTGGCTAGTATCATTGGTTGGATAATTGACTACAGGAAAACTCTTAACATTTCTTTATAAGTTCCTTTATTTAGAGTGTTTCATTGAGATTTAAATGGATGAGGACTGTATAATCTCCATTAACCTAGAAATATCTATTATGCTGTATCAATCAGAAAAATAGGAAAAAAAAAAAAGGGTTCCCTGCACCTCAAAGAAAAGATATTTTGCCTCTTTATCAATTCTAGCTTAGTGGTAGTTTTCCCTGCATATATTTCTGGCTATCTACTTGCAATCATGATGGTCTTACATTTTAATCAAAACTTTTCTTAATCTGTGGCACTCTTCTTTTACTTTTTCCTTTTTGAATCTTTTATTCAGTTATCCCTGTTGATGAAGGGTCTAATTTTGAATGCAGTCAAAGACAGATCCTCTGTGGTAAGCGATATTTAACTGCTTGTCTTTTACTTTTCTTCATGCAAATTTTCCTTATTATTGTTCCCTTATTGATTCAGGAAGTAAGTAACATCAATGGAAGATGGTGTCTAAAATCAGAAGCGGAGCTGCCAAGTAGTTTTAAGGGTCTATTGCTACCAAGGTGCATTAACATCTTGCACATGTATTTTCATTTTCACATGCTGCAGTCTTTGATCAGCACGTTTAAAGTGCATAACAAGTCGTTGGTGTAGTTTTATTTAACTTTTGAAGCATCGATTAATACCATTGATGTGGATTATATTGGTTCACTAAAGTGTTGACTTCCGTGGTATCTCTGATTTTGTGAAGCAACAAGTAATTCTTCAACTTTAGCAAAAAGAATTTACTCATTCCTAAAATTTTTCTTATTAACATTGATTTTAATCCGATAACAGCTGAATTCAATTTCTTTTTGAAGTAAGAGCTACCAATTGGTGATTTCATACTAATGTTTCTTTTGCTTTCTCAACGGTGGTAATCTACACAATAGCGGGTAAACCTCTCCCGTCCGATACCCATCTTTAAATACATCTTGAACTTACAGCCATCTGCATGTGGATGATATGTCATCCACTAGACAAACCCTTAGAGGTTGGTGCAGCTTCATCATGTTTTCAAGTTCAATGCATACGATCTTAAGAATCTCAGGCAGAAGTGTTCTTGGATTTTGTGCTATTTATGGAGTTAATTAGTCT
Source organism: Platycodon grandiflorus (assembly GCA_016624345.1). Taxonomy (NCBI): domain Eukaryota; kingdom Viridiplantae; phylum Streptophyta; class Magnoliopsida; order Asterales; family Campanulaceae; genus Platycodon; species Platycodon grandiflorus. The sequence goes on along the minus strand of CM028364.1, from coordinate 1,682,116 downwards.
TTTTATATTGATATTGGGTACTTCCTATTGCTTTGTACCATTGGTCATTTAAGATGATGGTAATTTTACTCTTGAATTTATCATTCTTGAGAGATAAGTCTCTGTTGTAGTGGTTCAGGTGCAGGAAGCATTGTAGAGCCATTTTCTGCTATTTCATTAAATGATGCGTTGCAACAAGAGAGAGCATCTGTAGCCAAGGCCGAGGCTGATGTGCTTTTAAAGATTACTAAGAAGGTTTTTCTGGATTGTTTTAATTGCAGTTATTCACGTCTTTCCAATAATTACCTGTTTTTCTTTTTGTGATGTCATCTTATTGTTATTCCTTGTGTAGATGCAAGCAGATCTTGATGACATTGAAATTTTATTCCACAACATAATTCAATTAGATGCGGTAGGTATTGGTCACTGAACATGTGTTTTTTTTTTGTCTGATTCTAATTACTCTGTTGACAAAATTTGTTGTTGGAGTGTAGCAAAAAAAAAATTTTTTTTTGGACATAGGGAGTTCAATATCTCCTTTTGCCTTGCATGAAATGACTGTAGACAATTTTTGTCCTTCAATACTTTTATATCAGCTTCTTTTTGTTGTTGTTGTTGTGGCTTATCTCCAACTTCAGGAAACCTTTTTTTTGGTTCACATTGGCAGGAGCCATATGGAGCCTATTTTAACTAAAGAGTTAATTAATCCCTAAACCCTACTTTCCCTAAACCTTATTTGCACTAAAGAGTTTATTATTCTTCTGTAGTTGGTATTCCTGTAGCTGTTGGGTTGGTTGTTCTGACAGTCCTTTCTTGTAAATTTTTTGTGGTTGGTGTTCGTTACTGCCACAAATATCCAGGAGATTATCTGGTCCTTCTGAATTCATGTTATGCTCAGGCATTCCTGTAGTTGCTGGGTTGGTTGTTCTAGATAGTTCTTTCTTGTAAATTTTTTGTGGTTGGTATTCATTTCTGCCACAGCATATCTAGGAAATTTTCTGGTCCACGCAAAGTCGTGTTATGCTCAAACATTCCTGTAGTTGTTGGTTTGGTTGTTCTAGATAGATCTTTCTTGTAAATCTTTTGTGGTTGGTATTCATTTCCTCCACAACATAACCAGGTAAATGCCCGGGCAACATATAGTATTTCTTTTGGAGGCACGTATCCTGAGCTATATTTGCCTGAAGACAAGAATATATCTCTTACATCTGAAATAGCCGACGACATGTCAGTTTCATCACATCCTACTCAAAGGAAATGGAAATTATATATGCCGAAAGCTTATCATCCTCTATTACTTCAACGGCATCGGCAAAATCTGCAGAAAGCCAGGAAGAGGATCCACGATGCAAATGCTGTAAGTGGTGCTGTGGCTTTACTAATGGAGAATGTAGGCATTGATTTTTATAATCTAGAGTTTACTAAATAGAACAATAGCTCCCATGAAATTGGGAATCACAATTTCTTTTCTTGTAGCTTTATGCAGACTCTCTCTCTCTCACACACACACCCACACCACACACACACATACACATGCGCCCACGCACGCCTGCATGCACGCACATGTTTATAGGGGTGTAAGGGGGTGTTAGTATCCTGTCCTGGAAACCCTACATGGCAGGCTAATTTTGGTACAATCTATTTGAAAAAACTTGCCCAAGGCTCCACTAGTTCAGTTATTCTTAAGAAAAATGACTTTAATTACTATAGCATTTATTTATTGAAAAATTGATGCTTTTTGTAAAGCTTTACAAAATGAAATTAATCTACAGAGAAGGCAAGGGAGCTTATGATCTCCTGGTATGACTCTGTCTTGTTTTTATAGTGATAGACACAAGTCTGTGATGGCTGTTGGTTAATAGAGCACATGTTGGTACTCTGAAATTTATGGGTTTAGTTATTTTTTTTTGATAAGTAATAAGTAAAATTAACATTTGGATCTAATCATAGACCAGGTTTGTTAGTTTGTTGAGATTTGCTACCTTCGTTGCATTATGAGGCAGTTGAGGGGTGGGTGGATGGAAAGGAGTGCACGTTCAATGCACAAGTGATAATTGTTCTTTTTTGTCTGGTAGTATAAATGTTTTGTACTTAGTAATTCTTTCCAAATAATTCCATCCACAATTTCTTATCATCCTTTATTTCCTTTAGGAAATCAGAAGGATTAAACAGTTGGGGAATGCAACCCAGATTGAAGAAACAATGACTAGTCTGTCAGCCTTAGAAATGCAGGTGACTGTTTGTTACGAGTATTTATTTTTGTACTTTAAATCTTGTATGATCCCTTTCTTTATGTCTAGAGTATGGTTATACTTGCAATTGAAACTTTCAGGTTGAAGAGTTAGAACAATCTCCTCCAGTTCCTGTTGATATCTTTGTTGCTTATAAAACCAAAGTTCTGGTGATAACTGGCCCTAACACGGGAGGCAAAACCATTTGCTTAAAGACAGTAGGGTTGGCTGCTATGATGGCTAAATCAGGTACGGTTTAACATCATCCTCTATTACTTCTTGTTGAGCTTGATATACGTTGTTAGAACCCCTTCTTACAACTTAAGCTTTTAGATTAGCTAGTAACTTAACATAGTAACAGGGCTCTAATTTGGCAAGTAAGTCACCCCACTTGCCTTTCTTACTTACAATATTGTGAGTGCACGTAGAGAGGCACCTTTGTTTATCTATCCATGTCTGAGTGCATCACATGTGAGAGGAATGTTAAGCTTGATATATATTGTTGGGCCCTCTCTAAGAACTTAAGGTTTTAGATGAGTTGGTAACTTCATACTTATTTTTGTACTTCATTTAAATTTTCATTCTGTGAACTAAGGCTCCGTTTGTTTTAGGGAAAATGATTTCCGGAAAATATTTTCCTCATTTTTCGGTGTTTGGTAACATTTGGAAAATGTAGTCAATGTAAATGTAAAACATTTTACGAGTCAATGGAAAATGAGGCTTTCTTTTCAGGAAAATGACTTATGGACTTCATTTCTGTAAGTCATTTTCCAAAATTTGTTAATTCCATTTTTTCTCCTAATATCACCTTTGCACATTTGGATGTGCTATATTCATTTCTAACTTTTCTATTAAGAAAAATAATCATAATATTTTTTCGTAATCTTTTGAAGTGGTTCTATGTACAAAGTTTTATTTATATACCATTTTGTTGATATTGTCAAGATTTATAAAAAAACTTTTATAATATTAAAAAATAATATTCTTGTTCATCCCAAAATGAATGTTCACTTTTATTCAGATCACGAATAAAAGTAAATATTCATTTTGAGACGGGAAAGTAACAATAATACTATAGATTCAAGTAGTTGTTCAACTTGATATTTCAATTAGAAATACTAAGATAGAGTGAACTCGTTATATATATATATATATGTATATGTATATATATATATATACATATATATATATATATATATATATTTATATATATATATACACACACACATATATATGTATATATATGTATATATATATATATGTATATATATATATATATATATATATATATTGAAAGTCTTTAGTTAGTTGATTTAAAAATTTAAATTATTTTCTTAATATTTTAATTTTTAAATATTATATTACACGAAATAAAATCTTTGGTTGAAGAGTTCATAGAACTTCTAGTATAATGCTTGAGATCATAGATTTCTAATTTAAAGCTGGAATTGAAGCCTAATATCACCTTTGCACTACTCAATTTTAATAAACACTTCCTCCGTTCTAAAATGAGCCTCCATTATTTCATTTTGGAACGTCCCACAACAATTGTCTCTTAAATTTTTTGAAACATTTTTCAAGTCAATTGTCAGTTATGTCATTCTTATTTGTGAGATTGAAAAGTAGATCGACCTATTGATATGACAACACTAGTATTAAATTGAGGTTAATAAAAAGAAATTATTTTAAGTCAAAAATTTCTTAAAATCAGTGTATATTCAATAGGGGACACTAATTTTGGTATGTATTCATGATATGTTTTCCGTAACATTTTTCATGCGTTTGTCAGACACCCAAAAATATTTTCCGGCATATTATCAAAAGATTTACTAAATGCATGAAAATAAAAACTTTTCATTTTCCATAAGCTATTTTCCGGAAGTCATTTTCCTTGAAACAAACGGAGCCTAAGCATTCGTATCATGTATATTTTATGCAATACCTAACAATGTGCAGAATTCATGCTAACTTAGATTGTTTCACATAAAGTTTTTTTCCTTAGGTGGGGGGACGAAAAATACCCCACATTTTTCTATAGCAAGTAGAGACTGATCGACAAGTGTAGCTTAGGTGGTAAGACGCTTCACCTACAACCGATAGGTCGTGGGTTCGAGTCACCAAGGGGTAAGTGGGGAACCACTATTGATCCCAATTTTTTAAAGAAAAAAAAAAAAAAGTAGAGACTGATCATGAACTACATTTTGAAGAAATGAACAGCTAAGCACACTGCAAATGATTGATTTGCTGTTTGTAATGTGGCCATGTGTATTACATGCAGGCTTAGTAAGCAAGGGATCGAGTGGTTATGAACTTACATAATATTTGATAGTGATTGCTGCTCGTTTTCCTACCAGTTTCTTTCAGTGCTTCTATTCGACTGCACTAATAACTTGAGTTTTTCAGGTCTTTACATATTGGCAGCTGAACCGGGGAGGATACCCTGGTTTGATTCTGTATTTGCTAATATTGGTGATGAACAGTCCTTGTCTCAGTCTTTGTCTTCCTTCTCCGGCCATCTGAAACAAATTAGTGTAAGTATTTGCAGTGCTATTTAAATTTAATCACATTTATACAACAGTGCTGTAATTACAAAATTGCTATTTCCTTCGGTTTTCTCCAGGGGGGGGGGGCACTGGTTCTAAAATCTTAGTATTAACTTGTGCACGCTATCAGTGAGGGGACACGTGCTTGTCAGGCAGTTGTGCTAATATATCGGGGAAATAAGGTTATTTTTCTATTTCCAAATGGTAGGAGGGTCGCCAAAGTTTCTGTATGCAACTATGCATCTCAAAAATAGTAGTGAGGGTAAAGTAGCAGTCAATAAAATTAATGGTGCAGCTGATAGTTAGGTGTCTAGACTAGGTGGACATGGAATTTTGCAAGAAGATTTGGCTTATGGATAACTTAAACTTGTCTCATAGTAGAGCTGTATGCTATCCTGTTTGAGTATTTGCACATTGTTTCATTAAACTCTAATTTGATTATTGCTAGTCAGTAGTTGATTATATTGTCTGTTTAGAATTTTCTGGGCACTGACTTTTATTTTAGACCTCTTTGGTAACTGGAATTTTTTTATTCAGTATTATCATTTTACTAGCTTACTATCTTAGTACAATCCTAACTTCTGTACCTGGATAGAGAAAGCATAGTTTTGGTTTATATTTGGTTACCAATTATATCAATGATATTCTAAAAAAAAAACCTTAAATTAGGTTCGGCAACTGTTTATCTCTTTCGTCATCACTGGAACAATGCTTTCTTGACTTTGTTTGAGTCAAGTGTTACTTCTGTAATCCCCATACCAACGAGACTTATCTATCAAAAAAAAAAAAGTGTTACTTCTGTAACTGTTAAAGCTGTTTCAGAATTCGGATTTCCTGTTCGTCAAGATTTAAGAGTTGAGAGAAATTCTTCTATCTAATCCTTTCACATACCAGATGTTTACTAGCTTTTAAGTCCTAGCTTATTACACGGATTGTTCTTCTTACTCATTTAATGCTTATTGCTTTTTAAGAATGAATTATGATATCCAGTTCCTGTACTAAATCATGCAGGATATACAGTCGCATTCAACGAGTCTGTCACTGGTGCTCTTGGATGAAGTATGTCTCCTAAAGTTTTCTTCCTTGGTGTTCTTTTTTCAGTTAGTTTCTTTGACAGTCTGATTTATAAATACCATTTTTTCGTTCGGTGATCCTGAATCTTTGAGTTTGAAGAATATGTAATGCTGAGTTTCCTCTTCATGTTTTAGGTCGGGGCAGGGACCAATCCCCTAGAAGGAGCTGCCCTGGGGATGTCACTTCTAGAATCGTTTGCTGAATCTGGTGTTTTATTGACCATGGCTACGACCCATCATGGGGAACTCAAAACCCTCAAATACTGGTAGTTTATAGTAGTTTTAGGTGGAACTTCTATATGAAAAGATGACTCTATATTGGTTCCTTCCCAATCTGAAGTGATACTTCTAAAACTTTGACTTTGACTTCAACAGTAATGATGCCTTTGAAAATGCATGTATGGAATTTGATGAAGTGAACTTGAAGCCAACCTATAGGATCCTTTGGGGAATACCAGGTTTGCTCCTTGTGTCCGAAACAAGCTTTTGTTTCTCAGATACTCCCTTTACCCCCTAAACAGAGTCCTACTTGGCATTTTGGGTTTTCCCCAATAGGTCCCAGTTCTAAATTTAAGCTATAAATTTTTGTTCTTTTTCCAAAACGTTTCTTATGTTCCACAGTCCTGATCTTCTGCTCATGCAAAAAAGGATGTTGTTTTTAGTGCAGTTAAAAGATATACTCCATCCCGGAAAAAGAGTCTTATTTTCCATTTTGGTTTGTCCCCAAAAACAAATGTCCAAAATTTTAGCTATAAATCTCCATTTTTTTATTTTCTCGTTTCATGTCATAAACATGATACTTATCTTATGTTTCATACAGAAAAGTATGTACCTTGAGTGCAATATAAAGGACATATAGAAGCAAAAGTACAATGTTCAAAAGTTTGACTTGTCAAATGCAACTCTCTTTTTTTGGGACGGAGGTAGTATCTGAAAGTGAAAAAGTATTAGATAGTTTGACTCTCAAAGTAGGACTCTTTTCGGGAAGTAGTTTATTTATCAAGTTAACTTTGTGGAGTAGTTTTTTTAATATTTAATCTTTAATCCAGCTGCCATGTTACTGATAATCGGACTGCACGTGATTATAGTAATTAATGTTAATTTGCAGGACGTTCAAATGCAATAGATATAGCTGAAAGGTTAGGACTACTTAAAGCAGTTGTAGGTAATGCTCGTGAACTTTATGGAGCTGCTAGTGCAGAGATTAATGAGGTAACATGCTTACCTTGCACAAAAAATATTGGGTGTGCTTGGATACGTGGTCTTTTTTTAGTTTATCTTTATTATTTTTTCTTTTTTTCTGCTTCATGGTTTTTTCTTAACTTTGTAATGATTGAAGCAAAAAGTCAAAGCGAGATAGAGCGAAAGATGGTGGGCCCAATGATTGAGAACGTTTAAAACAAAACAAAAAAAACCACGAAACAAAAAACAGAACCCGTGTTCAAATGCACCCTTTAGTTGTCAATTTCAGTTACTCATTTTCACAAGGAGCCCTTGCCATAGAAAGTCGAGCACCGTGTATGTGAATATTCCAGTGGCTTGCCTGAAGATATATGACAACTAGACATGTTTGCTTATGTATTTGTTAATTGCATAGCACATAAAACTAGTTCTAGCATGGTTTTCCAGTTTGGTTTATATCTTTCTACTAGATGGCTTGTAATTGTCTTAAGCTTAAGGTCAAACAGTCAGAATAAATGGTAAGCAGAGTAATAATTTACTAATGTTCACTTTCAAAAGGTGAAATATTGTCAAATCTTTGCCACTTGGTTATTGCAGTGTCTTCCTTGTTGCTTATTATAGTGATTAGTTCTTGTGATTGTAGATGACCAGCCTTCTGCAGTCACTGAATACTCTTCTTTATGTGTAATTTGATGCAGGTTATAGCTGATATGGAGAAGTTTAAGCAGAACTTTCATGAGCATATCTATGAATCACAAAATTATCTGAAGTGAGAACCTTTGTCCAATATAATAATAATTAGTTTATGTGTAATTCTAATGTAGATAGCGTACTTTTGTTTATCATATCAGTTCAACTTTGAGTTGGCTAAATACATACAAAGGGTGCTGGGTATGTCACTTTCTGATTAATTAACCCTGCTAGAAACCCCTCCAAGTCCTATTTGTTTGTCATTATTGAGCAGGGTACAGCCACTACCACACGCCTAAACCGCTCGTGTTCGGTTCAACAGAAGCACTTTTGAGATCGAATCTTTAGATATCTAACCAAGCTTGGATAATATTTTTCAAAACTCCTTATTTTGGCTCGATTAAAAGTTCATGTGAGTTCATCTTGAAAACATCAAGCCGGGCTTGAACACTTTTCTGAAGCTCGATAATGTTATCAACCAAGCTTAAACATTCAAATGCTTGGTTCGACTTGGCTCCTTTGCAGCCCTAGTTTGGTTATGATATTTGGTACTTCTAGACTAACAAACATTTTATTTCATTTCAGGTTGTCAAGAGAACTGCATAAAAATCTAATCCTTACCAGAGGGAAGATCAGCAAACATGCCATGAGCCAAAAGTACAAGCAAGTTCAAGAAATATCCAAGGCAGGAGCTAGAGCACAATCAACGTTTCACAATAAAGTGAGACAGCTTCGTGCATCTGCAAAGCTAACTTCTCAGGTTGATAAAGCAGATAAGAGCCAGCAAACAGCGACATCTAGCAGTCAGTCTACTAGCACAGAAGAGAGTGAACTTTCTATGGCAACATCTAGCAGTCAGTCTACTAGCACAGAAGAGGGTGAACTTTCTATGGCAACTAAGACAGCAGACTCCCTTGTTACTGTCAGGCAACCATTATCTGGTACCATTCTTGAAAGGCTGGATAAGAATTTTCCATTTCGGCTGTTTAATAAATTGAACCGGCTGGAGATCGGCTCATATAAAACTCGAATCGACTCGACTCGATCTTCTTGGGTTCAAGTTGAGCTCAAACATGATTCTATGCTCGAGGTTAAACAAGCTCAGTTCGGCTCGGCTTGAATAAGCTTGATAATCACAAAATATATTCTCCCCCCATCCCAAAATAATTGTCCCTGTTCTTTTTACGTGGGTTTTAAGAAAATATCTGTCTTTACGTGTGGAATTTCTTTAATACTCTCAATATTCACTAGTAGTGTCGAATAGATATGCCTCATTTCCTTTTTTTATCTCACAACTAAAAATGGGGTACTATAGACAATTGGTTTAGAAAAAGTTATATGTTTTTTTAAATATAATTATATTTTTTATATAATTTATTTGATATAAGCGTTTTTCTTTAATATAATTTATAATAGATTTTGACATCAGCTCCAGATCAGGTCACTTATAGCTCGTTTCATGAGGTAATTGAGCCGAGCTTAGACATAGGTTCCATGGCTCGGGTAAAGCTCGAGCTCATTCAAAAATAAAAGAGCCGAGCTCAAACACTCAAAGCTTGGCTCTGCTCTAAACGCCTATAGGCATGTGATTGTTTCTGCTTCCGGGAACTCATAAGCTTGCATGCAAAGCTCCTCGCTGAAGAACTATTCTAATTATCTTTTGCACATTGCAGAGAAAAAGGTTCAACTTCCGAAGGCTGGGGATATTGTGCATGTTTCTAGGCTTGGCACGAAAGCAACAGTCTTAAAAGTGGTGCCGTCTAAAGAAGAAATACTAGTTCAAGCTGGTATGATGAGGTTGAAGTTGAGACTAGCTGATATTGTTGCTTGAAAGGTATGCAGTTAATTCCTCTATGTGCTGTTCCATTCCTACTTCTGGCTAGGCATTGGCAACTCAGCAGTGTGGGAGCTTTTCCTTCTCTCAACCCGTTTGCCACCAGTTAATCCTGACAGCAAGTCAAGATTTCATCAAAGCAGGCGACAAAAAATACTGTAGGTAGTCATATTTATGGATTGCTTGGGTGATGACCTTGCATTGAATTGAACCAAGCAGCGAGAAAGGATTTATGTTGCTGACCCGAAGTAATTGAGACAGAGACTGTCGAGTTGAGTTGTCCAGTCGTATTTGTAGATTGCTTAAACTCGATAGAACTTTTCCATACGCAATGCACCAGGAGTCAAAGTGCGTGGAGATGCCAATACGGCAATCCGACACCAGTTTCGCTGTAAATGTCAATTCTGAGGCAAAGTGACATAAGTTCCTTTTACAAGCATGTTAGGGAGGGTTTTGTTGACAACTTAACTGTTCGATGCTATTAGTATTGGCGTTTTTTCAGTTTGTGGAAGATTCTCGTATAGAAAATCTTGTGCAAATTGAGTATTTGTACTGTATAATTATTAATTGTACCTTCAAATCATTTAATGTATCACGTGTCAAATTCGTTTTTCATGTCCTTATTCTTGTGATACCCTCCCCTTTCGAGCAAAAAGTGTACTGTTCATTTAATTTGGAATCTTAAACATACGAATTTTGTTGTTAAATAGTCTATAACTTTTATAATCTTTAACTGTACCCTCTACGTGATGCATGTCTCATGTGTTACATTTTTGTAACGCAAAAGATATCATGCATCTTAAATGCATGTGTTAAGTATTCCTTTCGTCCCAAAATAAGTGTGCTCTATTTTATTTTGTGACGTTTCAAAATAATTATCTTTTTTTTCTTAGAAGTTTATTCAAGTCAATTGTGTTTTTCTTATTTGTGAGACAGTAAAATAAATTGATTCCATAGATTTGATACCACTAGTGATAATTGAGGGACATTTAGAAAAATTATATAAGTCAAACACTTTCTTACCCGTGTATATTCAATATAGGACACTTATTTTGAGACGGATGAATTATTTATTTATAATATATTTTGTCTTGAAAACTATCCTAGTGGGATTGGAACTTGTAAATGTTTGGTCATCGAGAAAAATTATTATATTTAGGTTCTTAAAAAATATCTGGACATATGTTAGCCAAACTTTATGTAATTATGAGCATTTATTTTATTTTGTTTTCAAGGCTACAATGGAGGGAATTATGACCATTTCTATTTCTAAAGATACTAAAATATACTCTTATAGCCACGAAAAAAAGAAGATATTATTAAGATAAATTCTAAATATACTAAAATATTTCATAATTATTAGATGGCGTACGCTTTGATTGGAATGGGGGCGCTTTCTTTGTTGAAGCATAGCAAGAACAAATCCTTGTTTACCTGTGGCCTTTTGTAAACTCAAATAACTCCTTTTGTTCCTTTTCGCAGCTAACTTTCCTAGGTTTACAACTAATTCTACAATTATTGTAGCTAACTTTTCTAGGTTTACAACTAATTCTACAATTATTGTTACAACTAAGCTTTAATGAAGGGCAAAGTTGTCTTTCTCCAAAACATATTTGTCATTTATTAAGTCTTAGTTGTAGTAATAGTTGTAAAAAAAAAGTTATAAACCTAGCATTTTTCTTTGGCAGCATATTCGATTATAAGAATGTAAAATTCTGTTTCCCATTACTTGGGAGTGATCAAGTTTGGAACATCTTCCTATCTATTCCATCTGGGGAATCTCCTTATAGACTTAATGTTCTTAAGGGGAAAGATAGAGCACTTGGTAGGTAGCTTCAATACATAAATCTGGCCCAAATAGGCATGCTTGCTTACTGATCAAAACAAGAGTGTGTGTGTGTGTGTGTGAGGGAGTCGAGTCAAGGAGATGGGGGAAACAAAAGGGTAGGAAATCTAATTTTGTTTTATTTGCATCAAGATTATAGTACAACCTAATTGACCAATTCAATTCAACTTGTATTGAATTCCATGGCTCTCCCTTTCTATCTCTTTCTGTAGACTAACAACCAGATCAGGAGTCAGTTGGCCTCCACGTCATGGAGATGTTCATCTTCAGGAGCACCAGCAACCCATCCAAAATCAAAGGTTACATCCAAGAAATACAGCAAGAAAACCATTACAAAGCAACATATAAACATGGGAATTGGACCAAATATCCACAAAAACAAAGGAAATGAAAAGTAGAAAGCGCGCAATCCTAATGACCAAAAATAACTCCCCCTGTTCACTGTCCTCCCCACGTACTCCGCTGTGACCCGATGAGTTTGACCATGGCCAAAATCTGATGAAATCTTCTTGTAAGGTACATTGATGAGTATGCTGGCATGGTTATAGTACCTAATTGACTGCACATTCAGCAAAAACGCCACCAAGAAGCAAACCAGTATCGAGAAGAACTTGATTTCAAAGCCTAGCTCACTATGATCCCCGTAAATAAAACCGATTGAGTGGTCCCGGTCCAGGTCGCGGTCCCCGCCGCCGCCCGTCATCAGGACGGCTATGAGGGAGCTGAGCATGATCGCTGTTGATGCCAAGAGGGTCGATGCCATTATGTTGTTTCTCAGTGTTTGTACTGCCAAAATTCCGTTCTTGGATGGATCCTGTGCCATGGTAATTTTGCATTAGCAATTTCATCGTAAGATTACAACTTTTTATATGCATATATCTATATAATTAGGCCACTGTAGGATTACTGGCATATATGAACATAATTCATCGACAACATCCTTTAAAGTGTGGTTCACTTGTCATCAATACAACACCTTACAGCTTAATACTTTCTTTTTAGTAAAAACACTTTACCCACACACAGGGTAAAATAATTATATGGCATTTCTTTCGTATTTTCTCTCTATCTCACGTGTGCGGACCTCAGCTATTCATTTCTCGGCAGGTTAAAATCGATTCATCCACGTCTGGCCTATTGGATTCATAAGGAATAAATTCGTCATAGATTGACCTAGCTAGAAGAACTTGAACCGGAGACCTACAACTCCCTTAACAAGTTGAGCTACGCCTCTCGGTTATGGCATTCATATTCCCAGAAAAGGTTAAATTTTCATCGCAATTGAAACATATATTTACATACATACAATTCACATGAATCATCATATCAAGTATCTCTATGCACGCATGTGAACATGCACCATGACTTCACATAAAAGACTACTTCATTCTATATATAGTGATAATTAATTAATGAGATCAGACTAATTAACAATTAAAATACATTGTATATATGTTAGATAGATATATACCTCCATCATGGCGCGGACCCAGAAGCGGCGGTTGATGGCATTGATACCGATGACGGTACGAGCGGGGTTTTTAACGATCTGATAAAGAAGCCAAATGTGATAAGCCACCATTATCAACAATCCCGTCGGCACCAACATGTAATCCACTATTTGTTTCCCCATCGATATATAGATCTTAATTTTAATTAATTTTATCTATATATGTGTGTGTGTATATATATATATATCTGTTATTGTACTTTCTGGCCCCTTTACGCCGGGGTTGTACTTGAAGAAGAAGAAGAAGACGAAGAAGAAGATCTGCTGCCTATTTATTGAAACCTGGCAAATGTTGTTGGAGGTCGTAAAAATACGAGAGAGAGAGAGAGAGAGAGAGAGAGAGAGAGAGAGAGAGAGTCCAAGTGTATCACGATTGTGTGTGTACTTGAGGTGGAGTCTTCTTTTTCTTTTTTCTTTTACAGTACCTTTTTTTCCTTTTTGGACCGAGTAAAAAGTTCTGTTAGTGCAAATCTACCCGAGTGCTTTTTGTGTTCCGGTATTCAATATTTGGTTTTATTCTAAAATCAAACAGAAGATTTAATATTTAGTTTTATTCAAAAATCAAATTGAAGAACCAATCATCTGAACCGAATAAATCAAAATTGAATTAGAATTTGGTTTCGGGTTTGGTTTGGTTGATCAAACCGAATTCCAATATAATTTTTGGTTCGATTTTTTGATTTTATCTTTCAAATTAAAAATCAAACCGAAAACCGAGTTGAAAAAATAATATTAAAATAAATATATTATTATTAGTTTCAATCGACGTTCCAAATTCCCACTACTTTCTTAAATTTAAGGGAATTTATAATATTTATGAAACCATAATTTTTTTAATTTTCAAAATTTTGGTTTAACCGAAAACCAAACCAAAAATCGAATTCGAATTTGGTTTGGTTTGGTTTTTTGATTATTAATTTGGTTTGGTTTGTTTTTCGATTTAAAGTTGAAAAAGAAAAAATTGAATAAACCAAAAATCAGACCGATGAACATCCGTACTTTTGTGTGTGTTTTTACATTACTCTTTTTTATCATTTCCTCTGTTTCGACCAAAGAGTTTACTTTATATTTTTAAAAATTAACATGTGATTAAATTAAATTAAAATTTAACATACTTTTATTTTTGAAAATAATATCTCATTTACTTAAATATACATTAAGAATACTATGAATTACAAATTTTATAACTTTGTAAAAACAAATAAATTTATATAATCGTCGGTCAAACTTTAATTAAGTTGACAAAAAATAATCAAAAGTAGATTCTTTGGTTGGAGCAAAAGGAATAATTAATCTGGCACCATCTTCTTTTTTTTTTTTTTTTTGGTCTAGTTTAGGAATAAATTGTGGGGAGAGACTATTTTCACAACTTTTTTTGTTTATCCACTACATCAATCGTTATTATATTAAACAAATACAAGTTTGAACAAAACTACCCCTTAATTAATTGCCCAAATTAAGTTGTCTAATAAAATTACTTTCCTAATTACCTTGTAATATTATTTTCTAATTCAAAGATCAATGGCTGCCTTATTCATTCGAAAGTGTTCCCGTTTTTTTTTATTTATTATTTTCACTTCAAAAAATATGCTTAATCAATTAAACTTATGATTGAAGTTATGTTGCAATAATTAAAAAATTAATATAATAAGGACATTTTTAGTCCAAGAAACTTTGAGAAAATATGTGATCATTGATTATTGTAATATTGGATTGATTGAAACTAATAATCAATTTAATAACAACCATATTGTTATTAATGAATTGTTTTTAAAAATAATATTATTTATATTAAATTAATTTTTTTATTTTTTCAATAAAATATCCAATATTTTCTAAATTTTTTGTAGACAAATGTCTTATTATATATATATATATATATTGTATTTTTGTTAAAAGAACACGGGATGCGATATATAAGAAAAATTGACTAAACATATTTATTTCAAAAAAAAAATAGAAAGAAAAAAATAAATACGTTATTTGTTGATGTTTTGAGAATTAAAAATTAATTTGAAAATAAAACATATTACTCACTTTAAATGACAAGTAATTAAAGGGTAATTTTGTCTAAACATGTATTTGTTTAATGTAATAATTATTGATGCAGTGGATAAGTAAATAAATGTAATGGAAATATCTCATTCCTAAATTGTGTTTCGATGACTAAAAAATCTTAGATCAGCACATACGGGTCAACCGATGTTAAATTTGCTGACTTTTAGATTTAATTTTATTTTTAAAATTTTACCATTGTCAAACTGTTGGAGGGAAAACTTGCCTGTATGGCTTGTTTGATTTAGCTGATGACAAATAAAGTATGGCCGATGATTTATAGCTAATGATTTATAACTGATAAATTATGAACTGGTATTGTTTGATTTAACTTTTCGTAGTGCTAATCTGTTTAACTCTTAAGTTAAGTGTGATTGTTTGATTGGTAAATTGAAAAAGTACTGAATTAAAATATAAGACTAAAATACCATCATCATTGAATGTCTTTTGCATCATTATTATTATTTATTTAATATTACATTTATTATTGTTATCATCATTATTATTTATTATTATAATAATGATTACATTGATTATAATTATATGTTATTATTGTTTATTTTATTTATTGTTATTATTATTATTATTATTATACTCCCTCCGTCCCTAAATTATTGTCTGGGTTGACCCGGCACACGGATTAAGAAAACTCAATTGACTTGATTATTAATATTAGAATAGTATTGAAAAAGTGTGTTGTTTCCTTTAATGCCCATGTATATATGGTCCATAATTAAAGTAGGAAGAAAAAGTAAGGGTAAAATAGTAAAAGTGATGTTCTAAAAAGGAAAGTTTCAAACAAGATAAATATTTTGGGACAGACGAAAAAGGAAATGAAGACAATAATTTAGGGACGGAGGGAGTATTTATTATTACTATTATTATTTATCACAATTATTATGCATTATTTTATTATTAGTACTATTTATTATTATTGATACTATTTATTAATATTATTTTTTATTATTTACAATTTTATGTATTATTTTAATATTATTATTATTATTTTAAAGGTAATCTTGGAATATAGAAAGTTTTACTAAAGAAGAGGACTTAATGTAATTTGAAAAGTAGAATAAGCATAAGGTCTGGTGCTTATAACTTAATAACTTATGGCATTATACGTGCTCTAAGTAATTTGTACATAACTTATGACTTATTTTTCTATAAGTCAAATTAAACACTTTAAAAAACAAATCATGATAAGTTATAAGTAATAAACACACCCTCAAAAGGCAAATCATATGCCCTTAATTGGGCTAAGCCAATGAGGCAATGACCTAGAAGGATATGTCATCGCGACAAAGCCTCATTTAATTTATTTACGACATCAAATTATCTTGGAGTCTAGTGAAAAACTCTTAGAACTTATTTGGTGTAGCGTTTTGAAAATGTAGTATTTTGAAAATGCAGCGTTTTTAAAACGCAGATTATTTAAAACGCAATTTTTTTTTTATAAATGCGTTTGGTATATAATGTCAAAACGTAGCTTTTTATTCCCTACTACGTTTTAAAATTTACGTTTTGAGAAAAAGCTAAGAATTCCAGTATTTTAAAAATAAGCTGCGTTTTAACCTACGTTTTAGTCAAAACGTACGAACAAACGGGCCATTAATCCAAAACTGAGGAAAGTCAATAAACAAAACTTCAATATTGTGTGTATATCATATGCCCCAATATAAGGAGTCTGGTGAAACACCCTTGTTTTAGAGCAACCCAATTTTTTTATTTTTTTTTTTAATTTCCTATAAGAACAAGAACTACCCAATTTGGATTGCGTATTTATCGCCATCAATCAGAATGCTAATAAGCATAAATATATTACTCCCTCCCTCCACCGTTCCAACCAAAGAGTTAACTTTTTATTTTTAAAAGTCAACATGTGACTAAATTAAATAAAAATTTAACACACTTTAATTATGTTTTTGGAAATAAAATCTCATTCACTAAAAACTACATTGAAAATATAATGGATTACAACTTTTATGATTTTGTAAAAACAAATAAATTTATGTAAATTATCAGTCAAATTCTAATTAAGTTGAATAAAAAAAATCAAAAGTCGACTGTATGATTGAAACGGAGGGAGTATAAAGTATGGTATAGCAGTAATATATAAGGTTTTCTTTATGTTTAAAAGTGTCAATATCGCCCAGTTCAAATATAACAATGAAATTTGGAAAGTATGTTATCTAATTCATGGAAAAAATAAAACTACAATATTTTCGGATAGATATTTAACATAATTTACCTAGCTAGAAAAAATAAAACTATAATCTTTTAAAATTACAATAAAAGTACTGCAATTCATGTGTTTTTATAATTCTTGAAACTACATTCGTCAAATATCTAACCCGAAAAAATTCAAAATATATATATATCTTTTTAATTGAAATGAAAAGAGTATAGTATTACGTATCTTATTTAGTTTCGTGTTTGGATAAGGTTATTCAGTTGGTATATCAATTTTATTTCCGAGAAAGATTAGAGTGTAGAAATATTGGAGAAGCTTGATGTAACATGAGTGAAAAAAGAACACAAACGGATTTTTGGTTGGTAGTCATATCTTAGTGTGATCAAGAGAATCGACTTGTTGTATGTGAAGAGTGAAATTCAAGCTCAGTTTGTTTGATATTTGTGAATTTACTCTTGCTTTATTATATGGTTGGATCAAAGATTCAAAGTACACAAGTTGGACTTGATGATTGAGCTAATAAACAAACATTGTTCAGCCATTATATAAAGAAACTAGCAGTGACGTTGTACAAGCACACGTATGTGTATATATATATATATATATATATATATATATATATATATATTTTTTTTAATTTTTATTTAATATTATTTTGATATACTTATTGAGGGTATTATAAATAATGAGTAGAATTTAGGGTGGTTGGTTATTATTTTAAATGGATGTTTCTTTTAAAGGGTATTTCGGAATTAATAATTGACGTAAATCTTTGCTTTTACGTTTTAAAGTTTTCTTCTCTTAGCCTAATTAACTAGGTTTTGGTTTTTCATTTTCCTTTTTCTTTTTTTAATTTAAATAATAATAACAACCACATATTTAAACAGAGTTAGAACCAAACTTGACTAGTATGTTAAGAGTTGAGCACGAGGTTGACAGGTTGTAGAAGACATTTTTTTTGCACAACTCGATTTACAATTGTAATAGAAATTTTATCTGTGTTTGAATACATGGTTTATTTTGTAATTTTATTTTTTTACTTTCTCTTTTATTAATTCTCTCTCTCTCTCTCTCTCCCCGCCTGCCACCTTCCCACCCATTTTTGATGAAATACTAATAGCCGCACGTTCCACGTTAAAATTCATTTACTTCGTGTGCAAGTCCCACGTTAAAATATTGTTTAATTTATCAACAAATCAAAATGAAACCCTCCCCCTTCTCTTCTTTCCATTTGTCTATTAACAAAAGTGAGGCTGCACCCTTGACCTTGAAATCCCCGAGAAGCTAAAGTAGTCAGAGCACGCACTCTTACCAACCAAATTGCAAATTATACCAAGAGAAAATAAAATTTTAAATTTAAAAAAAAAAAAAAAACTTATAATGACCCGTTAGAGTAAAGGTAAGATTAAGGGTGAAAGAATTTGAAAAAATATTCAATGATCTGGCTGGTGCACTCGTGGTATACATGTACGACTAATAGCAAGCTGCACATTATTAAACAATCTCAACACAAATGGTCATGAAGAGTTGTCATTTTTTGTTTATTTTTATTCTTTACAAATAAATATTCCTTTTCATATTCCTCCTTAAAAACTTGCTCCGTATTTTTCATTCTTTTCAAATGTAAATTAGTTTTAGATTATTAATTTAAAGATCCATCACCAATAAAACTCAATTCCTTTAATAATTACTAATTCAAAAAACTAGCGCCTTTGGAAGAATAATATATATATATATATATATATATATATATATGTTCTTCCTAATCTAAATTAGTTTTAGTTTTAAATTTTATTCCTTACTTCTTTTGGTTTAAATCTTTTGTCAAGCTTAAATCTGAATAATTTTGGCAAAAAAATAAATTTTCATAAAGCTTTTAAAATCTTTTTAATTTGAGATGTAACTTATAAACAACATACCCCATGCTTTAAGCACGGGTTATAAACTAGTTTCCTTGGTATACAAAAATTGATTATGGAGTTCTAGGGTCTGGCAGATTCCAATCTATCCACGTACTTGATGTAGTTGGAATCAAATGGTGACTGTTTTCGCAAGTTAGTCCACATTTTAGGCATAAGATTTTGAAATCTTTTGGCCCTTTCACCAATTTTTATGATTAAACCTTCCATTTTATTTTCCATAATACTATACAAAATGCACCTTATTTAAGGCACCAATATGGAGTAACATATAATAATGAGTAATTTTTTGCACCAAATAATGTATCAGCTGATGTGATGCATTAATTATGATTTTTAATTTTATTTTTTGTACCACATCAACTAATACACATCATTTGGTGCAAAAAATTTGATACTTTTTAGGCACCCATAGCATTACTCTATTATTAATAATAATAGGGCTCATTTGGGCAGTTTTCCCTTTCCAAGAATAAACATATCTGAGATCAGGATCCTTTACATTACTAAATTTTCTCAATTTTCTCAAAATACAAATTTGAATGACAATGCCGTGACCGTCCCTCATGATGAGACAAGCATTCAAAAGTACTTTTGAGAGAATTGGCAAAATCTAGCAATAAGAAGAGGAGCCAAGTCTAATATATAGCACCCGCAACTTGACCGGGATTTTGAAGCCAATAGACATTTAAAACCCCAAGGGCAGCCCATTTCACAATAGAAACTATCCACTGAATAATCCATCTACATCATGTTTTGGTGTTATACACCCGTTAGGAGTACAACAGCTTAAAACATAATGTAAATAGTCTATTTTTCAGTTAATGTATCCATTTTCCTCGAGTAAAAGGGGGCAAATCAACAACAGGAATTTAAGCAAAGCTTTTGGATTTTAAACACCAAAAACTGCCAGAAACAAAAGGCGCTCTATGTTTGCATTTTTCGCATAGAACTAACAGTAACAATATTACAAGCAGTCTGATCCTCGGTACAACGTAAAAGCCAGCCTTCTTGTGACTCCTGCCACCAAAGTGGTTGGTCAGAGTCCGACCTCCTTTGGTAAGTCAAACGGGTGAGTTCAGTTCTTGAACTTGAAACTATCTTAGCAATTGACTATTCGACAATCAACTCTTGATGCGTACCCAAGGAGAAGGCACAAACAAAATCCATGAAGGCTACATCTCTTCAACATAGTCTTAGATGTAAATACCTCGTCAGGCTTATGTAATTTAAGTTTCTATGGTGGAAATGAAAACAGTAAACCTAGGCCACCTAGCAGTAAGAACAGCTTGGACTCCAATTTCAAAGTGATTTGGTCAGCTCAATTTCATTTTTATTTCCTTCAAAAACAAACAAACAAACAAACAGACTACTGAAAGCAGCCTATAATGTAAGTAAAAGAATGTGCACATGAAAAATCCTACATAAACAACTACAATTCCAACCTCAGGATGAACAGCAAAAGGGCAGCTAGATTAAGAAAGACTTCGGTAAGCACTCGAAAGTTATCTGTTGGCGAATTCAGGCTTGACATGTGCTTCGACGGAACAATACGAGCAAAATAAAAAAGTGCAAACAAGTATTAGTCCCAGAAAATGTCGGTTCAATCCTTAGAACCATCAGCCTTTGCCCACACCCCAAAAAATAAATAAATAAAATCATAATACAGCAACCTGTAAGGTTCACATGAAAAACCAATCTTGAAAATTACAAGTACTTAACTGAGCTAAGGGGACCATATAAAAAGGTGATTTCAATCAGAGATGGCGTGGTGGAAAGAGAAGCAAGTACAGAAAGACAAACAAGCAAATGAATGACCCAAGATATGGAAATGGAAAAATTCCATTTTGCATACAAGATGCGCCCTCAAAGATTTTTTGCACTCACTAGTCACAACTCAATTACCGAATTCAGATTACCTGGAATCGCCCTACCATCAGCATATAAATTCAGTGCTCTAACACTTTGATCTTCTCAAGACAGTTCTGCATTTGCTGGGTAACATCAGCTGTAAGGCGAGCTCCAGCAACAAGCTTGTAGTGCTCGAATTTAGATTCATCGCACTTTAAAGCTGCATTTTTACAGGCCTTGATACTTCCTAGTTCAGTAAAGGTAAATATTAAAAAAAGACTATACCTTATGAGCAAATTGTTAACAGAACTCGATGCTAAAAGTTGCTGTCACTTTGAAATGACAGGTTATCTTAAGAAGTTTGGTTGTTAATTAATTCTTTGAGGGTCAAAATGCAAAAACACCAACTCTTGTCCTCTCTCTCTCTCTCTCTCTCTCTCTCTCTCTCTCTCTCTCTCTCTCTCTCTCTCTCTCGTCCGATGAAAGTCATTCAAAACTTTGTGAATTTCTTTTTGAAATATCTAGGAATGGAGTGTACTCTGTGTGTGTGTGTGTGTGTATATATATATATATATATATATATATATATATATATATATATATATCTTTTTAGAAGGCCACATTCACACGGAAGTCGGAACGTACTACTATAGTAGCTATTTAAGACAAAATCAAAGATGTTTATTTATTTTTTTAAAGTTGGCCCCATCCTTTAACGGGAAAAAAAACAGAATTAATGGAATATATATATTATCACTCATCAATATCTAGGAGTGATAGTGATATATTGCTACTATAGGAGTACGCTCTCTATGAATGTAACCTTATAAATAAATAAATATATATATATATATATATATATTCCATTTCATTCCTAGATTACCTAAAAAGAAATTCACAGTATTTTGAATCATTTCGATCAAACGAACGATCGAGGAGTTATGCTCAAAAAATTGTCACGGTAGCGAGTAAAATGACACCAAAGAGGGGGGGGGGAGAGAGAGATTAATTACAATGTGCCGTTAGCCCTTCAAATATAAAAAACTTATTTGCTTCAAGGATCTTCAGACAAACCTATGTCTTTTAAAATAAAAAGTAAAATAAAGGACTGAAGTTAGTGTTTGCATTTTGACCCTCAAAGAATAACTCAACAACCAAGCATTTAATAGCATCCATCTCAGGACCCACCACCATGCATAATTGTCTTACTTAGGCCAACCGCGTGCAAAGTTTAAGTAGAGGGACTACTGAAAAAAAAATGCAAAGTACTGGACTACTAGGAAAGTTAACCCTTACAAAAGTGTTTAAGCATATAGCCAAGATGTTAGACATATGTGAAGGGTAAGGATGAAAGATTATGGAGATTGTAGGCATAATCTTTAAAAGTTAAAGTAGAACGTCTCAAAATAAAATAGTAGACTCCTTGCATAGAATGGAGGGAGTATTAAAAAGATGGATTTTCTATTAATCTTTTTGTAATTTTCCCATTTCTTCAAAGGCAAACTTCATATAATCTCAAACAAACTTTAATAATGAACCATTTTCATATCCTTAAATGAATCGGACAAAATTCATTTAAGTCAGAGCATTAAGTGCTTTTTAAATTAGTGACCCACGCATAAACACCATGAATGAATTAGATCGAATGCAGTCATACTATGCAGGACAGAGTTACGTGATTTCCTGATCAAAGATTTGCATGATTTTGGTCCAGCAATATCCCAAGAGGCCTCCCTCATTCAGTTTTCACAGGGAAAACCAAAGTGGATAAGGTAAATCCCTCTAAGAAAGCCGAAGAGTTACCTAAAAGTCCAGGTGAACGCATGTGCAAGCACTTCAGGAAAACAGGGGCAAGTAAGAGCCCTGTGGCCCCAGCACCAAGAAGAGAGCCCTGTGTTCAGTATGAGTTGGAACTGCCATCAAAAATGGGGAAAAAGATTTGTTGGCACTGAAAATTTGGGTATTTGCAAATATGGTCATGCTTGTGCATTTGACCATCCAATGGATTGGCCCTCACCAAATGTTCCACAGGGTTCACATCGGTGTATCATTCTATCTATCTCATGGTGTTGCCTGGAACACTTGGAACGATTAAATTGGACATGCTGCAAATTACATGGATGCGAGCCAGCTGGGATGCAGTAATCTGTATTACATTTGATTTTCACTCCCAAACGAATCTCTCTCCTAAGAAACATAATATGTTCCTTTTCTCTTTCTTTCCACACAAACCGGGTTACGTGTGTTGTTTTACATGGGATGGACATTTTTGCCAACAGCGGACAATTTTTTTCTTTTTTCCTTGTTTTCTATCTTTGGCTAGTTGTTATGCTACCAAGAATAAATTTCAAGGTAGAAGTTTCTCTTATCCATTATCGGATTCAGTTCAGTGGAAGTCATATGTTATCTGCAGTCTGCAGCGCCAATTTAGTCGTTCAGTGGCGCTACCATCAGACAGATACTCTGTGTAGACCATCTGGAACATTTGGGGAATGATGATCAATTAGATGGTCAAATAGACAAGTATAAACAGACTTTCAAATACCCAAATAATCATAGTGCTACCAAATCTTTTTACAAGGTCTTAATGCAGTCCCAACTCATTTAGAGGGCTCTCTTATGGGGCAGGGGCCGGGGGCTGTTAGGCTCCCAGTTGTCAGGAAGTTCAAGCACATAGGTTCACCTGGTCATTCAGGTAACTCTTCGACTTTCTTAGAGAGATCTACGTGTGCAATTTAGTGTTCCCTGTGGGAAGACGAGGCTTCTTTTCTTGGGAAGATCGCAAGACCAAAATTACCCAAATCTTTGAGCAGGAAATCACGTAAGTCCTACCTGATTATAACATAGCACAGAGCACATAGCACTCATTGCTCTTTATGAATCAGATGAATGCAATTAGATTTCTGTAGCTTGACAATATACTTTCCAACCAAAAAAGGGTTCTCTTCCAAGGAGGCCTACATCCGTGAACACTTGATAAGTTTACACAAGGACAAAAGTAGAAGATCAGTCACCTTAGGGTCCAAAGCATAAAACCAGGGCACTGAACTGCATTTATAGATGGCAATAATAGTTTCATTTCCTTCTGGCCTCAACAAAGATGCATAATATGGAACTCAAAGAGAGACAAATCAATTGCAGAAGAAGATGTTTAGGTCAGATCTTTAGGTGGACAAAATCTTCTTTCTAAATGAATCTTTATATACTTAAAAAATGTTATGTTGAACTTGTAGGTTTCTACATACAGGATCAAATATTTTCAAGCAAGTAATTCGGCTTTACCAACTCTTTTTTAAACAAAAAATTCACAAGACACCACAACCAGCAACATATCCAAACAAAATTATAATTTTCCTTTTTTGTTAATGCTTACCACTTAGGTCCAATAAGTTGAACATCACGGGGCAATTTCCTACGCTCCTGACCATAGTAATTGCAGACCAAACTTTTTGATACTCCTCCCTTGAAGCTCTAATGATGCAGAGTTTGGTAATGGGATTCACATATTTGACTGCACAAAAGTCACTTTATGTCATAATCATAAAATCGCAACCACATATTATTTACGGATGAAGCAAATAAACATGTGATAATGACATTGTACTGGTTACAAATAAGCTTTTAAACAAACAAAATAGAATTGTTTATGAACAGCGAAAACCCTATGTTAATGTTATACTAGTACTAACCTTGGAACGACAAAAGTGATGAGGCAAGACCACACTCGCCAAAGTTTAAAAGAATGCTGTCTTTGACAGCTTTTGAAATATTAAACTGGGTAATAACAATGGGGTCTTCAACAGCAAATTCTTTATTTGGATCCACAAACATCTCCATCACCATATACCTATTTTTGAATCCCACCATGATTCCCTTCACCTGTCTCCAATAATCAATCAAAATATACAAGGTTAAACAATGAATGTCACTTTTGGAAAGTATACAAATATAAGAGCATTTTGCACACTCGTTTTTCTGATATAGAGAAATTATACAAAAATTAGTACAATCAGTAACTAAAAAATCCCAAATTTTAGCTAATTAAACACCAAAATCCCACACGGACAAATAGCTTGGAGACATGGGAGTAAGAGCAAGAACAACAATTTATGACTTGATACTCAAAACACAAACACAGAACGAAGCGTATGAGCATTTATGTATGAAGATTACCGGTGAATGTAGCCCCA
Organism: Platycodon grandiflorus; assembly: GCA_016624345.1. Taxonomy (NCBI): domain Eukaryota; kingdom Viridiplantae; phylum Streptophyta; class Magnoliopsida; order Asterales; family Campanulaceae; genus Platycodon; species Platycodon grandiflorus. Next base: position 1,657,019 of record CM028364.1, on the reverse strand, counting down.
GAAAACCTATCTCCCCAGACGACTCACCAAAATTTTTTTGTGAAAAGGGACAATTAGAGCATCTGTGATGGTCTTCACAGCCCAAAAACCGAAACGTTCAATAGAATCATAAATCGGTTTGAAGGTGTGTGTTTGAGAGAGGGAGGGGGTGGGATTTAGGGGCATAAATGATTAGGTTTGATTCGGTTTGGGTAATAATACGAGCTGAAACGCAGGTGATCCGTTTGCAAAATTTAAAACCAAACCGAACCATCAAAGGTTTAGAACTGAACCAAACCGAACTGCAATAGTTCGGCTTGGTACGGTTGGAAGTCGCAGTTTGGTTTTGTGGTTCAATTTTGCGGTTTTGATGGTTCAAGTGAAAAGACTGAAGAGAGCAACTTCCAATCAGCTTCTTATTCATACAGGCCCCAAATGATCAGTATATATGGACGACATTGAGATGGGGATTAGCATTTATGGACAATATCGAGAGAGGGACTGAGGGAAGAAGATAATAAAATTAATTACCTTTGAATCTCAAAGCAACCTTCCAATCAGATTAGAAGGAGGACTAAGTAGAGAAGACAAGTCCTCCAATAGTCAAACAACTACTCGGTGAAATTGAAAGTGAGGGACGAAGTGGAGAAGACTATATTTGATCTTTGAAATAGTGAAGGAAGGAGTGGAGAAGTAAAGTCGATCAATGGATGAGGGTTACGGTTAAATCGCCATGGTAGCGTTTGGTAACATTTCTGTTTCTTAATTATATTTTATGCGTTTCTGTTTCACTTTGTTTCTGTTGCGTTTCTGATTTTGAACTAGAAACAAAAACTCGTTTGATAAATGTTTCTACTTGTGTAATTAAAAAAGAAACTGAAACATGTCATGTTTGACAAACATTTCTATTCCCTCTCACAAAGCTAAATTCTTCTCCCAAAAATATTAACACATTACAAGCAAAAATGTTGGAGATGAGCAGTTGTTTATACCAGAAATATATAGCTTTCAGATTTAAGTGCTTCTAGAAGTCCTATACGAGAAATATATAAGCTTTCAGATTTAAGTACTTCTAGCCGTCCCAAAATCACTCACGTGGGCATCCAAGTTTCCATTCAAAAGAACGTAAGAAGGATTTAGAGTGTATATACTCTATAAATATAGATTCCTAATCTCACCCACCTCAAGAACTCCTGCAGCTACAAATGTAATGGCACAGACAAACAGTGTATTTGAAGAGTTATATAGATAAGCTTTCGAGTATTTTAGGAAAGAACGAGGCTCATAAATTGTAAATGATGCTTTGGTTAGTATCAATGCTAGAACTAATGACTTTGTTTTCAATTATTACAACATTCCCTCGTGGAGGTCTCAATTCACCATTGATGGGTACCACAACTACATCCTAAATAGGTTCCATGACTTTGTCAAGGTACGACCGTGACTACCCCTTGCTTCCCCACCCCCCTCCCTCTCCCTCTATCTATGTCATCCTTCTCTAGCTCCGACTACAATCTAAATTTACATGAAATTTACGAGCTTGGATGTCGTAAGATGGTTATAGCAGGGCTTCCTCCAATTGGTTGTCTGCCCTTACAAATGATAGCTAAATTCAAAAATCCTTTTGCCAGAACATGTGTAGAGACCAAATTCAGATGCTCGAGCTTACAGCAAGAAGCTTGTCAAACTGTTGTCTCAAATTGAAGCCTCACTTTCCGAGACAAGAATTTCCTATGCAGACACATACCAGCTGGCCATGGAATTGATCACAAATCCACAATTGATTGCAAAACAGAGTAATCAAAATTTAAAATTCCTAAAATATAATTCAAAGACAGAGGAGAGGGAGAGAGAGTGATGGAGATGAGAGTGGTGGGAGAAGTACCTGGTGGAGATCGTTGTTTGCTGCGACGAAGAGGAGAGAGACGGTGGTGGTGGGAGACGAACCTCGGCCGATTTCGTTCTTTGGGGGCGTTCGTTATTTCGTTCTTTGGGGGAGTTCGTTCCTTGCGGCATATTATATACTCCCTCTTACTAAAATTATCTTCTTCCGTTTCTATTTTTATCCGTCTTAAAATAATTATTTTATTTAAAAAAAATTAATACATCACTTTTATTATTTAATTTTTAATTTTTTTTACTTTAATTATAGATTATATACACAAAGGTATTAAAAAAGATTATACATTATATCAATATTAATAATCAAATTAATTATTTTTTTTTAATTCATATACTGGATCAAACAAGACAATAAAAATTACACATTATACCAATATTAATAATCAAGTCAATTATTTTTTCTTAATTCGTGTGCCGGATCAAACAAGACAATAATTAAAGGACGGAGAGAGTATATATATATATATATGAAAGTTAACTTTTCTTCATATATATATGAAAGTTAACTTTTTTTTTGAAGAAAAGTGAGTAATATTTAAAAAAATGCGTTCAAAAAATATTTAATCATGAAGTTTTTGAATTTTCAAATATCCTTCACTTCCAAATTCATAGTTCAAAACGGCTCTTCACTAATCTTTTAATTGCCAGTGCTTAGTAAGAGATATGTGTACACGATATGCTTTTCAAGTTCAATTCCTAATCCCTCAATTGATAAAGGAAAAAAGAAAATAGACAACCTCCAGTTTATTGGTGGCAGCGGAGGTGTATACACCTTTTTTCATATTAACCAACTTCAAATTATAAAATTGAAAACAAGGGTATATTTGGAAATTTAAAAAAAAAATTATGGCTTAATTTTGAAAATGAACTCTTTAAATAAAATATCTCAAAATAAAATAATAGACTATTTATCTGAAACGGAAGAAGTATATGAAAAATGATAGATCAATTTGGTTTACAGAATTGGTTTACAGAAAAGCGTTGTAGTGTAGTACAGTACAACTATCAATGCTTTGACAAGTTGTATCGTAGAACACCTTGTTGTTAACTGGAAATCAAATTTATAAATAAAATCTATGGTTCTAGCATTAATCTTTTTTTTTTCCTTTAAACAGCATTAATCATATTATATATAGAGGAAAAAATAATTAGTGTTGAGAATTTGTTGGAAGACCCAATCTCATTTAACTTGGCCCTTATGTGTTTTAGACGAGCATCATTTATCTTTCGCAAGAAATGATTTATTTTTCCTTTCTAAAATTTAGAAAAAAAATAAGAAACATTTCTTGTTTCTCATAAATGATTGTCAAAAATTAGAAACAGAAATACAAAATGTAAAACATAAATTGTTGACAAACAATCATCAAAGGTTTAATTTTTCTTTTTGAATGACTTTATACACTAATCTAAGGGCTATAAATGAAAGTTATATAATTAACGATCAAGATATATACGGTTCGGAGGTTCGACTTAATGGTTCAGGTTGAGTCGGTTCAAGAAGCCAACCCACGAGCTGAACCAAACCACACGATTCGACAAAAAGCTAAACTAGACTAAACCATATGAAGTAATTTACAAAATCAAGCTATATTGTGCAGTTCAATTTGGTTCGATTCGAAACTGTGATTGTCCTGTTTGGATCTGCATCCCTAATGGGATTGGAGGGTTTAGGTTTTAAGGTTGGGAATGGCTTAAGCCTAATGTTTGACCCAAACCTAACCCAATAGATTGTGTGAGCCAATTGAATGAGAATTGGGTTAATTCAGGCAAACAAATGGTTTTGTTCTTTGTCTACTTACCCGTCCTACTTGTTCACAAGGATCAAGGACATCTACAGTCCTACTTGTTCACAAGGATCAAGGACATCTACAGTTGAGGAGACTTGTGTAGTTGGTGTAATTTGTTGTCAATATCAATTCAAGTTATTAAATGAGTTGATCAATTCATCGAAATTAAAAATTGATGAAATTAAGATCAATTTCTATATAAAAAAAAAGGGTTAATGACACCACTAATCCCTCAATTATGGCCGATTTCATCAGTAGTCCCTTAACAAATTTTTTTCAAATTTTAGTCCCTTGACTATGAAAATTAGACACGGTTGGTCCTTTCGTTGGATGTCGTTAGTATTTTTCCGTTAAGTTCGTCATGTGCACATCACGTGCCTTTGGTTAAGGGTATTTATGGAATTTCATGTGCAAAGATATTTTATCTCTTCTCCAAACTATGACCTGATCCAGACCAGTAGGGTCAAAATCGACACCACCAAGAACTATACCTTCACTTACGCCATTATTTGTGGCAACTCCACCAAACAACCCCCCATTTGCACCATCTACAACCACTGCATTCTCATTCATCGATTCCTCAGGCGGCTGCCATATTCCTTTTTCGCCCTCCATCCCATCATCACCTAGGGCTTTCTTCTTATTCTTTGAACCCTTAGGCCGCCTCATTCGTTTCTTACCACTGAGACCAATCTCTCCATTTACACCAGCAGCTTCACTAACCTTGACCTGACCTAGCGCAAGGTCAACAATGAGACAACCAAGAACCTGAACGTCACTAATGTGATTACTCGCCGCAACTCCACCCAGTTTACTGCTTCGACCCGAGAGATTATGAGAAGTCCTCATCCGGTTTTGATAAAACCGGGTCGTACCATGCCGACACGAGCCCGATCGTGAACCATTGGCCCGTGCCCACCTTCATTTGTATCAGGGTGGGGGGGTTTCTAGGGTTTTTGGTGGGTGTGTTAAATATTGGTTGAGGGGTACATAAAAGTATTGAATTAGGGGTTCTGGAAGGGAGATCTGAAAATGGGGGATGACTTATAGAGAGAGAAAGCTGGTGGTTGACGGTGGATCTGGGTGAATTTGGGCTGTATTTGTGTAATTTTTTTTTTTTTTTTTGTAAAATTTAAAGGGCTTTTGGGGTTGAATATATATGTATAATGTATGTATAGCTTAGAGTGTGTTTTTGTGTTTGTGTGTGTATGATTGTGGGTGGGTGGAGGGGGGGAAAAAGGGGGAATCGATATGCTTAGTGGTGGTGGTGGTCGACTTTGTGAGTGGACGTCGCCCCGTCATCCCAGATTGTTAGGGTTTCTCGTGCATCTGGTGGTAAAGATCAGCACAGTAAGGTTTTGACTCGAAAGGTCTCCGAGACCGACGAGTTCGTATTTGATTCTCGAAATTTTGACCTCGGGTCGGTTGAGCGGGGTGGTGGATTTGAAATGCAGCGGTGGCTGCGTTGCTGTTGCTGCCATTGATGTGTTGCTGCTGCTTGTTTTTATTTGACCAATCCCTCCATTTTCTCTCGCTTTTGTTTTTAGTATAAATTTTCCGTAATACTCTTGAAAAATGGCATGTGCAACGCACATGATGGACTTAACGAAAAAATACTAACGACATCCAACAAAAGGATCAACCGTGTTTAATTTTCATAGTCAAGGGACTAAAATTTGAAAACAATTTGTTAAGGGATTACTGGTAGAATCGGCCATAGTCGAGGAACTTGTAGTGTCCGTTTGGTCGAGCGTTTTGGCCAAAACGCGAGATAAAACGAAGCTTATTTGCAAAAATGTGTTTCAATATTTTTCAAAACGCATTTTAAAACGCTGAATTCCCACTTTTTCCCAAAACGCAGGTTTTAAAACGCTACTAGGAAAAAAAGCTGCGTATTGAAGTGATATCCCAAACGTATTTATAAGGAAAGACCTCCGTTTTTAAAACACTGCGTTTTTTAAAACGCAGCGTTTTTAAAACACTGCGTTTTATAAACGCTGTACCAAACGGACTCGTAGTGTCATTAACAAAAAAAAAAAAAAAAAAGACTTGAGCGTCCAATCAGCTCTTTTCTTGAAGTAGCATTGTTTTTACTGCAAACTACATCAATTACATGAAATCTCAAATGTAGATGTTTCGAATTCTCATTCAACTCAAACCAAGGTAGCTAAACACAAATCGGGGACCACTAAGGGAGGTTCAAATCGTTGAATCAAATGCTAAAATATTTATGCTTAACATAACATTGTCAGTTTAAAAAGTGTTGAAACTTGGTAGTTCTTAAACCGATCTTTAACAAGTTATTTATCTCGCCTAGCTCGAGTTGTTCAAGTTTTCAATAGAATGATACTCCCTCTATCCCGAATAAATGTTCATACATTCTATTTTGGGATATCCCAACTAATATTCTTAAAGACTTTTGATGTACAAATTTTCTATCATTCTTCTCAATATACCCTTAAAGCTTCATTAAATATAATACATTATACAAAAACCCACTTGTTTAGAATAGTGGAACTCAATTAATGTTTTGTGTATTATCGTCAGAATACATTTTACAGCACATCATTAATTACGTTTTTCAATTCTTGTGTTTTGTCAACTAGGAATATTTATCTGAGACGGAGGGAGTAACTTGTTTGTAAGCTATCACCTTAATAATCTAACGAACTTGAAAATTTGTTCAAGCTTAATTGAATTATCATACTACCTCATCACAAACAAGAGTTTATAATACGAAACACGAGTTAAAATCAGTTTAGTTCATAAAACACCCGTAAATACAGTCAAATTTTGCATGATCCAATTGAGTTAGCATTGGGTACGTCACACAAATTAATTGGCCGTTCTCTGTCTATACTACAGGTTGAATCCAGCTTGCGTACAAGGCTACAATGATGTAGCAAATTAAGACTTCTTATTGGTTCAAGCCTGTGTACGTTCCCACCCAGCCCAAGAAATCAATACCCAATCATAACTATGTTTTGAACAACTATGAGCCTAGGCCCAGCCCATTCTGTAAGAGTTTGATTCACACAAACTTTGCTCCATGCAGGCCCACACAATTTAACAGAGTTGTGGAAAAGCCAGTTAACGGTAATGACCCAGACACGGTCAGCACGTGCACCGCAAAAGTAGCCGATTACTCCACGCGCCGTCGCTCGATTCGGTTTAAAAAGTCTAACAGAAGTGGGAAATGGGGCAAATGAGGCAAAGGCACGTGACATTCAATGTAGTAGCTCGCCTCACTCGCTCTACTCTCAAATAAACCCCCACGCGACCATTTTTTTTGGGGGTCAAAGTCGGAGTGGGACCCGCAACAAGAAGACAAATTCGCATGAATTTCACTGAAATTTCTCGCGAATTTGCATTTCATCTACATCTACTCCTACAACGTCTACACGAGTATCGGATCACCTTATCTCTCACTCTATAAATACCAACTCCCTCCCTCTAGGTCTCTTCCCATTTTTGGTGTTCACTAGGTTTGGGTTATTCTGGAAAGAGAAAGTGTGAGTTAAGGTAGAGAGAGAAAAGCAGTTTCGTCGTCTTGCTTGAGTCCAGGTATGTCTTTTTTTCCTCTCATTTGTGATATTTTGTTGTTAATTTATTTAGATTTGATATGTTTCGTTTGTGTTTGATATCATTATGTATATCATTTAATTATTAGACTCAATCAAACACGAACTTTGTGATTCGGGCGAGCAGTTCGTGTAATTTGAGATATTTTTTGTGTATCAATTTTAGGGCTGAGCTTGTGTTGATATTTCAGTGCATTTGTTAGACTACAATTAGTCGTTGAGCCTTGAGTTGACTTTTACCATTTCACATTTCTAGGGTTTACTTCTTCGTTGACCTGGAATTTTGGGGCATTGTGCAATGTTGTGTTATATTTCTAGGGTTGCAGAATGGTATTACTGATTTGGCCTGTAATTTATGTTGTAATTTATATCATTTCAATGATTGGGGGGTTTGCTCGTCTTTTTTTTTTTCGCTGTTCTCTAGGTTTAAACATTGTTTGATTGACATAAGAATTGAATCCTTGTAAGTATCTTTTTTTGGGGATTTGTTCGTAAGCGATGTTGGTTGTTTCTAATTAGGTCAACTAGTTTATGGGTTTACATATGAGAAACCTGCGAGTAATTATTTTGATACAAGCTTAGATATTCATAAATAAGAAATAAGGGTAGAGAAAGTGGAGTCCTTTAGGTTTCAAAGCTAATGAAGGAATTCTTATAATGCAGAAGGTCTAGGGGAAAAGCAACTAGGAGCGAGGAGTTCTTACGGAGACGTAGAAAGTTTTGCTAAGCTGAGGAAGCAATGGAGGTATTTGGAAAATCAATGGTAGCCGTGCCTACAAATGTTATTTTTCTGTCAAGTATTCTAGGCCAAGATGGGCCAAGCCCCGTTCACAAGTGCGATTGGAAATGTGAAAATGAACATGTCTGTGGAAACATGTACCGTTGCAGACTAACAGGATTGACACACATCTGTGACAAAAACTGTAACCAGAGAATTCTTTATGATAACCATAGCTCCCTTTGCAGAGTGAGCAAGCAGGTTTTCCCTCTAACACTGGCTGAAGAACAAGCTGTGAAAGGTGTCCGGAGGAAGCTTGAGGCCGAGACTTCTTCCCCCTCGGAGACCTGTGCATTTAAGCGCAGGAGGAATGCACAATTCCATCCCTCTCCTTTTGAGAGATCCTTCTCTGCTGTCGGTCCAATCTGCAGTCAAATTGGAGATGGCATGGATATGAGCTAGATCTTTTTAACTGATAGAATCTTGTCCTCTTCTTTCTGAATTTTCCTCTTCCTTCTCTCTCTCTCTCTCTCTCTTTTTTTCTTTTTTTGGTGGGACAAGTCTGGATATTGGAACTTTATGTTGGCACTTAAGTGGCGGACCTGATGGTCGTGCCCAATTGTAGGGACAACTTATATTTCAGATCTCTTGTATTCTAGCTCTTCCACAGGCCTGACTTCCCTTAAGAAGTTGACAATTCTACGTTCCTATTAACCAAGTATAAAGCTTAAGTCAGCATTCAGTGGCTCTCCATGTTATGATCCATGACAAGCCCTTTATTTGACTTGTTTGAATGTCTTCTTTCTGTGTTAATTGTAGCAACGTGGTTCTCTTTCATTTACTTCTCCATTTGTTCTCCTCTTCAGTGATACTTTGCGTTGATCTGATTCTTGCTGATCTATACTTGTAATAATTTTCTTATGTTTCTTTCCCTTCTATCTTTGTTTTATATGTACTGCCGCTTAATTTTCCTCATTTTTGGGGACTTTTTTATTAATTTCCCAATGCTTTGACATGGTTTTCTGTGCAGTATGCTCATTTAGAGCTAACTATGTCTGTGTCTCCATCTTTTTGGGTGACTTAATTCACAGGATTAAGCCAGTTCAGATGAAGGACATGTCTTAATTGTGATATGGTATAAACTTGCCTTAAGTTATCATTGCTAACTTTGCTTGCTCTCGTTCAGGTCAAGAGAAACCAAATGAGATTTTTTTTTTTCTATTCTATGTTGCTTGATTAATTCTAAATTTTATTGACTTAACAATCCCGATGTTCTAATTTTTGGGTGTCTGTAATTATTTTATTTTGCAGGAATAGAAGCATGTACGATTCAGGAGAGTTTATATTTGCTTATAGCTATAATGATTTACCATTCTATCTGAAGAATTTGTACAATTTGTGTTGGAAAGTTGCTAATAGGTCTTCTTTATTCTGTTTGCAGGAGAGAACAAGCTCGATTATGCTTTGCAGAGAGGAATTGCACCTGCGGATGCTCTGAAGAGAGTAGGAAGTGCTGTTTCGATCGTTGGATGTGACCAGATTTAGCAGCTGACTGTTGGGATCAGGTCTCCAACAGATTATCCAGTTTATAGCATTGATTTCATCCTCCAACAAGTAAGAATGCACGAAGCAAACCAAACTTCTCAGTATGCACTCCACACAATCCTGACCCCTCAGGCAGGCGAGTAGGAGATCCCAAAAGACTCGTAATTCCAGCGGGTTCATAGTTATTTGTCATGGACATTAACTGGATGTTGGGACACTAGTTCTTTGTGGGCAAGAGTTCATGACTAATTGTTTGGGTAACACAAATAAAGGTTTTTATCCTCATCTCGAGCTAAAGTAGTTCCAAGTTACTTTGGTGGGAAGGTGCCAAGGTGGTCTGTCTTTGCTGCAAATATTGTTGGTTGTGTATTAGTATTTGTTGTAATTGGTCTTTTGCTATAGCCGAATGAACATTGTATTGATCTGATCGCTTTGTAAATGTCACAAGAACAGTCAGGTTCTTGAAGTAGTAATATTATATCATTATTGTGTTGTTCAGTTCATTTTGGATCAATTGTCAGGATGCATAAATATTATTTTTCAGCTGTTCATTTCATTTTGGTGATAATTCTTCTGCTTCTTGTTCAGATCGTTATGGTTTGTTTGGAAGCAAGTAATCGTGTTTGCAGGTGCACTACGATGGCAGAGATTTTAGTTTCGGATGGAGCCCACCTACTACTGGTGGACTTTTGTTGACTACTAATATAAGCTCTCACCACCATTCGCATTTAAAATATGGTTGTTGAATTTATTTATTCTTTTTGTCCGTTCTTTTTGGATCTTGAGAGCACCCAACTCGGATTTTCTTTTTTTTTTTTTCGTTATGATCACATTTTTGAGCTAAATGGGTTTGGTAGATCTAAGAGAGCATATGCTTTCTTGGCTTTAATTATGTGGTTGGCATAACTTTTGCATAGGTTTTTAGGATAATGACACCCCTAGTTCTTTGAGTATGAATTTTTTCACAATTAGCCCTTTAAAAAAAATTTTGTATCGTAATAGTCTTAAAAATTTCAAATTGTTACGGAGTCGGTCCTTTTGATGGACGTTGTTAGAAAAATTTTGTTGACCCAATCATGTGCATTGCACATGCCATTTTTAAGGGTATTATGGGAATTTTATGTAAAATTTAATTATAACAATTTTTTATCTTCTTTTTTAATAAACAATTTTCCCCAATCTCTAGGGTTCACTCACATCTCCCTTGCGCACAACCACACATGCAAAAATGCATTTCATCGCCTTTCATCTCTCTATCTCCGTCGCAACAATGGTTGAGAGAGGCGGCGAGCTCGGCAGTTACCTCTCTCTCGCGCGCACACACAACCCTTCATTTCTTCTCTCTCTCATCTCTCTATCTCTGCAATAACCGTGGCAGAGAGAGGCGCGGCGATTTCGGCAAGGGCTTCGACAGCGGTAACGGCGGTACAAGGAGCCATGCCTATTCCTATTGAAGAAACTTACCTTTCTATCCCTCTTTCTAAATTAATTATCCTAGATCTATTCATCGATGACGATAGCAACACAACCTTTGCCGGAAACGACGTCAGCACTCTCACCTCAAGCGAGCCATATTCTCTGATCCATTCTTCTTCGACGGAATAGGTAAAGGTTGACGTTAGCAAGGCTACGTCAGGAAGGCTTACAGAAGAGTGCTGAACTACTTCTTACTTATTTGATAGGTTCTTATTTAGCCATTATTTTGGGGGGATAAAATGGAGCACGAAGACCTGCCCATATTTTGAGGACGATTTTCTGCTTTATTTTGAGAAACCACGCACTGAGACTAGCTTTGGTGGCCGCTACGAGACTGACGGCAAGACGAGGAGGGGGTCGTCCCATGTCCCCTTATTAAGATTGGGGATGCCGGAGCTAGGGGGAAGACAAAGAAGGGGAAGTGATGATTGTTTTTTAAGTTTTTTTATTTTATTTGACCAAATAGAGTAATAATTACTAATTTTTTTCTTTAACATTATTACTAATCCTAATTAAATTTATATTAATATTTAATATCATAATTAGATTGAGATAAATGATTACTGTTTTTAATTAGATTAATATAAAATTTTGTTATTCAAATAAAAAAAGATAAAAATTTGTTATTCAAATAAAAAAAGATAAAAATTTGTTATTCAAATAAAAAAAGATAAAATTTTGTTATTCAAATAAAAAAAGATAAAATTTTGTTATAATTAAATACCTCTAGGAATTTTTTATAATACTCTTGAAAAATGGTATATGCAACACACATGATTGACTTAACAAATTTTCTCTAGCGGCATTCATCAAAATGACTACCCGCGTGACTTTTTAAAACTCTTGAGACTAAAATTTGAAAAAACTTTGTTAAAGAACTGCTGGTATAATCGAGCATAGTTGAAAGACTTTGTAATGTCATTATCCCTTGTTTTTTTAGGCCCTCTCTCAACGTGTGTGTGTGTGTGTGCGCGCGCGTGTTTTTTCTGGTGATTTTTACTTTCTACTCATTGGTTTCATATTTTTTCTCTCTATCTTTTACTTTTTATTTTTAATTATTACAAAATCATTATAAAAAAAGAAAACCCCAAACAAGAGAACAACCATGATTCCAAACAAGGCCATTTTCTCTTTTTCCTAAATCTGAAAAAAAAAAATTTTCTTTAGATTCAATCAACAAAATAACGAAAAGAACTATAACCATTAAACGAATAAAATATTTGAACAAGTTTTTATATTCTCAAATGAATTAAACATCTACTTTGTGTTTTCCATCTATGAACTATGGGACATCTCTTGCGGTATGGAGCAGCAGTTACTGCCGTGGTCTGGTCGAGTTTGTAACTTGTGCAATAAATTTGTACATTCTTGTCTATGCAACCTCTCTTTTTTGGTATGGATAAGGTGGTCTAGTACGTACGTATTGGAAGTAGATTTCTTACTTATATTCCTGAAACAAGCTCACAAGCTCTTCATTTTTATTATTATTATTATTATTATTATTATTTTGAGGCATACAGAAGAAGCACTTGAGGAGTCCTTACTTTCTCATTTTTAAAACTGTCAACGGAATCTTAAACTTGCCCTTAATACACTCATCTTCAGGCCGTTCACAGCAAGATTCAACTGAAATTTTCCCTTTATATATGCCCATCCTTAGGCCATTCTGGACAATATTTAACTCCAAGATATTTGAGTACTAACTCCTTCCTAATTGAATAGGTATAAGTTGACTTCTACTCAAACTAGAATTTTTTCCAACGAATAGAAGGGAAAATTATAGGACGGAGAGTTAACAACCGTTCAAAAAATGAATGGGCCATTAGTCAGAAGAACTACATTGCACTCAATTAATGAGTACATTGGTTTAGATTTAAGATATTGAGAGTACGTGGTCAAATCAATTACTAAACGATAGTACGATGATCATTTATATAATTTTTCCAATTGAATAGGTATAAGTTGACTTTTCTACTCGAACTAGAGTTTTTTCCAATGAAAATTTGACAACTTTTTCTTAAACTCTTAAGTAGGAGTATTGTACTACTTTCGTTCCTAAATAATTGTCTTTATTTTCTTTTTTGTATTGTCTTGTTTCTAAACCTTCCTTTTTAGAAAAATACTTTACCACTTTATCCTTACTTTTTCGTCATACTTTAATTATAAGGTTTGCTATTCCCACCCCCAAAAACTATTAGTACACCCTTCTTTTAAGTACACCCCCCTTGTAATATTTTCAACATCCTTAAATACTAACTACGCCCCCCTATTTTCCTATTTTACTCATCCTAACATTTTTCCCATAACTTAACCCATTTTAAGTAACACCCCCACTTTCTACCTAAACTCACCCGCTGCCATGTATGAACTCCAGCAGCTCCCTGTTGAAGACAGGATCGTTTGGTCTCTCAACCTGGATGGAAATTGATACTCCAAAACAGCTTGGAACCTCATTAAGAAGACTTATCCTAAGGTCAACTATGTAGCATAGTTCGCAACAAATTGAATATCCCTACTTGGATGGCCCTCAACTTTGAGCTTCTTGAAGCGGATCGAATTAGCAGATTTACCAAACCAAAGAAGAAGAGAACAAGGCACCCAACAAAGATAGTGAACACAGGTAGTTGAATTTTTTTTTTTTTTTGGTGTTCTGCTAGAGCCTACCGAACACCGCTAAGGGTGTTCGACCAAAGCTTACTAAACACCATTAGGGGTGTTAGGCCAAACACTACGACCAAAGGAGATGGGTTTGGCAAACGGATGGGGGCTGCTGCGGGAGAGGCGGGCACGGGTTTGTGTTCGCCGGCGCTAATGATGGAGAGATCCTCAGCCTGAAACAATGGAGAGCCGATCGGAGATGAGAGAGATCGGAGTTGGCAGCTAGGGCTAGAAATCTCGTGTGGGGACAACGCTGGAGAAGAGACCATAAAGAGTGTTTCACTAAGGGTAAATAAGTCAATTTTTTAAGAACACTTTTGTAATATTTGAAGGGGATAAACTTAGAGAATTTAGGGGTGTGAATAGCAAACCTCTTTAATTATAAACACATGCACAAGGGTTTTAATAGAAAGTACATATTACTCCATCAATATTTATAATAGAATTAGTTAATTTTTTTTAATCCGTGTGTCCAGTCAAAGAAGACGATTATTTAAGAAACGAAGGAAGTATTTTATATTGCAGTTCATATATGTTATAGATTTATTTTCTCAAACTAAATAAAAATAAGTTAAATATCAACTTAAAATTTGGGAGTAGTTGATAAGCCGGTGTGAACCCAACTGATGTTATTCTATATATGTGTTGATATCCTAGATTTGCCTTTCTGCAACATCCCAATCAATTGCTAAAGAAAGGAATTACTTACTGCAGAGGCCATCCATGCCAAAAAAGAAAAGAAATGCTAAACCCAAAAGTGTCATCTTGCAGCTCACCCTTTTAACAAAGCAATCTAAGGTTTTCCCTCTCCTCCAATCACTACAAATATGGAGCAGTAGCCATTCCCTCTGACTGACATCCCCAAAGCATACACACACAGCGAAACCAAAAAGTGTAACTTGAGGAGAGGACATATTTAGAAACCTAAACACCCACATAACATGCTGAAAATAACATCCAACAAACTTGCATGTTTCGTTTTTGCCATTGCCTTGTGCACTTGCTCTTCGGCTTGCGTGTTCACCATAAGCAACAACTGCCCGTACACGATATGGCCAGGCACACTTGCTGGTGCAGGGACACCTCCACTTCCGATGACAGGGTTCGAGTTGAACTCGGGCCAAACTGTGAGAATTCCTAGTGTTCCGGGCTGGTCTGGTCGAATCTGGGCAAGGACAGGTTGCACGTTTGATGCATCAGGTGCAGGTACATGTCAAACAGGGGACTGCGGAGGGAAGCTCGAATGTGACGGCATTGGAGCTACTCCACCTGCTTCACTCTTTGAGATAACCCTTGGTGCATATGACGGGAAAGATTTTTACGATGTTAGCTTTGTGGATGGCTACAATCTGCCCCTCATCGCTGTACCACGAACAGTTTATGGTGGATGTAACGCCACAGGGTGTGCTCAAGATATCAACATGGGTAAGATTTCTCAATTCTAGCCAAATAGAATCATTTGTCCAATAGTTGAAAACAATTCCATCATGCAATTACACACACCGCAAGCAACGTTCATTTTTCAAGCTTTTTCCTCATGACACCGGACAGTTTCTTTTCAACATAAAACACATGATCTTTAGTAATTGATAACCAACTTAGGGCTGTCAAAGAGTTGAGCCAAGCCGAGCTTTATGTGTTTGAGCTCGGCTCTTTTATTTTTAATTGAGCTCAATGTTTACTCGAGCCAGGGTACTCGTATTCAAATGAGACTCGATTACTTCATGAATGGAGCAACAAACGAGCTGAGCTCAAGCTTTTACTTAACCTTAAATCAAAAGTTTACTATAGTTCATATGAAATATACATATATCGTATGCATTGCGATTACAGAGGTTATTTGGTCTGAGCCGAGCTAGGCTCGTTTACCGTGTATACAAAATTATGTTTGAGCTCAACTAGAACCCAACACCAACACGAGTCGAGCTCAAGTAGGCTTGGTTTTCAACAGAGCTCAACCAATCAAACCTCCTAACCTTTTCAAATAATGCAGGTTGCCCAAAAGAACTTCAGGTGGTTGGTGGGGATGCAGAGGTAGGGGGTGTAGTTGCATGCAAGAGTGCTTGTGGTGCATTCGGAATGGACCAATACTGCTGCAGTGGTGAGTTTGCTAACCCAACCACATGCCAACCATCATTCTACTCGGGCATCTTCAAAAGAGCTTGTCCAAAGGCTTACAGTTATGCATTTGACGATGGCACTAGCACTTTCACTTGCATTGCTTATGAATATTCCATCATCTTTTGCCCCAACGCCAACCACGGGTAACACCTCATTTCTCGGCATCATACTCTTGGCACATTGATTAAAATAATTATTTACAATTTTTCATTGGCAGAGAAGAAACTTAGACCATGTGCAAGCTATGTGCCAACACAACCGTTCTCAGTTGGCGTGATTTTAATTTGAATTGCAGGATTAAAAGAACAGATGGGGTATTAACCGCTCCACATATTGGTGAGGACAGGAATACGAAGTCTGCAGAGTCGGTTTCATCTTCAAATGCAATATTACCAATTCCTATATCAATCCTTTTCATCTTAGCTCTAGTTTTATAGACATACCTGGTAAATGCATAAAACTTGTTTTTGTAGAATGAATGATTCACCGAAAAGGAAGCGACTCTCGTGCCTGAGAAATAATGGATCGAGAAAAAACAATATATGTGATATACACATACCTGTTGGATTTACTTCCAGAAGCTCGTCTCTATATTGATGATCAATAAATTTCAGAGCAACCTTCCTGAACCATAGCCTTTGGATTGTATGAAAACATTCCATGTTGACATATGATTTATGAGCAAGTGTTTGGCAAATTTATCTGTGAAGCTAATTTATTTTTAAAACCAAAATTGGAGAGCCAAAGTGCACAAGCCTCCCGCCATTGTGGGGTTTATGAAAGGCCTAAGGTATGCAGTCTAACACTAGCAAACAACAAAGAAGCTGTTCAGTAGTTTTATAAACAGCAAATAATGAAACAAACCCATGACAATCAATGTAAAAGCATCCTTATTTTCATAAAATTAAAGTGCACAAATGGGTATTCATTCTACTACACTAAATCAACTTAAACTATATTTTGTGGTTTCTCTATCCTCTCAATCACCTACGAGAACTAGAATTGTCCTCTACAGGCAGTCTCATTTCTTGGTCTTGGTTTTCTTTGGGGCTTGAGCTTTCTTCTTTACTTTCTTTGGTGGCTTTTTGGCTGCAGCTTTACCCTTTTTCCTCGTTGCTCCCTGAATCCAGAGTTCCACAAGTTAGCAATATATGGACCATGATGAATGTGTATTCAGGGTTTATCTGTTTCACAAGACTTGTATAAAGAATAAGGTAAAACTTACAGATGATTTCTCGGCTTTCTTTCTGCCTTTTCCGTTGGCTTGTGGCTCAGCACCCTCATTTTCGTCAGTTTGTTTAGTGGCTTTAGGTATATTGTCAGCCTCATCATCAGAATCGAATGAAATTCCTTCCAGTGTCCCTAAATGTGTAGAATGATTAAACGCTAGGACATGTAAACATCTTGTAATAAATAATGAAAAGGCAGAAAACTTCATCCGCTTCAATATGTGTGAGCCCTAACCTTCAATCATGGTTTCAGCCTCATAAACATTAGATTGTGGTTCCAGCTGAATGAAGTCATTCATGATTGCCTCTATCTGATCAATGAAGAACAGTTCCAAGAAAATATATCAAAGAGAGTGAAGAGTAAATACGAGTTTCTTCCACACATCTATTTTTTTTTTTTCATTCAAAGGAGAAATTTTTCAACAAATATGAGATAATTTGATGTCATGTGTGTTGCAACACGACAAAGGATGAGATTGTCAAAAAATAAAAAAGAGGCATATCTGCATTATTAAAAGAGAAAAAGGAAAAGGGAAAAACAAAGGCTAAAGCCGAAGTGAAAACAAGTAACAAAGGAACAAACCTTTGCTTCCGATGGACCAAAGCTAACCTGTAGGAGGAAGAAGAAAACAGTGTTAAATCACAGCAAATCATTGAATTCCACAAGGGCGCATGGCAGGAAGGAAGGGGGGTGGATCTGAAGAATCAGAATTATACGTACCACGCAGAATGTTCTGGAAGGTAATATTGTCGTTTTGTATATAGTTCCTGAAACACAAAAAGAGGAACAAAACAAATAAATAGGAAGGTATATAAAGCCTCATATAGCAAATACACACGTCTATGACTATGAGATAATAATATCACGTGAGACTTGGGCTAGCACCGTGCTATTGATGTCGAACTTTCTTCCTTTCGGATGAAACAAAAAAAAAACATGTGGGTTCATGTTTATCAACCAACCAAAAGAAATTGAGCTCACGACTCTAATCAAATTTGAAACACCAGAAAAGTACTAGAATATAAATGCATACCGAATACCTTTCAAATCCAAGAACATGTCATGATTTTCGGATGTGTTATCTGAAATAACTACCCGTCCAACAGAACCCACGTCACCACTTAAATCTATGGATTCACCTTCACACTCCACAAGTGCCTGCCCAAAATGCAAAACAATTACTGACTAGGAGCTCCAAATATCAACGATAATATAGAGGGAAAATGAGTAACCTACTGAAGTAGACTGATAAAACACGTAAAACCCAAACAATGAGATCACTTTCACATACATTTTGTTCATTGTCATAATTTTCACACACATTTTTAGGCCATAAATTGCACATACATACAATCACAGGATGGCCATTAAATAAAATCAACTAATCATTGGTGGTCCACAAGCCTGAACAAATGCTTTCTAATTCTTCTCCTCAGCCTGTAGTGAATTGTTCGTGCAGAGAAGGAAGGAACCTTTCTAGTTCAGGACTTTTCTTACCATCATCAGCATAATTCACCAAGATATTGCAAATATTTCTTTACAGTGATTAGTAGCTGAGGTGTGGCTTACCTTTGAACGTTGGACTTTCTCAGAGAGTACCAAAGGCAATTTTGAAGACGAGACCTGCAATTTTTTATGGCAAAGAAAGATAATCAACAAATGCAAGAAATTAACAAATTTGAAATATTAAGGAAGCTTCTTACATACGGTCCAATTGGCTTCTCAGCTGTTTCTTCCTCGTCAACCTCAATGTCACCATCATTTTCTATACCGTCATCAAACAGCACACATAACCCATATTAAGACAAGAACCAAAATGTTAAGAGTGTGTGTGTGTGTGTGTGTGAGTGTGTATTTGAGAGAGCGAGAGAGAGAGAGAGAGAGAGAGAGAGAGAGAGAGATGGATGGATTCTCCTCATAATCTGATATCTTTGTGATTCCATATGCCATCGATACTTAGTACTCCATACCTTTTTTCAAGTGGCTGTTTACTATTGTCTTCATATGTCTCTGATCTTCTACTTGTAGTTTCTTCTTAGGAGATTTCAGTTTAAAAGCCTTATTTGGTGAAGGTTCTCCAGCAGTGTCTATAAGAACAACATCCTTATCCGTTTCCTTCTTTGAATGTTGTTCAGTTTCCTTTGCAAATAACTCTTCATGATTGTCATCCCTTACAGGGCTGGTAGCAGGACCAGATTCAGAGTCAGATGACAATGAAAAAACTGAAAGATTTGGTTCCTGTTCGAGAAATCATATGTTGGCATTAGTAAATGCACAGTGTGATAGCAAAATAGAAAGATGTCCTTACAGTCTAGGTTTAATGAAGATATTTGATAATTTTTTGATGAAAATGCTTGAATCATTCATCCAAACCAGTACATTCCTGATTTTGAAAATCTACATCCAGACTATATAATGCAAAACCATATGAAAATCTGATGCTTCGTCCACAAGCGAAAACAGTCCTTGATAGCAAGCATCTGATCTATCCTATTACATCCATGACAAGGCGCAGGCGCTTATCAACTAAAACAGATTATACCCTCTCGTGTCCATGACCACTGACCACAAACCAATATAGTAGTCGAGCCTAGAAATGTCCGTGTCTCTATCTTTACAACTATGGTGGGTTTTCATCAGGGACAAAATATGAACCTACTTCGTAAGTCGTAACCAAAACCTATTATGGATCCATGGAAAAGGGTACACTTTAGTCAATCTAATTTCATGAAAACGTAGCTGTTGCTACAGAATAAGGTATAGAATGTAATAACCATTTGCAAGCAACCTTCCAGGAGATCTTCACATACTAAAGCTTCTGGTCATGATCAAACCCCATTGCGCATATATCTTCTATTACGTTTATGGTAATCAAGGAAAGAGAATTAGAGACCACCCAAAATTGTAACAGTTCGTTAAAGCTTGTTAAAAGCTGTCCTTCAATCTGTTGGGGCTTGGTGCACTTCCACGGAAAATGACTACTGCAGCATTAATATTACATACAAAGGATACCAATGTAAATGTACGAAGCACGCACACGGTAGAGTCTGCCTGAGTCAACTGTGAGAGATAGACTTTCATTCTGGCAAGTCTAAGCCTTCTAAGGTATAGATTAGCACAACTAAGACGGATGGTTATTGGCAACAAGGGCCATTCAGAGCATTCCAATTGCAGCTTAAGCGGGCAGGGAGCAGAATCTAGTTCATAACGGGAATCGTATGTACTGCTTCGGAAACCAATAACTTCACTGTACTAAGACCAACATCTCTGGGTTCTTGCAATCCAGAGGCTTCATACTTTTCTTTTTCTTCTTATTGTATCAATACCTTAAAACCCCAGCTTACGTACTCACAAAATCATTTGCCCCTTAGAATTCATATAACTACATAAGCATCACGACTGCCTTGAAAAGTTGCAGCAAGATACACCATCTCAGAAAATGCAGGAATGCTTACAGTTAGGTCTATCATGTTCTTTTCTTATTCCACTTTTCCTTTTTTCATCCAATTCACTAAATATCACCATTTCCACCTTTTACCAACAGTCTCACACAAACAACCAAGAAAAAGAAAAGGTTGCGGAAATTCTACGTACTATTTTTCTTCATATGCAACCTTGATTTTATGACCTAACCACTTCTCTTATATATCCCGTTTACTTGTACCCAGTTTTTTTCCTTGATTTTATTCGTCCATACCATCATATGACACAAAGAACATACATGAACTTGAAGGTAAAACATGCAATACCAAAAAATAATAAATGATTTTAGGGTAAATCGGCAAAAATAATTATACAGTGTCAGTGCAAAGCTTTTTACTTGAGGCTCCATAGGCTTCTTTGAAGTCTTTCTCTTTGCAACTTTCCCATCTTCCTTACCTGTATCATAAAAACTATATATAATTCAGAACTTATAAAATCAGAATAACTAAAACAACATAAAGTAAAACTGTATTAAGGCGAGGCATATACAGAGATGTGGTTCAATTTTCCTACATACTGTTGGTTTTGATACATCGACATCAATTTTAATATTAAAAAAACACCCTCACCTTTGCTTTTACTGAGATTCTCCACCTTCCTCTTTTTCGTGGGTGTGGTCTTTGCTCTTGGCTTTTTATCTGGAGTCTTCACTTTTGAAGTTTTAGTGATAGGAGACTCTCCGCTAGTTTGATCCTTATCTTTTTCATCCTCGCTTGCAGGGCTGTCATCAAGAGGCGACTCAGAACCTGATGATAATGTCAGAATCGATTGATTTGGTGCCTATTCAAAGTAATAAATTTATCATATTAGCAGCCAGACAATAGGTAGCAGCAAAAGATATGAACTATTGAAGCATTGAAAGGTTTAAAAAATTTGAGGAAATATGTCTATGAAATCATTAGTGCAACAGGAAACCGACTGCGGACCTGAATAAAATTGCATGATTCACAGCATATAGCAAGTTTAAAAAAGCACATATATTAATGATCATTAGAACCCAAACAATAAATGGCACTAAACCATGTAGAAAGAAAGAAGTGTAATGCGGTTCATAACAATCTTATGGGGAGAGAAAAAGAAGCGATCACCACTACCATTTCCCCTATATCTCTCATCCTTCAATATACTGCTTTGACACTATCCTAACATTCCAATAAGCTAGCAGTCCAGAAAAAGGCTGAGTATAACCTCATCATGAAGGGTCATGAGTACTCCCCACAAACAGCTATGCCATGATTGGCACTAGATAGATGAAACGCTTGTTCACTCACTAACAACAAAAGGAAATTATCCTGCTGTAAGTCAAGATAGCTTATGTCCCTTGCCCTTGGGTGGCTACTACATTAGACTTCTCAAGTCAAACGGCATTCTACAATAAGTCGATGCAACCAAAAGTACACGGCTCAGATCAAGTATTAACAAACAAGCAAATGATACCCATGAACGGCAAACGAAGATGGAAAAAAACTAAATGGAAGCAATGGACTGTAATTAAGAAAATATCCCGCTATTATTCTAGTACCGTATGTCATTAGCTATTATTTACTTCCGAGAAATTCATATCATCCTACTAATCAAGGAAAATATATACTACTTGCAAAACCTCTAAACAAAAGGGTCATGAACTCTCTGCTCTGCACAGAACCCTGCATTATCAATGGCTCCATAGAATTAATGAATATGACTCGTTTAAGCAGTTGCCTTTGCTGTTAGTCAACAATCATCAAACACTCGGCCAAATGAATGGCATTCAAGGACCTTAAACACTAATTAATCATTTGGCTACTCGAAAACAATGTCGGCACAAAAATATTTACTGGGACTGCTAAATGAGTAGAAATTATCAGTTCTTCATATTCACAATCGAAAATTCACGGGCTTAGAACAATTTACGGTTAACAATTATCAATTTACAAGTTCTGAAACCAAATTTCGGAGATGAAAACGAATTTCGATTAAATTGAATGCATCTATAGACATAAATGACCTGAAAAGAACGAAGCCAATCTGGAGATGCCTCTCTGGAGCTGCTCATGGTATAACCCAAAAATGCAAAACCCTAATGACTCGAGTTGGAAGTATAAACCCCCAAATTTGGACGCCGATTACAATTTCTCCGGCTGAACTGTAGAGCAAAAGCAAATAGTGTGTGCAGTGCTCTGGGGTTTTCTCTCTCTAACATGTTTTTTTTTTTTTAATATTCTAATTTCCCCCGTCAAAAGCAAAAGCAGAAGTAAATTCAACTTTTATTCCTTTTTCCCTCTTATAAGTTTGAGTGCGCCAACTCTTTTTCATTCAAATAAAAACTCATTTGAAAACACCTTACCATTCGTAAAGAGAATAGCAATGTAGTTGAGAAATTTTATTTATGAAAAAAATTAAAATTTGATTCTCTCCCATTATGGTGGGTAAGGTAGGTTTTAGTCCACTAATTTGGTATGAGGTTGTATTTATTATTTCTATTTGATTTACTTGCGAATAAACAACATTAACGAAAAATCAATATTGTTACTCTCTTCTTCTAACGTTTTTTTGTTTAAGAAAAAAAGGGATCGAAGGACCTTGCAATTTTTTATTTTTTATATTTGGAAATATCTATAAAAAAAACAACTTGTGAAGTGAAATTATTTATCTTATTACATTTTGGATAATGATTATCCGGATTCAGAAAACTTTTTTAGTAGGGTACAAATTTAACAACTACCCCCAAATAATTTATATACCCCAAATAATTTATATATATATATATATATGTATATTAAAGTTGATGAGGAGACATATGAGTTTGTCACCTACACCATTTTTTATTAATCAACATTTTGAGGACTTTGTCTCTTCAAATTCTTATTTATTAGGAGATGATGTCAATACGCAGGTAATAACAATATATATGATAAAAGATGTTGTTAGTGAGATTTGAACTCATACCCTTTTAATTATGAATATCCAGACCAACTCAACCAATTATAATATATGTATATATTCAATACTACATATATTATAGTTAAGTGAGAGTCACGTGACCCATGTACTATAATATCTACTTTTTTTTATTATTATTTCAGTGTATAAAAAAAACTATTTTATAAATATAGTATACAACTAAATATTTTCTAATCATTAAATGATCTTCAAAATTTATTTAAAAAAATATAATTATATTCAATAATTAAACAATTATTCTTGTTCAGAAAAATATTATTTTTCTCTAATATGACTGAAAGTAAATTTTTATTTTTGTAAAATTTTTTCAAATATATGGGGCAAATTACATAAATGGTCCCTGTGCTTTTTGACTATTTTAAGATTGGTCCCAACCTCACGCCAGTGGTCCCTGAACTCTATTTCTTGACGCAATTGGTCCTTCCGTCCATAATCGTCTATTTTTTTCCGTTAAATAAAGTCACGTGCATATCACATGATTTTTAAGAGGTAAAATAGTCATTTTATTGATTATAGTACAGGGACCAATTGTGTAGTTTGTCCAATTATTTTTCCCTCTTTCCCATTCACATGACAGCACATCATATATAAGCTAATGAAACAAACAATTATGAAGGTGGCTTTATTCCTCTTTCAAAATCCAAATTTAAATGAGAGAATTCAAAATTCAAGCTTTAAATCAAACTCATTCCTTCGTTCTCTCTATAGATCTCTCTCTCAATTCCGCTGTGTTCTCCAAGTCAGGACCCGAGACTCCTTCGTACTCCACCAGCAGATCTCGCCACGTCTACTCCTTCTCCGGCGTCTGCTCCTTCTCCGGCGATCTTCTTCGTACTCCACTCCCAGTCCATGATAAGCTAGAAAGAGATGGAAAGGGCTTAGGCAAGCACTCGGGTCAGCGAATCTCAAAAAACAAATCGTATTTCAATGTCTTCCGTCTTCGATTGTCTCCCTTCCTATTCCAATTAGCAGGCTTGGACGAGAAAAATAGTGGAAGAGAATCTGGCCTCGGCATGGATCGATCCAAGCCAAGGAAGCTCCGCGAATGAGATAGATGGAGGGGTTAGGGAAAGTCAACTAGAACCACTAAAGCAAAAGTCTTATTAATGGTTAGAGATGGAGGACGGTCGGAGGGGAAGGAGTCAAAGCTGCCATGGCCGAAGCCGGGTTATGAAGAAAGTTGTGGCAAGAAAATCGCCTAGAGAGAGGACTTCATATGGAAATGACTATCTTCCATTCTTCAAATGTAAAATTCAATATAAAGTCTGACAGGCAAGACGAATACCCATCACCAATAAACCCAAAAACAACCTATTTCAATTAACTACAACAACTTCACCGCAACTTCATAAATTGATATTGTGGTCCCTGTGTGTAGTATGCGTGGGTGGAGTGGGTTGGGAATAGTTTAAGAATGGATTTGTCTAGATTTTTGAATTTTGTGGTCACCGGAGATGGTAGTTGTGGTGTGGTGGTAGCATGGTGGAACGGTAGTGAAGGGGATATAAAAATTATAATTTAATTGATTTTAGCTAATTACATCAATACCCTTTATTATGTTTTAAAAATAAAAAATATTAGGGACATTTTTGTCTATTTAAAAGAAAAAAATACATGGATTATTTTACCCTTACCAAAAATCATGCGTGTTGCACATGCTTACACTTAACAGCAAAAATTTAACGGCATTGGACGGAAGGACTAATTGCGTTTTACTCATTTAACAGGAACCTAATTTTTGCAAAAATTAATTTAAGGACCAATCACAAAAAATTCAAAAAGTACAGAGTCCATTGGTGTAGTTTGCCCAAATATATGTATTAAGTGCAAGATGAAAACAATGTCTCCACACAACTTGACCCTACCCACCGCGTCGCGTAACCATCCATTCTCATCGCCATCCACCCATACAAACCAATGTCTCGAATAAAATTAGGAACAATTGGTGGTTCTTCCAACTCAACCACCAAATACACTGGACACAAAATCCTCCATCCCCGTCCAAACACACTGGACGCAAAATTCATCATCGAAAACCTTAATTTGCACAAAATTGTCACAAATTTTCTCAGTAAAAAAAGTTTTATTCAAAAGCTCGGAGTCCCACTGGAGGTCGCGATTTAATTTCAATTAGGGAATGCAATTGTGGAGAAATCATCAAAGGGGATTTGTTTTGTTTGGGTTAGGGTTAGGGTTAGGTTTTGGAAGGGAGGATATAGTGTTAGATATAGGATTAAGGTGGAAAGACGAGAGAGATTGGAGAGGAGGGTGGGTTTTAGTTGGGGTGGTTTTGATGCAGAGATGTAGATTAGGATGGTTAAATATAAATGGAAACATTTTTACCATATTAAAGAAACACACTGTAGATTGTTAGGGAAATTTTGAAATTTATTAAAAAATGTTCATGTTTCTTTAATAGGAACTTTCAATACATGTTTGTTTTACTTGGGTAAAGATAATACCATTTATATTTAATTACAAAAAATATCTGAATTAATTAATTTTGTTTTATTTTAACATAATCTTTTAACGAAAATATTTTAATAAGGAAAAATATATACTACGTTTAAACGAAATTCAATCACTTAACTAATTTAAATCAAATTAATTCATAAAATCTAGCCATCAATACCCATTTGTTGAATGTAAAATTAGTTTTTAATTATTGAATAGAAACTATAAAACTTATTTTGTACTCCCTTCGTCCCTTAATTATTGTCTTGTTTGATCCGACACACGGATTAAGAAAAAATAATTGACTTGATTATTGATATTGATATAATATGTATTTTTCTTTAATGTACATGTGTATGTGGCTCATAATTAAAGTAGAGTAAATTGGTAAAAGTGATGTTCTAAAAAGGAAAGTTTTCGAACGAGAGAATTATTTTGGGACGAACAAAAAATAAAAGGAAGACAATAATTTAGGGACGGAGAGAGTATTAACGTTTCTCACAATCTTGCTTTAGTCAAAATTATAAAGTTAAGCTTATGAGAAAAGAAGTTTTAATTCAGCGTGTAATAGCCAACCAAGCAATTATTTAGTATTAAAAATTATTATTTTTCATGAATAATTATCTTTGTTATAAGAATTATTTTTTTTAGTTATTTTAATTTATTACGAAATAATGGCCAATATAATAAAAAGGTCAAATGTAGTCACTCATTAAAAAAAATCGATTCTGGTCGGGAATGTGGTTTACATTTTAAATGACTCCATAGCATATGTACTAAATTGTTAAGTTTTTTTCTTTTTTACAGAAGTTAGTCACATGAGGTCACGTGACTACGGGGGCTACCTTCAGCTTGATCATTGCTAACGTGTGGGAATAAGTCATCTTGGTAGTTACAAACTCCGCTAACTAGCCCGAAAGAATAGGTTGTTCACTTCCGGTGCCTTGCCTTAGCGCTTGTTAAGGGCGAGATTTGTACTGCCCAAAGCAATTCATTCTCCTAAGTCAGTGATGACCAAGGAGAAGGTAACCCTCGTTTGTCACTTGACCTTACGTGACTGACTTCCGTACAAAAATTTAATAGTCATGTCTATGTTGTGAGGACATTTTAAAATGTTAACCACGTCGATGACCAAAATCAATTTTTTTAATGGGTGACTGTATTTGAAAGTGGGTAGAATTTATGTGACTGACCTTTTTATTATTTTGGCCTTTCATAATCCATGTGGTACTAGTTTAAAGTAAAATAAGTTTCTTCAACAATTCTTATTAACAAATTTAACACTTGTTTAAAATTTTATCTTAAAAATCATACTTTCCAAATCAGTATCGATTAAGGAGGTATCAACCTATTTATCAAACTTTAGGAGAGGTAACTAAAATTAATTCTGTTAATAATGTGACGACAGTTAGGAATTATGACAAAATTGCGACTTTACTTTAAACTACAATGACAAATTTTGTCTAAAAGTAGTATAGTGACAAAATCCAAGAACAAGGGTATTCCGAGTCTAAGATTCAAGTCTAATCCAAAGGTATATTAAAAGTGGAGGCTTCTCCCAAAAATGTTTTATTCATTTACAGGAACTCAAACTTGAAATCAGTTTAACTATCAAAGTCTCGTTCACTCAAGCGAATCCATTATTCATTTTAGGGTTAATGACACAATTAGTCTCTTGACTATGGACTTATTCACGATTAGTCCCTTAACAAAATTTGTATCGTTTTTATTCCTAACACTTCAAATTGTCACGCCGGTATTCCTTTTGATGGACGTCGTTAGTAAATTTTCGTTAAGTGGCCATGTGTCTCCCACGTGCATTTGAGTATGGGCAAAATTGAAATTTCACTTATTATCTTCTTTACCTTCTTCAAACCCCAATCCCTAAAACATATACACTGATTTGTTAAAAACACACGCACACACACACTAATTTCAAAACCAAGCGGAAACCTAATGAGCATCCTCATTTTCCTAAAACTAATATACGAAAACAAATCAGCGTATACTTGTTCTTATGTACCACCACCGGCGGAGCCTTCACCTGGGGCTGAGGGTTGAAGAAATTAAGCTCCGGCGGCCGTTTCTGCTGCAGCTATGGCTGTGGCTGATGATGTTGGTGGTGTTGTTGATGGTGGTGGAAGGCGAAATGGGGATGAAATTGAGGGTGTGGATTCTGAAAATAAAGTGGGTTCTGGAGGGCAAAATGGTCTTCGACTGAAACTGGTTGGGGGAGTGGCTGGGGATGAGGCTAAGCCGCTGGTGGCCGGAGGAGGAGGTTGATTTGATCTCTGATGAATAGGGTTTTGTTGGATAAGTCTAACCCTAGGTTAGCTTGGAACTGCTGAACGACACCGTTGAAGGTAATAATGAAGTTTGGGTCAGATTATTAGAGCAAAGTCTCGACCTCTTCGGCTATCTCTTGGTCGGATACCATGGCTTTGTTGTTGCGTGTTCTCAACAGTAAAATTGTACAATAAAACATACCCATTTATAGAAACATGAAATTTAGGAGGCAGTGTAGAGCTGGCAATGGGTTGGACCGGGCCAGCCCAGCCCCAGCC
Organism: Platycodon grandiflorus; assembly: GCA_016624345.1. Taxonomy (NCBI): domain Eukaryota; kingdom Viridiplantae; phylum Streptophyta; class Magnoliopsida; order Asterales; family Campanulaceae; genus Platycodon; species Platycodon grandiflorus. Next base: position 1,628,578 of record CM028364.1, on the reverse strand, counting down.
CGTCGGGCCAACACATAAAATCGGACCGGACAGGGCCATCCCAAAAACTGTATCGGCCCCCAAACCTCTAGCCCAGCCCAGCCCAGTCATAAGTCATCGAGCTTTTGGGCCATCAGGTCAAATCAGCCCAAATTTGTACCAAAACATATTCTCTACAAAATTTACAAGTTATCACATAAAAATAAAATTCACAACTCATTACAAGTCTATAATTTATCAAATAAAATCCACAATTCATCGCAATGCGATCCATAACATATCTGTAAATTTTGATCCCAATAATTTCATCAAGTCATCATATATGTACTTCAATTTTTGATCAAGATTCATATCTGTAATAATCCAATAAGATAAAATAACCACACTAAATCAGGTGGCTGGAAATAAATCGAAATCCCCAAAAGTTGAAGAGATTCGAAAAGATAGAAATGAAATTTGTACCTATACCAAGTGGTTTGAGTTCTAACATCTGCGAAATAGGTAGCAGATGGAGCCGTGGAGGTGGTGGTGGTGGTGGCGGCGATTTGGGAATAGTAGTGTTCATCAGTAAATGCGAGAGCCGAGATAATAAAGTGGGCTGATGCTGAATCGCTGCTTCCGTGATGGTAGCAGATTAGCGGCACAGGCTAGTGGCGTGCGACGTGAGGCGTGAGTCCGCGTGCGGCTAGAGTGTGCGGCGAAAGGAAATGAGTGAAGCCTCTGTGAAGGGGTTAAGGTTTCGTGTTTTCGTAGGCTGAAGAGTGAAGATTGAAGGGGTTAGGGTTAGTGCTATGAGTTATGACAATGACGAGGTGAGTAATTGAGTATTGACTTGTGGGTTTGTACTTTGTACAACATGTACAAAACAACATTAAGTTAAAGCAGTGAGCCAGTGCACATGGTTTGAATTAAAAAGTTAATAAAAGTGCATCGGTTCGGGTTGATCCAAAAATTTTGGGTTTTTTGGCCCAAGCCTGATTAGCCCACTGGCCTATTGGACTGGGTCAAAAAAGCTTGTTTATTTCGGGCCTTCTAAATTGAAGCCCAAACCCTTCATAATATCAGGTTGGCTGGGCTGGCCCATTAGGCCAGGCTAATTTTGTCGGCTCTAGGGCAGGGATCAAAATTTTCAAAATTAAACTTGTGAAAATGGAGACATACCAAGTGGGTCCCTTTGTCCTTTACTGCAAAAACGAAGTTCAACGGTCTAGTGAAAATTCTAGCCGTATGGTAAATTGGGGATGAATTGGGATGAGTGTATATGTTTTGGGGAATGGGCTTTGAAGTAGGTGAAAAAGATAAGTAAATTTTTAATTTTGTCCTTACTCAAAATTTATGTGAGAGATACATGAGACATTTAACGAAAATTTACTAACGGCATCCATCAAAAGGACTGTCGGTGTGACAATTTGAAGTATTAGAGATAAAAATAATGCAAATTTTTGTTAAAAAACTAATCGTGAATAAATTCATAATCAAGGAACTAGTGATGTCATTAACCCGTTTATTTTATCAAACAATGCATTATGAAAGCGTACTTAATTATGGCTAGACGCGAATCTATCCGGGCCGGGGGTACCTCGGGGGCAAAATGGGAAAAATAAATTACTCAAAAACAGAGTATTATCCATCCGTACTCGGAACAAGCACAAAAAAGTAAGGAACTCCATCATTCTCCATTCTCAAATTGCAAAGGGAGAGAGAGAACTGTGAACAAGGTTTTGAGTCGGGTTCAAAAATGGGGGAAGGAAAGCAAGCCGTGATATTGGTGGGTCAAAACCCAATTACCCAGATACAAACTAAGTTCAGAGAGTTGGAGGCCGGCTTCAAGGGATGGTTAGCCAAGCAATCGTTGCCGGTTGAAGCTGCTGTCGTTACCCTCACCAGCTCCGCTCAGGGAGCTGCTATCGGTGGCCTTATGGGTACTCTTACAAACGACGTTTCGGCTCCTTTTCCAACTCCTCCTCCTGGAGCCGCCGGCTTCAATCCCCAGGCTATGGCTCCCCTCCAGCAAGCCCAGGTCAATTCTTCAACTCACTAAATTATTTTTGCTCTCTGAAAATTTCAGGATAATAAAAAATTAAATTAAATATTAAATATTGTTTATGGGGTTTAGGGTTTTTGGTTTCCCTTGTTATTTTCGCCACTGGCCTTTAGTTAATGTGACGTTTCAAAGTAACCTATGACATGCTCCCTCCTCCCAATTGAAGAATTACAGTTTGACTTGTTTAGTCAAACTAGACCTTCTTTCAATGGAAATTTAACAAGGTTTTGTTTATTAGTTTGACAAGAAATCAAAGTTTACCTCTTCAATTGCGACTCCATTTTGATCAACGAGTGTGCTTTTGAGAAGTATAATAATTAAGGGTTGAATTAGTTGGTCATACTCCAAATGGTCTAAGTTTCTAAAGTATAATAATTAAGGGATAAATTAGTTGGGTATAATTACAAAAATGCTTGAGTGTACTTAAGACTTGTTATCACATGTGGAGGGTGAAGTTGAATGGTTATGGAAATCATACATACTCCCTCTGTTTTAAAAAGATTGTCGTTTTAGAGTTGTGCACACGTATTAAGAAATTTGGTAGGTTGACAAATATACACTTATTAAATATCTTTAATTTTTGTGTTAGGAGTAGTTGAAAAGATAAATTAGAAGGAGATAACCATTGGGAGAAGATAAAGTATTTAATGAAGAGATGATTGATTGTTGGAACTTGTGAAAAGACAAGGGTAAATTAGACAAAACATGCATTAGAAACCTAAAATGACAATTATTTTGAAACAAACTTTTTGAGCTAAAACGACAAACATTTTGAAACAGAGGGAGAATAATTTTTTAAAGTGGACTCCTTAAATGGAACATCCCGAAATGGAATGTGGACTCTTTGTATGAAACGTATGGTGTGCCATTATTTCCTTATTAGATTGATCTGTTGAGTATAAACTAGTGAATTTGCATTGTTTGAAGTAGATTAGACTCTGTTGAATAACATTGGATTACTGGAAACTTATGTTTGAGAGCATGAAGCTCATTCCGTACATTTGGAATTGAAGCAATTTAGTGTAAATTTTAGACTAGAGGAGAGCTACTTATGTTTCCTGCTTTTCTCAATGGAATGAGGTTTTAGTGGGTGGTTGGTGGTGAATAATGAGCTTTTTCCCGATTACAATAGGAAAAAAAAAATGAAAGATATATATCTTTTGGCTTCGGTTTGAAAAAATTTGCACTTGATAATGAGGAAAACACTGTTGGTAAAGGGTTTTCTTTGCAGGACTCATTTGTGCAACTGAATTTTTGTAAATATGGAAAGTAGAAACTGCTTACCCCGTGGAGAATTTTGACTGATGTGTGCAAATGGCTCGCTTTGTTTACAGGCGCTCGCTGGGGGACCCTTGATACAAGCCCGCAACTTTGCTGTTATGACAGGTGTTAATGCAGGCATATCTTGTGTCATGAAAAGAATAAGAGGCAAAGAGGATGTCCAGACCAGGTATGCCTCTGGGAAGCTTTTTCCTATGCCGCCTCCCCCTCCCCCCTTGCCTGCGGGGCTCAAAACCCTTGCAAAAAACACTCACACAAATTTCTCCCTAGAATATGTGTATTCAGACTCATGCATATCATGATAAATGCTGTTAGGTTGGGATTTACCTTGATTTAAGTAGAGTAATGCTACCAAGACAATGCCCAAATGGATGAATTATCAAAAGTCAAAAGTTTACTGGTTGAGTGAAAAAAATCTGCTGCGTTTATCAAAGAAAATCTTACTTTTACCACATGACTTTTTCAATTGAAGTGTCAAAGCAATGCTTATAGGTTTATTTACCTGACTAACTTAATCAGTCTATCCAGCTTAGAGGAGCTTCTATAAGTGGTAGCTGTACAATTTTCTGTGTCAATTTCTTTGATTTACATGTGCAATAGAGAATGCTCCTTACATGTTGAATGCGATTCGAAATATCTCCTGGTAATCATTTTTTAGTTCAGCTCTTGATTTGAGTTTTCAGTAGCTGATTTTATACTCCAGCGGTAGACAATATGTGTTATATATAAAGTGGATGATGGTGATTTTAATTTCTGAAAAGTTCGTTTAAGTCATCAGTCTGCTAGGCATCAATCAAGCATTTATAATACAATAGGCAACATGCATTTGCCACTATTACATTGTTGAAAATCTGGGACCGCCATCAAATATTGATAGATGGGCTTGTTGGCCTTTCGGCCTCAGAACTTATGTGCTCCAACTTGGCTTGTGTGATAACTGAGCCCAGAAAGATGTCTGAGAATGGCTTGCAAGTGAACATGAGGAAGCTTGAGCAAGGTTTCCACAAACCAATCCTCATCTGCTAGCTAGCAGCTCGGCCTTTTTACAGCATTATTATATAAAAGTTAAATATATGTACCGACTCTGCTCTTTGTTATATATGTTTGTTTTTTGTCGCTAATTGGTATATTTTTTTTTATTTATCATAATACATAGCTATTGGGGCAGGTTTCAATTTCGTGCACAAAAAACCCGGTAGGATATTGCATGAGGGACAGTGCTTATATAAGTTAACAAGACCCGTAGGGCATAGACCTGACCTGTTCTAGGCTTGCCAAAATTCCGCGAGTGTTGTCATCCTGTTAGACACTTTGACTAGAAATTAGTTTAGAAAAAATAAACTTGTATACATAATATCCATCAAAGAGTGTGAATCCATTAAATACCTATTTGCTTAATAGTCCTTATATCTTTGTGGCATGAACTCTATACACAGCAAAGTCTTAGCCAAATTGCAATCTTTTGTCACATAATGAAAAAAGTTAAAGGCCTAATGATGAACTTGCTATTTTGTATTTTTTGGATGAACGAGTCTTAGGCCACAAAAAGAACAATTTTGATATTTAGGATCAATTATCAATCAAGACGGGGAGGGGCAAGAGATGATGTTAGCCATATGATAAAATCATGCTGGGTGAAATGGAGTTATGTGATCGACATATACCGGTTAAGTTGAAAGGAAAGTTTTATTGGTCAACCATTAAATCCACACTACTATATGGAACCTAATGTTGGACAATTAAGAAAGAACATGTTAACAAGATGAGCGTTGCTGAAATGAGAATGTTAAGATGGATATATGGTGAAACTAGGACAATAGAATTCGTAACGTACAAATTCGTGAGAGTAATAGTCGTCCCAATAGCAGATAAAATGAGAGAAAACTGCCTAAGATGGTTTGGACACATACAACGTAGACCAATTAGGGCACCCGTTAGAAAGTGCGAGTGCATCAATATTAACCAAACTAGAAATAGGGGAAGGGGAAACCAAAATTAACATGCACATCGGTAAGTGGTGGGTGTGATAAACTTGCTTTGGACCGACTCCAATGGCGAAAAAGGATTCATGTACCTTACCCCAAATAATTGAGAAAAAGGTTGAGTTGTGTTGAGTATTTCCCTCGGAGCCCCACTGCATATGTGAATTTTGTAGATGAGTTTTGGTTAAGATCCTAGTGCAAATGCTGTGTGGATTATTTTACACCAGGGGGAGAGTTGTGCGTCTTTTGTGGCTATCTTTTGCTGTATACACCTAATGTGCAAGGGTTACGCCCCTTGGCCATCTTTCTAATATACTCACTTAAAGAAAAAGATGTTCACACTTTCGGTTTTCTCCCCTTGGTTGCTTGATTTGATCTCTGATTCCTAACGTTATTATGTGTGCATGCTACTACCATTGTGTCTTTATGTGCCCATGTGAGCTCACTCATCAGAATAATGATTGATGATATAAAGGTTGATAGTGCTTTTTAAAAATCATTTACTTATCTTAAGTTAGGCAGTCAATGATTATTACTTGGACCTGTGAGTGTAATTATATTTATGGAATCTAAAGTATTACTGTTGCACCATCTTTGAGTTCACCAAGTTGGGATCGACACACTTTGTCCTTGTAGCGATGCAAATAATTTCACTATAAATGAGCCCCGACTCGTTTGAAGAATATAGCAGCTGTTTCAAGATACTTTTTGTAACTAATTGCTCCTAATGTATTTGCCATCTGAAAAGTTTTTATGGGCATACACCCATCTCCTATTTCATGTTGCCATAATATGTTTTCTTTTTTCTTTTAACATTAATAATCTATGGTAGCAGCATGGTGGCAGCTTTTGGTTCTGGAGCCATGTTTTCATTGGTTAGTGGCGTAGGCGGTCCTGATCCAGCCAACGTAATCAAATCTGGCCTTTTCTTTGCGCTTGTTCAGGGTGGACTTTTCAAGGTGATCTTCTCCTCTGTTACTTTTTACATTACCTGTCTCTTTTTTTTTTTTTTTGTAATTTTGATGGAAGAGCATTATTACCTGAACTAAAACAACTGAATTTGTGCTTCCTACAGCTAGGAGAAAAGTTTTCGCAACCACCATCTGAAGATGTTTACTATAGCAAAACAAGAAACCTGCTGACTAGTCTTGGCCTACAAAATTATGAGAAAAACTTTAAGAGAGGCTTGTTAAATGACAACACTTTGCCTTTGCTTACTGATAGGCAAGTAGTTAGACCTAACTCGTGCTTTACCTCATTTGTTTGATCATGAATTCTTACCATTCGTATTGATTATCTTTATATTTCTGTATATGAACCAGTGCTCTCCGGGATGTGAAAATCCCTCCTGGGCCAAGACTCCTTATTCTTGATCGCATTAAGAGGTATGGCTATTGCCTGTCTAATGTAGTTTTTTCAATATCTTTTTGGGTGTTAAAGTTGGCATTCAAACCCCTAACCCCTCCATTTACGTTCACCACAGCATTTACCACTGACGTCGGGCAGTTTAATAAACCTAGCCCACTCGAGCTTGGCTCGGGCACAGTTTGTTTAAAGCTCCACTCAGCTCGATTCAAGTTAAGATCGAGTTGAGCTCGAACATGATTTTTGGCTTGAGGTATAAACGAGCACAGCTTGGCTCGGCTATATATATATATATATAGGACAAAACTGCCCCTCAAAAACTTATTTAAGTTGCTTTAGTGAGGGACACTCTTGTAAATACCACACTTCCTCTATTCAACATCAGTTTTAAATCCAAAGCCTTCCGTTCGATGAATTGTCGTCAAACCCAGTACAGCACCATTTCGCTATCCTGCCAGCCTCCCTCCATTGAAATGGTTGAACTATCAACCAACTCTTTTAACTTGCATTTGCTCGATAATTTGAGCTATTTACCTTACTTTTTTATTTTTTGGCCCTCCAAATATTTCATTCCTCATTTGTAAATTATGATAAGTACTTATTCTGAATACACAATACGGTGAAACAAATCAAAAGCATAATAAGAAGTTGATGAAATTCACTACTGGATGAACATTTAGATGATAAAGAATTGGTCTCAGTGTTAAGAATAACATCTTGACACGAAATAGACAAATTTCGCAATTGGATTGATTGGAGTTGGAATGGAGCATGAAGGTCAGTCTAGTTATTGAGGCTTTCGGTGGGTTGCCGGTCAAAATTTATTGTTGCTGCCCATGGATTTGAATCAGCTTGAGATTCAGGGCAGAAAAAATTAAAGGGGAAGAGCCGAGCTCAAGCACTAAAAGCGAAGTCTGGCTGAGCTTGACTCAGCCCATTGTAAGCTTGTTAGTGAAGAAATTGTGCAGAGCTCAAAGACGGGTTCCCTGTTTACCAAAACTCTATTAAGGTCAAAGTGCCCAGCTTGAGCACTCACTGATCGGATCAGTTACTACCCTACATGTCACCCCAACATTTACCATTGTGCTAAAAGAGTCTTTTTGCTGCTGTATAAGTTGATGGTAAAATACATCTTCTAGAAACTAAACTCTGTTCAACAGGGACTCGGACCCGAAGGCGAGGAGGAATTAGTTGAGGTGCTGCATTAAGGTTTTTGTTGCCAAAAGTTTCTTCAATCTATTTTGGGAAGTATCATTCGTGGAGATCAGCATTGTTATGTCACTCTCTTTTTATTAAGGCTGTATCGATGTACCTGGTTAGAATCTCAGCAGACAGTTTGTTATAAAATTTTAATCTTGTTTTAATTAAGTTTTAAGTACCATTTCATATTAAATGAGGATAAACGAGGCAATCGATATTTGAAACTTGAGCATGACCCTTTTTTTCTTTTCTTTTTTTTAAATTGGGATCAGTAGTTTTCCACTTACCCCTCAGTGACTTGAACTCGAACCCAACTTGAGGATGACGCTGTTTGATGATGAAACACATGGACTGTGTTAGAGAGACACTATTAATGCGTCATATGTTTATTATAGCACTCCACGCTACAGTATGTGAAAAATTTATCTATCAAAAAAAGAAAAAAAGAAAAAAAAGGCTTTCCAATTATTATTATTATTTTTTCAGCACTTCTTGCCGTGGTGCTTTTGATTCTTTTTTTTTTTTTAATTTAAATTTTCCCGACTTCCAAATTTTAGTGAATCCAAATCATTGGTATCAATTCGTTAGAAGTAACTCGAGATGTGGAGTTGGTCTAGTAAATAATACTCTCCTGTTTCTAAAATTGTTGTGTTTGATTTTTTTTGAGTCAAGTTGACTGTTTATCAAATAAAAAATTGATATTTATTTTATTTTTTTGTAAAATTATAAAATACGTAATTTATAGTACCAAAAAAGTATTATAGATTATGTGTTTTATGATTTAATTTTTTTTTAAAAATATATGCTAAATTTTTAATTGAAAAATAATCCGTTTGAAAGTCAAACAGGACAATATACAATAGTTTAGGAATGGAGGGAGTATTACGTAATTCAATTCACTTGTATGCGTTGAAGTACTCCCGTGTTAGAGTTCGTTTGGTGCAGCGTTTACAAAACGCAGTGTTTTAAAAACGCAGCGTTTTAAAAAATGCAGTGTTTTAAAAATGGAGGTCTTTCCTTATAAATACGTTTGGGATATCAATTCAATACGCAGCTTTTTTTTTCCTAGTAGCGTTTTAAAACCTGCGTTTTGGGAAAAAGCTGGGAATTCCAGCGTTTTAAAACGCAACTGCGTTTTCTGCCGCAGTATTGAAACACATTTTTTGCAAATAAACAGCGTTTTATCCCTGCGTTTTGGCCAAAACGCTCGATCAAACGGGCTCTTATTTGAATTCATTTTACGGAATGCTTTAAACCGAACATAGTTTGTTGCATTGGGTGACTTTTTCCTTTTCCAAATTTAGAATGTGTATAAAACTTTTTTCTTCTCCGAATTTAGAATTTGATTTTCAAAGACTTTGATGCGTTTAGTTTAGTAAATTTCCTTTCTTCCAAAGAGTTAGAAAGTCAAATTATTTGGGTTTGTATTTTGCTTATATTCCTCCTTTTAAGTGTATTAAGATTATCCGTAGCTTATTTGTATGACAGAATAGTGATATATTAATATGTTTTGTTTATAAACTGAATTATAATTATGCTAGGAGAATTGACATATATGTTTTTAAAAATAATGACAAACAATGAAAATTTATAGGCTAAGTTTCCTTTGATGCGACAATTTTTTATTATTGTATTTTTGGGATGAACTCAAAAACAAAACTCCTAATTATGTTTATAATTTTCATAATTTAATAACTTTATTCTTCACATGTGGTATAGACATAGTAAATACGTTCAAGCATTTTTATAATTATGATCAATTCTAATGATAATTATATATTCCTTAATTATTAGACTTTTCAAACGTGGACTCTTTGAGTGAAATGGAGCGAATTTAAATCTTTTTTGGACAGACGGAGTATTTAGCAAATGTTGCAAGGTACTTGTATGAGCATTGTATAACTTGCTCCTTGTTACGTATTGTGTTAAAAATGGTTCATATCTTGAAAATTAAACATTGAGTTTGTATTTTAGACAGTTTATTTGGGTTAAATTTTTGTGACTAGTATCTAAAAGGTTATCTTAGATGTACTTTCAATGCCCTCTTAAGACACCGAAAAAAAAAAAAACACGTTGATGCATAGGCTAACTGTGAAGTATACACCCTCGAACTCGTATAGAGAAGTAAGTTCAGAAACGAAATAAAAAGAAAAAGAAATAAAGGCATCACTTAGAGCATCACCAATGCAAATGTGAATGTGAAAAAATTAGGTGCCACATAGGATTTACGCATTTTTTAAAGAAAAAAAATTCTTTAGTGCAATTATAAAATATGATGTGTCAACTAAATTGTTTCCTATTGGTTATTAGATAATTAGTTTTTTGACTCCCAATGCACATTGTGAAGGAGGATGTGAATAATTCACATCCTCCTTCACATCCTTCTCCACAATTGCATTGAAGAGTTTTTTTTTTTTGAAAAATATGTAAATTCTAGGTGGCACCTAATTTTTTCATATTCACATTTGCATTGGTGATGCTCTTATGTTGTTACTTAGGCCTGGTTAAAAATGTTGAGTAATAATATGTGCATTAAAAATGTGCACTCAAATCCGAGCTAATATGTTCTGGTTGATTAAGAAATTTATGAGTTCTATTACTTAATAATGTTCTAATTAATTAGAATATGCTAGCTGAAATTGAGTGCACAATTACTCTAAAATGTTTGGCATAACCTTGAGGAAGAAAACATATTGACGACTTGGCGGATGCGATGTGGCAAATTGTGAAAGTAAAGTAGTAAACAACCCTCCTTCACACCGATGAGGCACATTGTGAAAGTAAACAACCTCCACCTCTCCCGGGACCCATGTCCCCAACCAAAGAAAAAGAGGCATATTCTAGAAATATTCTTAAATTCGTTGTGGTCGTAAGTTTTATCAAAATCACGCCAGGTTTATTGCATTTTTAACTTCAAATTTTCATAATGTTGTTTTTACTTTTTCTTTTTTGGCCCTGAGGGCTGAGGGGCATGACAACATACTTATATACAGAACCTAGAACCTGATATTTTTGTTAATCCTGTAGCCCAACGTCCCTAGCACATGTGGCATGCCAGCTTGACCTCAAATCTTTTATTCCACCCCCTATCATATTTTCTATCACACTGAATTCTAACTCTTTTCTTGAAACGGCAGATTTGAATCCAGCCTACTGAGTGTAAATTTTCACAATTCATTTCTTGTATTACAACATCAATTTTCACAATTCATATCTTGTATTACATATTCCAAGACAAACATGGCTCAAGTTTTGAAGGATAATGCTACATATGTAACAAACTTTTGTAGAAAATAAAATAATATATATACATAATTTATCAACAAAACTCATTTATATTATGTATTAAAGTATTGTGAATAACATATTATACTTTAATGTGTGATGTAAACGAATTGTACTTTTATAAATTATATATATATATGTGGTATTACTCTTATTGAATTTGATTTTGTAATTTTAAACTTTATATCTTTTTGGTTTCATCAGGTTTTTTCTCTCTCTCTCTCTCTCTCTCTCTTTTACTTTATCTTCATTTATTAAAAAAATTCTCAAAATTATAAAATCAAAGTCATAAAATTACAAAGCCAAACAAGCTCTTAATCTATAAACACCCTAATAGATGGTCTAAGATAAAAGTACTATAAATAGGGTTTACTGACTTACCATTATGTCCAAGTCTAGGTCTAGGTGCATTGAAAATACCCTATTGAGCTTAAAAACCTCCCATGTATTGGTATTGATTCTAATTTTCAAAAGAGTAGGTGCTAAATAGTCCGAATTGGAACGGCTAAAAAGATAATTAAGTACATTTTGTCATTAATGTTAAGGGTGTTGAAGTAATTTTGTAATTTACGTAATCAAGTTACCTCTAAATTTAAATTTAAATATCCAACATCCAATAACCTCACTAATGACTAATTTAGTAAAGACAAAACAATAATTTACCTAATATATTAATAACTAAAACATAATTAATCACACCAAAGCTATTTTTTTTTTTGTATATCTCAATTCAGACGTTTACAAAAAGCTCCCTTATCCATTGGTATTGATTCTAATTTTTGTTAAGGCAATGTTTGACCGCTTAATTCAAAGTTTTTGAATTAGAATTTAAGGAACAATTTAATCTCCACAAAATTTAAATTGTTCTTCCAATTATAATTTCGAGCTTTGAAATCGAGCATCCAAACATAGCTTACGGAAAATTCTAAGACTTCACACTTTGTTAGAGCACGTACAACGGAGGAGCCAGTGAGGAGCTTCAAGGGATTCTTGTGTACAACGGAGATTCTTGGAATAGCATCCGTAGTTTCTAATTGATATAAAGTGAATCGGGTAGGTTATTATGCTACCGGAACAAAACGACATCGTTTTAGCCTAGAAACAATAAAAAACGACGTCGTTTCTACAAAAGATTAAAAAAAAAAAAACCGCTGACAACGCCCGACACCCTTTTCTCAGCTACTTTCCACGTGTCGTAAAGTTGGTGGATCGAGTTTTTTTTTCTTTCCATTTTACTGTATTAAGCTAATTTTCAGCCAAAAAATGTTTTTTTAGTATTAAAGTACACATTTTTCTCTATAAATAGAGGCTTAGTTTGTTTTATTTAGACATTAGATCAATTTTCTACAAATTTTTTAAGTTTCTCTCCATTTTCATCTCTTCTCTCTCTTCAAATCTATTTTTTAATCAATATTAAGTTATTTAATAACTTAATTATTACTAATATTAATTTACTAGTTATGTTATTTAATAATTAAAATTGCTACTATAATTTAGATATTAGTATTATTGTAATTATTATTAAATAATAATAGAGTTTTTATATTATAATTAAATAAGAAACTCTAATTAATATATTTAATAATAAATTAAATATAATAACGTTCAATAAACACAAAATATTTAATGTAATATTTAAAAATTAATATTATTTCAAAAATATTAATTTAGCAAATATCAAATTAAAATTGGAAACAAAAATACAAAATTGGAGCATAAATAAGATATAAATATATTAAATTAATAGAGATAAAGATGATGGAATATGTAAATTTATTGTAATTTGTGACAACATTGGAAGAAATTTTTTGTTTAGATAACTTATAGGTAGCTTAAGGGTATTTCTATAATAAATTTGAGTTGAAAATGTGGGTAAGCTCCCCTTGAGCTTCACACCATTGTCCATGCTCTCAAAAAAACCCGATTTTAATACATGTACAATAATTTTGTTCTATATTTAAAATTAGATTTAGATTATTTGTTTAACAAGGAAAATTATTTGTTTTAATTTAATATTGGAAAAACATTCAACCCCTTGCACTTGGAGGCTGGAGCTTTGAGATCGAGATTTGGTTTCACTTCTGTATTAATTTATTTTTTGTCATTATTAATTGAATGCAAATGCAACTACTGGGAGGAAGAGACTTTGAATTAATTGCGGTTCAAACAAAAATGAATACATTCAAAAATGCGGCCAGATTCATCAGATACTCATTTCATCCAACAAAAAACAAATCAGGAAAATCAAATATGGACACGGAATTCATCGCCAAAATGAAAATGAGAACACAGAGTTTCCAATCCAAACCGAACTGTAAAAAATTGATACATTTTCAATATTACAACAAGATCAGCTCCAAATATATCATCGTTACGAATCAAAATATAAGAAGCTTCAAAATATCCGGAATTCAACGAACAAAATCAATACACGGACACACAAAAACTAACCGAAAAACATAACGAAGACCTAATATATTTGCTATTTACTCATACTCATCATCGAAGAATCCATCGAAAATCTGAGGAAAAAAAAAAAGAATAGATCGAATTCGGTAGGAGATACAACTACAACAGGAAATTGCAGACGTCTATCGGAAATGGTGGTCATTGGAGATTAGGCAAAGAAATCGAAGCGGATTCGAGAAGCTTCTGAGCTGCAGAGAGCTGTTCCATTAACATCAAAACGCGAGCTCTATACGCACGCGCCTGATCGACAGCTTCAGCTTCAAGCTCCCCTAGCTGCGAGCAAAGCATCTCCTCTGCTTCCTCCGCCACGCGCAATCTGTCCCACGTTTTCTTCAACTCCGCCTTCATCTTCTCCTCTCTCTCAAGGCTCCTCTTTAACTCTCTTTCCAACTCCTCGTTCCGCCTCTTCAACACTGCCTCGTCCTCTGCCACGGATGCTGGCGGCGCCTGGTAGGATCGTGTTTGCACGGAAGACACCGCTATGGTTGGGGCCATTTTGGAAATACTAGATTTGGGGAGAGGGGATGTGACTAATTGTGTAGCAGTGGCTTTGTTATTAACTAACTCTGCTTCTTAAGATGGAAGCTGGGGCGATCTCTTTATAAGCATCGAAATGGGATGTCCAGGTTCAATGTATCTGATTTTTACCTTGGTAGATTTTTCTTTTGTTTTTTTCCTCGTTTAACAATTAAATGGTCCATAACTCGTAAGAATGCACCTTTGATCTGAATAAATATCGAGTACAATGTGATACCATGTCATTGATATCACAAATTAATAAAAATATATTAACATCATGTTGCTTGCTCCCTAAGTTGAGAATTTGGCCCGTTTTAATAGGTTGTGATATCATGTGATTAATATTATAAATCAATAAAAATACACTGAATCAACATCGGGTTGCATGCTCTTGACGTTAAAAATTCGGTCCGATTAGTAATACATGTAATTTTTATCACTGTTGCATTTAATATTTTTTCCTTTGCTCGATCTACATTAGTCAAATAATTTGATTTTTGATAAATAGTTTATAAAATAAAACTAGCTCAATTTGTTACATACATGATTATAATTTACGATTTTAAGCGATTTTAAAGACTTTTCTACTATCGACATGCATTTAAAAAGTTTGCATTATGGAGTGGGTTAGTTTAGACTTTTGTAACCTTCGTATCATCTTATGTTGTAAATAAAGGTGTCAATCAGTTTAACTTTTTGAATAAATTAATTATTTGATACTCCCTTCATCTTTGAATTATTATTTTGTTTGGTCTGGCACACGAATTAGAAAAAAATAATTTATTTATTATTAATATTAATATAATGTATAATTTTTTTAATGTCTATATATGTAGTTCATAATTAAAATAAGAAAAAAATTACAAATAAAATTTTAAAAATAATATCCTGAATTTTTTATTTTAAATAAAATAATTATTTTAAAATAAATAAAAAAATAAAATAAAGACAATAATTTAAGAAAGGAGGGGAGGGAAGATGATATAAAGCTTATAATTTAAAAATAAATATTACAAAGGCACGTATTATTTTTCCAACTAAAAAAAGGTTAGTTCGTCATCACATATGAAATCATTTGTCGTTGCCTTTACTTATTTGCCGGCCCGCCTGTCAACATCTTAGGGCTTGGGACCCGTTCGGGCTGCCTATGTCAATTATTAACCGCCTCTTCCTACGTTTGCGGGAAATTTGGTGCTAATTTCAGTTGACCTGACCAGACGTCAAAAATTAAAATTTTAATTGCTATATAAATACGATTGTCACGAACATTTCTCCGGAGGAGTTAAAAGTTACACGAATGAATATAAATAAATAAAATTATAATTTTAGAAATTAATTTATTAAATAAGATAATTATTTAAGGATGCATGAGTACTTTAAAAAAATACCAAACACCTAAAAGTGAGACCTTTTTGATTTTAGAAATTATTTTCTTAAAACAAATAGAGGTTAGGACCATAAACGAAGCAAATCGAGCTGATTTGTTTATTTTTTGTGGTTTAGCTCGAGCTTTAGTCAAGCTAATGAATATATTTTCGCTTCATCTAGAGTCCTCAAATCAAGTGGATTTTGCAGTACTATTCCAATTAATAATCTCAAACTGAAATCAGTACTCCAAAATCTAGATAACATAAAAGGAAAATCAAAACACATGTCTTTATAGCACTTTTAAAAAAAAAAATCTAATTAAGAAAGATTTTGTTAAGAAATTCTTCCTAAGAGCTTCATCAACTTTTCTAATGCCACTATCATAAAATTTATGACAAAAAGTTTTAAATGTTTAATTTTAGAAAAGTGTTTTTAAAACAAATGTATGCATGCATGAGTAACAGTAATAAGAGGGTAGTTTTTTTTTTTTTTCTACAATAAGTAGTAGCATATCCATGTGAATTTGAGCAATAATTGATGATATGAAAACATGTGGTTCATCAGATTCTTGATCCCAGGCCATATGCTATCCTTTTAAATGAGCTTCCCTTTCATAATAAAGGGTCGACATCTATCTATTAAACAATATATATGCCTGTAAATGCAATTACGGTTTTCCTTATTCCCCCTTTCTCTTTATTTACCCCCAATTAATCTTTGTGACTTATATACGGTTTGTGTTTATGATTTAGTTTTTTTTTTTTTTTTTTTTTTGGGGGACTGTTTTCACTTTCTTTCTACTGGGTCCTACTCTCTCTCTAAATATTAAATGAGAGAGAATAACTAAATATATATATATATATATATATATAATGAGAAATCATTGATGGTTAAATAAAAAAGAACTATTAAATCTCCCACATATATATATATATACATATATATATATATGTGTGTGTGTGTATATATATATATATATATATATATATATAGTATTCTTGTTTGTTTTCACCCATAAAATCACAAACCAAACTGAACCGACCGATTTAAAAAAATTTCAAACCATGACCGAACCACCCTAGTCTAGAACCAAACCAAACCACTCGGTTTGATTTCGCGATCGGCGGTTTAAATTTACGCCCCTAAGTTAAGTTAATCCAAAAGATTTGGTGAGCTTTAATTTAACTTGCAACTCTATTACTGAGTCACCCCTTTAAAGACTTAGTTATTATTTGTATTTAACATAAAATATAACACCGACAATAAAGCAAATAACCCGATGACTTTAAAATTTGCGTGTTAGTCATTTATTTCAGGAAATTGATATATTTTTTTTCAATATGGGTTGCGTATTTTTTTTACACATAATACAACATCCTTTGATTTTCATTTGCAATTAGGGTATGTTGTTAGTGAAAGCATAATAGTGCATTCCAAAATTTTATGATTTTAGGTTAAGATTTAGGGTTTTAAGCAGTGTTCTAAAACGCGTCCTAGGCGGCCGGCTAGGCGGTAGGCGCCAGCTCCACGCCGCGATTAATGGCAAATCGGAAAAAAATCGCCGATTAGGCGCCCTAGTCGGCCGAGTAGTCGCTTTATGTCTCTAATTGCTAACCAGTGTTCCTTTGGAGCAGATTTGCAAAAGAAAGAGACGAAGAAATTGGGGTTGAAGAATCGCCGGCGATGAGAGAGAAAGAGAACGTCGGTGAAGAGGAGAAAGTGAGAGAGAGTGAGAGAGAAAGAAAGAGAAAGAAAGAGAGAGCGAGATTACCATGGGTGAGAGAGGCCGGAAAGATACCGTCCCCGTCGTCTGTGTTGTTCGACTGTGTGAGACGGTGTGTTTGATGAAAATTGAAAAGTGAAGTTGATGTGGTGGTCGCGTGTGTGTGTGTGACTGTGTGAATGTCGGGACAAGGGTTTCACTTAGGTGGATAATTGGTTTTGAATTGTGAGAAAGGGAAATTAAATGGGGGTGGGGCCGGTTGATCATGTGATGTTGTCTTTTTTTTTTTCTTTGCGAATCCCTATTTTCAAACCCCCTTTTTCCAAATATACCCCCACAATTGTTACAAAAAAATATTTTAAAATTTAACATATTTATCTTTATTTAATTATTACAAAAATAAAGTGTTCTAAAAAACACACTAGGCGGCAAATTAGCTATTTATTATTGTAATGTGATCATTAATTTTAATTTATTTTATTATATTTAGTTATTTACTATTGTTGCAGCCAATTTAATATGGACTATGGTGTAATTATGCCTCGATTTTTAGGCCCCGTCTAAGCCCCGACTAGACCCCGACTAGGCCTCTGGGCGCTAGGCACTGCTCTGGCGCCTAACGCCCGCCTAGCAATTTTTAGAACACTGGTTTTAAGGTTATAGGATTTACAGTTTATGATTTAGAATTTTTAGGGTCTAAGGTTTAGGGGCTAGGTAACCCCCATGAAAAAAACCAAAAGATATGCCACCCTATTGGGTTTTTCACCTTTTATTTTAGGGATTTCAAATTTAGAAAGTCATATTTCTACATGAAAGAATTAGTCATTTCAAATTAAGTTCAATTATTGTAACAAATAACAACTATTGTTTGTTCAGGTTTCAAAGTTTCCTCTGATAAGGTGGTTCGTTAGAATTAATTTATTATTTGACCTAAATTCATTTTTCCAAGCAAGATTTAAAATGCATTTGAAATTTCCTTCCACATATTAGGAAGAAAAAATGGATCTCAATGATTTTTCTATCTTCTCAAAGGAATATCTTTCACTTTCCAAGACTTCTCAACCTATACGAAATATCATTTTTTTTATTTTTATGATTTACTACTTTGTTTCCTCAAAGAAAAAAGTGAGGAGTACGTGGGACTGACGGGAACACGATATCCTTTTTCTAGAATTGATTACCACTGAAATTGGATGGGATTGGGAAGGACCCAAATTCAAAACCATCAGCTAAGTCCAAAGTCTGGTCACAAATCACAACTTGGAAATGGACCATTATGTGATGAGAGGTTCCCAATTCCCATCCAATCAAATTGTCAACTTTACATGTTAACGAGTCTATTATGCTGTTGTAATCTTAAAGTTTGTTAGTAGTAATAATTAAGATAAAGTAGGTTTCCTCAAATTTTGGGTCAAATCTTAATCTGCACCGGTATGTAGGAGTAATATTTACAGTATCTCACTTGCACCCCAATAATAAACTGCATTTTATTTCAAATTTAATATAATCTATGTTTTAAAACATAAGTTGAACGATGATTGGGCATGGAACATTTTTAAATTTATTATTATTATTATTATTATTATTATTATTATTATTTGTGTCCTAAAAAAACTATAATTATAAAAAGGGTTCAAACATAAAATCTAACAATTTACATTACCACTTGATCCTCCCAAGTCAAGTTCAATATTTGAAATACAAAGTGAGGCACAGTAGTCGTATCGAAATAAAGTCAACATAGGGGAAATTTAAAGAAATTCAAAAACCAATATATCGAGACAAAGATCATACAGTATTTGCAAGGGAAATGTCAATAAAGTAATTTAAGAGAATCAGACGCAGAATCAATCATAAACCTAGGAGCTGAGCTACAGAATCAATCATAAACCTAGGAGCTGAGCTACAAATTCTGTAAAAATGCTATGTATATTTAAAAAGTATTAAATTTTTTTGTATTAAATGATGTGTTAATTGATGTGACAGTTGATATGATACATTAATTATAATTTTTAATTTTATTTTTTATACCACATCAACTGTCACATCCAACTAACATATGATTTAGTACAAAAAAAATTTATTACTCTTTAGATATTCATAGCATTAATTATTTTTTTATTCTCGATGACTGGAATCTGAGTGGATTCGGGAACCTTTACTTTTATTATTGTTTCTGGGTGACCAGTGGGATTCCAAGCGCCAAAGTCGTTTTCATACCTTAGTTTATTGCAAAACTGAAGCGTGTAAATAAAAGCAACCGATCAAAAGTCCACATCTGCCTTATTTCTTGGTTTTTTGATTTGGCATGATGTTGAAAAATTCAAGTGTACTCTTCTCCTGTTTCTTTCAATGAATTATGGATTCGAATTCTGATAGCCACCTTTCACGAAACAAATGGGTCCATATATAGCAAGGGTGACAAACAAAAGAATGAATTCTTGAAAAAGAGTTTATTATTTATTTTGAGAATCGCTATTCACACTTTCACAATTACTAAATACACCCCCTTTTAATTGTAAACTAGTTTTTACCCCCGTGCATTAAACGCACGGCATAAATCTTTTACAACTAAATTATACATAAGGAAAATGAAGAGGAAAATAAAATTGAAAGAAAAAAATTAAGAACAAATAATGTTGGAGGCAAATTATACAATGCACACCAAAAGATTATATGGAACTTCTATTATTGTAACACCATCATTTTCACTCCCATATGTCCTATCTCCAAAACTCAAAAGCCACTCAGAAGATGCTTTGAGCTCGAACCGGACAAAACCGAACCGCCAAATATATATATATATATATATATATATATATTAGTATTTGGTTATATACGTATATATCAATATTTTACCTACTTTAAAAATATTAAGTTTATGATTGCAAAAAAATAATAACGTAGTAGAAAGTTTAAATTAGCCGTGAGAATTGGAATAAGAAATCTAGGCGATTGGTCCTTTGATTGAGACAAGGAAAGCCAAGAAATCCTATCTCATTTAATCATCCACATTTCACAAAACCCAAACAGCACAGCTCTCTCACCCCCAAAATGTAAATCGCTTTGCAACCCTCTCTCTCACCGGCATACTCCCCCTCTCTCATCCCACGTCACAGGCGTACTCCCTCTTTCCCATCTCACCGGAGGTAGTCTCTCTCTCTCTCTCTCTCTCTCTCTCTCTCTCTCGGGATAACTTGAGGAGAATTGCAAAAAAGTTGGGTTTAAAAAAATGTTTCTGTTGCACGACCTTACTGCATAAATTTGTCATGGGCAAATGGCTCAACATTCCCGTCAAAAACTCCGACTACAGTGCCAACTCTGGATCCAACTACAGCAGCTATGAAACCAATGGTCTTATTTTAAAATTTAATCCTAAATACGTTGCTTAATTTTACTCAATTAACTCTTTGTTATAGTTGGTCCATTTTATTTTTTTAAATACATGTTCTGATTTGGGGAAAGAAACATAAAATTTCAAACCAAGATTTTAGTATTTTGCAAAAAATCTAGTTACTTGGTTACATTTTTTCAAAGCTAAATCATTTTTCTAGTTTTATTTTACTTTTTCATAGCTGGGAAAAGAAAAGGTAATAATTTTAAGATTTTAAACATACACTTTGGCTGAAATTAGTTATTTAAAGTTAGATCAATATAATTTTATAGTTCTATCAACTCCTAATATTTAATTGCCTCTACTTTTATTCCATTTCATCAGATCAGTCTTTTAGTTTCTAGACCTATAATTTAGTTGTATCAATTTATTGCGAGAAGTTAGTTTCGGTGGGTAGTTTTTCTGAGTAGTTTAACTTCAAAAAAGTGAATTGAACGATTAAATATAACACTGTTTTCATTATCAAGGTAAGCAATTTGTTTATGTATTGAGATTTTACAGTCATCTAGATTACTTCCATTCAAGAGTAGACTAAATTTTTTTTTTTTTGATGTCCTAAGGGGGCGTGGGAAGGGATCAAACCTGAGACCTCACACTCTGTAAAGCCCCAGCTCTACCACTGGGCCACCCCTTAAGGACATTCAAGAGTAGACTAACATTAGTTTAATCTAAGAATGTTCTGCCCTTATAATACCATTCTGATAGATCTAAATAATAATGGGTGGACACTATTCTTGTTACTTGATGTTAGGAGGACTTCTTCATTATTGTCCTATTTTCCTTTTTCATCCATCTCAAAAAAATTGTTTTGCTTAAAAGTTTCATTTTTAGGACATTATGTTTAGCATTTTACTCTTACTTTTTCTTCCTACTTTAATCATAGGCCATATGCACATATGCTTTAAAAAGAAATTACATATTATACCAATATTAATAATCAAATCAATTATATTTTTTAATCCGTGTGCCGGATCAAACAGAACAATAATTGACGGACGGAGAAAAAAAAGATAAATCTTTCAAGCCCAATTTTTTAAGCCCAACTCGGCCCATAAAAAAATTTTAAAGACTCCCCATTAAAACCCTAAAACATATCCGCCGGCCGCAGCCATCTCTCTTCATTGACTTCCCAAAAATTCTAGAAATCCCTCGCTCCCCTTAATTTGTCTTGAGTATGGAGGATTCAGACCAATGTAAGCTCTTTGTTGGAGGAATTTCTTGGGAGACAACGGAGGATTTGCTAAGAGAACACTTTGGAAGGTATGGAACGGTGGTGGGTTTGGTGATTGCTAAGGATAGATGTACCGGAAGTCCAATTGGATACCGCTCTCAAGGTGGCAGCCCATAACATTCTGATCAGAAGAACGGTTTGTTTTTAACTCTAGCTTTTTGTTTCCCTTTTTTTTTTTTTTTTCAAATCTAAAAATTTGGGAGTTAAAAATGCTCATCAAAATTTTAATTTTTTGTTGACATTTATGTTCAAATCTAATGGAATTCGAAAAAAAACATATTCACATATATAAACTTGCTTCCGGTTCTCAAAACTTTTTGTTGTAAAATCTATATATTTTAATATCTCGTATTTTTTCAAAAAGAAATTCGGCATATGTTCAAATCTGATGAGATTCAAAAATAATATTCACATTCATTACTTTTATTGCTCAAGATCAGGTAATTTTAAGGTGTAAAAATGTCTTGTACATGTTTGATTATATTATTGAGCATAAGTGTTTGAATATAAAGAAAAATTGCTTAAGAATCTACTGAGTCTACTAATTTGGCCCTAATGTTTATATTTTTTCATCCGATCTGGACATTTTAAGGAGTAAAATGACCTTTTACATGTACAATTTTTATTTTCAGCATACATGTTTGAATCTAATGAAATGAACAAAAAACATTCACGAAAATATTTTTTACACCATAGGAGTAATAATTTTTTTTTAGATCACGTAATCTTAAACAGAAAAATGGCTAATAAAACCTATCATCAATTTTCATCTCCTCAAAATTGAGATGATTCGATAGGAACTCTTCTATTGGGTACAAAAGCAACAGTGTTGGTAAGTTCAATAAACAAAGTAGGAGTATAATCTTTGAACTCTTCTGTTGCTTACTTATATAAGCAACCGTGTTAGTAAGTTCAATAAACAAAATATGTTGAAAAACGGAACACAATAAATGACATATTTGAAATGACTCTTTGGTTTTTGTTACATAAAAAATGAACTTGTTTAGTATACCAAGACTAATGTTGCAATCATAAAAATTAGCTGCACATTTTGCATTAACTCGGAAAAGACAATATATATATACATAGAATCATTTTGAATTATAATTTCAATACAGATTCTTATAAAAAATATTTTATAACGATTTGACATAATTGTTAGAAGCATGAATTAAACTTATTATTTAATTAGAAATTAGATTATTAGTGTATTCTATATTTTATAAATATAATACATGTTTTACTATTTTTTTTAATATGATATTTAATAAGGATATTACATGTTTAAATGGGTTGGCCAGTGCATTGTAAATAAATTGAAGAACGGTAGACATTACAATAAATAACAAATCTTTAAATGACAATTTCCCTTCTATTACATAAAAAGACTTCTTCACTACCCATTTATACTATCTGTACATTTTGCATTTCTAATCAGATTGCTATAAAATGAATATTTTCTATAACGATTTTGTATATAAGTTTCAAGCATGACTTCAACGATTTTACATATTATGAACATGTAATATATGTTTCATTATGTTTCCTTTGCTATAAAATGAAGATTTTCTATAATGGGAAGTGTGTATCTTAAAATATGTTCGAATATGCGTGATTTTCAAAAAGCTCCTTGTTCTTCACTTTCAAAAATTTAAATGTTTAATAATTGTATGGCAATTCAATCCTATATAGAGCATATTACAATTTTTTTTGTTTTAAAAAACATTAGTTTAATCCTTTTAATAAATATGCTCTCATCGTATGGTTAAAGGTTGTATTGCTTGATTCATGTTCATTTTATGATGATCTTGGTTAATGGATGCTTGATGAATGTAAGTTGTCCATTCTCGATGATTTAAAAACCTCTATTGACTTGTGTACGAATCCCCAGTCCAGCTTAATAAAGAGAAGAGAAAGTGAAGTGAAAGAAATAAGATTAGCAAGTAAGAGAATGAAGTAGTTAACTATTGTAGAAAGCTTCAACATAACTTTAGATTAGCATATAAAAAGAATGAAGAAGTACTTAATTATGATTCTCTTTTTTAAAGATATGAATTTAATGTGCTACACTTTCATATTTGACAAAAAAAGACATGGTATGATTGGCTAATTTTATTTTTCTCAGTATGTGCAGATGTTTGATAAAACAAAAAGATGCGAACAAAGAACAAAAAAATCCTACCTGTGTGCAATGGATAACTCATCTTCATACCTTCTTCCGGTATAAGATTTGATTATGAAGGTACATCTGTAAATTTTGATTTTGACCCTTTCATTTCAGATGCAAAATAACAACACCTCGACTAACTTTTTTTAATTTTGCAGAAAAATGATTGAAGCTCTACAAAATCTGAATATATAGGTCTTCATGAAGACCAGGACTTGCTTTAGACTGGTGCATAAACGGTCTCAACTCTTTGAAACCATATAGGTAGGGGGTGGGGAGAGAGGAAGACTACTCTTTGAAACCATATAGGTAAAGGATGTGGGGGGGAAGAGGGAGACGGTTAGAGATATAGAGAGACGTATAAGAGAAATATATATAGATAAATAAATAAATGGAAGTGAGATATAGATTCAGTTAGATGTGTTTTCAATCATAATATGTATGTTCATGTACCAAGGAAGTATTTGATTTTCAAATTTGTATGTATTTAATTGATACTACTCTTCTGCTTGGGACTGATGGTGTTTCCAAGGCATGTTTCATCTCCCCAAGAGAGCATTATAATATCAAAGATTATTTTATTTCAGACTATTTGTATTTCATACGTGAGCCACTAGGTAATTGCAGATGTTCTATTTTTAGCAATATGTTTTAGGCGGGAAATTGCTATATATAGCGGTCTCAAATGCATCTGTCATTATATATATATATAGATCCCTCAAAATACTAAGTACACCCCCTCAATTTCTTCCCCCACCTCCTTAGCAGCCCCCTTCCTCCTCCCCCACCCACCCGCAAGCCCGCCTTCCTCCTCCTTCCCCGTCATTCCCCTTTCCCCTCTCCTACAATTTCACACACACACACACGGGGTGAAAATTTGCCATTTTAAAAAAAAGAATGTATTTATTCAAACATGCCCAAACCTCCATTAATACACTATCGAGATAAAATTTACTATCTTTGAGTAAGATAAGTTCGATGAGAACCCATAAAATATCAGCAATGAAAATTGAAACTCACTGTGAAAATGAAAAATTCACCAAGAATCAACTTATTTATCAAATTTAATATCATCTTCCTCCATATGAAATTCACAGAAGAGTTTAGGGGTATTCGGCAATCGCTGACCGAACACCTTTAGGGATGTTCGGTACCCACCGAACAACTATAGATTTGTTCGATGGGTACTGATCGAACACCCTTAAAGGTGTTCGGTCTGAACATTTTAATGGCATGTAATAGTCGATAAATGGCAAATATGTCAAGTTTTATAATGATATTTTTGTAATAATCGAAGGGGGTGTACTTAGTAATTTAGGGGTGTACTTAGCGATTCTCTATTTTTTTATGGATTAATATATAATTTGGTCCCTGAACTTGACCTTTCCTCCTATTTTGCTCATAGATGTTTAAAATTTTCTAAATTGGTCCTTGAACTCAACATTTGCTACCGTATTAGTCTTTCATTCCGTTATCTCAAACAGAACCGTTAAAATTTTCTTAAAATGCCAAATTTACCTCACTTGTGTCTGAGTGGGATGCCTAGGTAAATTTATTTATGGCTAGAATGGAGAATAATATTTCTCACTCTATAGTATTTATTTGAATTATATAATTATTTGGTCCTTCCGCTTTACGAAATCTATGCGTTTGGTTCCCCTCATCAAAATAATTCATTTTGATCACTCGATTTTCATTTCTTTATGAGATTCCCCCTTTGGGCCGTTACCGTTATAATTTACGTCTGATTTTTAAAAAAATGCCCAAACTACGCCCCGACCCGAAATTCTATACGGACTCCAGAGTCGGTGCGTGGTCTGGATCATGTAATAATAATTAGTAATGAAAGTTCTGCTAAAAATCGGAGCTCATCTATATAATCAGAACAACATTTCATAACTTATTGTTCCCAGTCATTGATCTCGAAAACATCCTATAACAACTTGATTAGAGTTACACAGCTGGGTATAATGGCACGACAACTTGTGCCGACTACTAATCATACATACGTAGTTGTGCTACGTAACTTTAACAATCATATCTATCTGATTACTACCGCTACATAGCTCTATAGAGCTATTGTCCTGAACAACATCTCAACAAATTCCTTCTAGTATATTCCATAGCGTCTGCTCTATCTGCTTACCAACCTTAGAAAAATAAACAAACATAGAGTGAGTCGAAGACTCAGCAAGTTGTTAAATGCAATTGCATGGCACGTGATCATGCAGCATGTCAAGACAAGATATAACAACGCTTTAAATCTATTATCAGTTAAAAGCAGTATATCACAGTAGCAGATAATTTCATACGCATGATAGGCTCAGCTACCGCCAACCATCCTATACGAGTTGGAGACGACGACCACCTCATACATATGGAAGCACATTATAATACCATGCAATATTAGAGGCTCAGCAGCCGCCAACTGTCCCATACCAGTTGGAGACTACGACCAACCAACATGCATGGCTAACATATAACAGATAACTTACAGTACTCTTATCAATATCGAGATATGCCTCAATATCCTTTTTACTTTCCATCTCACTCTTTTTGTCTGTATATGTGCTGCTATTGCAGTGCAAGGTCCTGAATGAAAACCTTAACTTGTTTTATGGGCGGCTCCACCTCTACGAGCAGCCCTTTCCTCATTACTGGTACCATGGGTGGCTCCACCTCAACGGGTAGCCCTTTCCGCATGCACAACTGGTTTGGGTTTTATGGGCGGCTCTACCTCTATGGGTAGCCCTTTTCACATGACTGGTACTATGGGTGGCTTCACCTCTATGGGCAGCCTTTTCCCATGCCTCTAACTGCCATAGATTTCAGACGACAACTAGGGTCGTAGCATATCAGTGTCGCCCTATTGGTTACGACAGTGAGCTACCCTCTACCATGGCTAGTGGCAGGACCATTACTGAGTCCACGGTTATCACCGCGCATCAAGATTTTCATCATGTGTATATTGCCCACGGTTGTTACCGCGCATCATGATTTTTATCATGTATAACTGTGTCCACGGTCTTCATCGCGCATCATGATTTTCATCATGTATAACTGTGTCCACGATTGTTACCGCGCATCATGATTTTCATCATGTATAATTGTGTCCACGGTCTTCACCGCGCATCATGATTTTCATCATGTATAACTGTGTCCACGCTTTTCACCGTGCATCATGTATTTCATGCATCAATACATTCCCCAGTAATTACTGCTGGTTCTCATTATCACAAACAAGTAGATGTTTACTTGTTATCTCTTATCTTACTTTATGATCAAGTAGATGTTTACTTGTATTAATCTTATGTTGCATGTCATAATCACATATTCAGAATCTTTACTTTTAGCATATGTTACACATATCACATATTACTATGGTCAAATAGATGTTTATTTGCCATTAGTTGCTTTTCCGTAGTGCTTGTAAATACTAAGCACATAAACACATGTTATTACTCTTTATATCACATCACATACCGTAGTGCTAACATCATAAGCAACTATTACTACTTTGCTACCTTACAGAACTATCTTCGTTTCTGGTTTATAATGGATCCCATTATTATCATGTCATACTCTTATGACATTAACTTTTATTCGTGACGTGATACTTTGTATCCCGTACTTATTCCATGTACACTTTACTGTATATGTCATAGTATTTATGACATTATAAATTTACTAATGTGTATCCCTAATATTTTAGGAACACTTCATATAATACCCACTAATCATATTCGACTCTATTAGAGTCATCAACCAATACAACTTGCTAATAACTAGTACACCTGTTAATCATGGCATGAGACTATCTTTTGTTTATCATACATATACTTTAAATAGGAGCGACACTTACCTCCCAAGTAAGCTTTCGAAAGAGTTCTCTTATCAAATATATTGCTCTCACAAAGTTGGTTCGTTCCAACTTTGAACATCCATTTATCCTAAACAAATGTTACCCATCAACTTTTACAAATAGTATATGAACTACTTGTCTTCTATAGCATGAGAACTATTTTTAGTCTATCATGTAATATGTAAAGACGAGGGTTTAGCAACTTACCTCTAGCGCTTTTCCATAATTAAACTTTACCGAAAATGATCTACTCGTCGAACACGTCGTTTCTACGGAAACCAGTTTGTCCAAATTCTGAATATCAGAGCACCAAATGAGCCTTACACCCGAGAGAAGTGAAAGAAATGTGTGTTTTAGTATGTGAAAGTATATGAAAACATTAAGCTTTCACCCTTTATATAAGCCTTTATTACTTAGCCTCCAAGATACCTTCCAAGGTGAGTCAACACTCAAAGGCTCAGGTTGCGACAAGTGGCGGCGTAAGAGAAACCTTAAATGATGACTCATCGTTCATGTTAATGAGTCATACATAAGCATGAGGTGTCATCACAAGGAAGAACTTCAAAATTATTGTTTATCTAGCCAAGCACGAGGTGTTAAACTTATCAAATTTCATCTTTATCCACTTGTTTGATCTTATCCTCTGACTCATCATTCATATCTAAATCTTGATCTTATCCTTTTCTACTCAACCTTATCCAATTTTCCTTGTTCCTATCCTCTTTCATTCTTATCCTGTTCCATTCTTATCCATTCATTTGATCTTATAGTTTAAACATTTGAAATAATTCAAGAAAAGTACGTGTAATTAATTATTTAGAATAATTACTATTTTATTTTCCTATATAGCTTCAAGCAGATCAATCACCCGCTCTTCTTTTTCATCATATTTGATTGTGAAAATTAACAAAACAATCATAAATTATAAACTATTATTAATAAATTAAATCAAATGAGAAGAGTTAGAAAAATCTTATGAAGAGCCGAAGAACAACGACAATGAGGAGGTGTAAAAAGAAACGACCGTAAAATTGTTAAAACCTAATAAATTATAAATATAAAGCAAATACTTGACCTAATAGAAATATATTATTGTCCTTTTACATGAATTACAACTATTAAGAATCCAAATACCACCTCCTCCATCAGGATTGTGATTCCTTAAATTTTATTAATCAATTACAAGATTTTAGTAATATATTCTTATTTCAAATATAATTCTTGCACCACCAAACATTATTAATCAATTTCATGGAATCGATTCCGTAGAATTGATTTCAATTCCATGTACCAATCAAGTGTTACGAGGGAAGCTTAATGTTAATTGCAACTACGAAAAGGTACGAGCTTCAGAATTCTTGCGAGGGTGAGACCATTTTACCTCCTATAATGAAGAGATTATCCGGACGTTCCAAGAAAACAAGGATCCCATCAAATGGTGATTTAACAAGAAAAAAAGAAAAAGATATGTAGTAGATGTCACAAACTTTGTTACCATAACTCTAGGTCATGTAGAGAGGCTATATAAAGTTGATTTTTGTTATGTTGTAATTTTTTGAAGTTCATTTGTATATACAAAGTTGATTTTTGTGCATCGTAAATGTAGTTGTGATTTTTGTGTTAAGAAATGTGCATTGTGTGCATCGTCAATCATAAATTGTGCATCGTCAATTGTTAAACACACATCCATAAAATTGCATATAAAATGTGTATCGTGTGCATCGCGATGCAACAAACAACACTTTTTGTTGAACTGTTTTGTGCATCACGATGCACAATTGTTGTGCCTGCTTTTTTAAATCGTCCGATGTTTCTTGATTTTGTTTACTTTTTTGAATCACCTCATGTTTTAAGTTTTTTAGAAGTTGAATCATCTAATGTTTCTTTTTGTTTTTTTAGTTGGAAGCCGATGCACTCACGGTACGTGTTTAGTATGTTTTTGTAGTTAAGATGATTTTTTTCCAGTGCGATGCACAATTTTTTTGTGCATCGCAAGTGAAAAAAGTATTTGTCCATTGTCTTTGTTTTGTGATGCACATCGTGGGCTTCCGTGTTTTATGTGTATTGTGTTGTGTTGCGATGCATCGTTTTTTATTTTTGTGATACATAGCGTGCACTGTTCCGTGTTTTTAAAGAGTATAGATGATATTTCGCAACAAAAGTATCCTTTTTCAGTTGAAAATAATTATAGTGGACTTTAGCGAATAACAATTATCTAAAAGGAACCGACCCGAATTTTGCCCTACTTAAAAGAAACGTGAATTAAATTGTGTGGGAGAAGTTTATTCCAATTTTGGGGCAGATTAGAGGTAATTATCATCTCTTATGTGAAGAAAGAGCTAACAATCTCTCCAACTTTATTCCACTACTATCATCCATTAGAACTAATTAAAATTAGATCTACTCCATTTTGGTTCGTATTTGGTTTGATAAAGACTTGTTTCAGAATGGTTCGTGAGATAATTAAACAATCTCATACAAAATTTCAAGTTTTTTGGACAGTTAAGCTCGACGATAAGCATGTAATACGAAAATTTTATTAAAAATACCAAGTTTTTCGAGTTCAGCACTATTAAAAACCCATTTGAGATTGGTTCGAGAATAAATCAAGTAAAACTTAACACTTTTTCAAGTTTGCTGAGATTACTTGACAAATTTTAATATTCAATTGTTCGACTCAAATCGATTTCTTTTTTAACCCTAACCATCATTTTGAATGTCACTATTAGTAAAGTACATATTTTAAGACCAATAGTTACTTTAAGAAGGGGCTTAGCTTGGTAGTACTTGAGTGATCACTTGAGCTTGCTTGAAACAATTTGGGCTTAACCATCAACGTGGCTGAAAATCTGAGCCCAGCCCATGTAAGAACGTCGTCATGAACTTCTTCAACCAAATTTGGTGTTCTTTTTATCGCCCATCTCGGATGTGAATTTAAATTTGAGTGTCAATTGCCCCCCTCGACTATGCTAATAACTCTCTTTCCCCCCACCCCCACATAAATTATAAAGTGAAATATGCTCAAGAATTATTATGGAAACAAACTCATTAATCAATAATCACCAATCTCAAAGTGTGATACCCTGTATTTATTTATTTTTTTATTTAGTAAATTGTGAGAATAACGAATTTTTTTGGCATAATTTTATTTGGGCCGATTATTTTAGTAATAGATTGTGAGTTGGATCAATTATACTTTTGGGCTTGGGCCGTAACTTAGACCATTAGTTTAGCTTGAATAGATAATAATAATAATAATAATAACGATAATAATAATAATAATAATAATAATAATAATAATAATAATAATAATAACTGAAATAGGAGATGCGCTACGTGAAAGTCAACAAACACAAGAACCGGTAGTGGGTTGGATAAGGGATGAAGTTTTGAATTTCAAAAAAATAGTGAATTCTACAAGGATAGAAATTATCTGTTAATTTGAGACTTCGAGTTCACTATAGAGAGAAACAAAGAAAAGGAAATTTCTCACTAAAGAGTATTGAGAGGTAACAGAAGCAGAAGAAGGAAAAGTTAGAGACAGCTTGGTGAGTTCACTCTCGCGCCAGCAAAATTGTGAGGAACCAAATCAAGACGAACGAGAATAAGTGCCTAATCCTGTTTATGTTTCACTGATTTTTTTTTGCTCAGACTGTTAAGAAGAAAATTAAAATTAACAATGAATTTTGGATCTTTAGATGATTTTGTGTGAGTATCGAAGTATACAGGTGTCGGAATTATGGACGGAGGAAAGAAATGGATTGAGAGAGAGGAAGCTGTTATTAGTATGAGAGGTGTGCACGTTGTATGTGCGTTGTTTTTAAGAGAGAGGGAAAATAAATTGGAAGAGACATTAATGAGGAGAAAGAGGTAAGGGAGAGAAGGAAGTGACGAGTGAAGTGCAAAAAGAGAAAATAAATTGGAGAGAGGCTTGCAAATTTTGGTGGGGCCGATTGGATTAATGGGTTCAGAGACTTTCAGAATATAGGTGTGTGTACTTTTGTTGGGTTAGAAAAGAGGTAAGGAAAAATAAAGAAAATGGAGAATGATGTATTTTACTGGTGAAAGTGATTGACTGATAGATTGTATTTTTATTTTATTTAAAATTCTTTCGTTCTTCTTGTCCTTGTTCACTGGACACAATGAGCTTTATCAATTTATTTATATTTTGGTGGTTTTGATTTTAGACTGAGATGTTACAGTATTATAAAGAATGAAAATTTGGTGTGTGCAACATTAGGGTGAGGTTAATTTAGCTCTCTTTACACAGATTTAGGGGTCATAGTCAGATTAGTACTATTAATTATTATTAATTTAAAATCAGCTATTGAATATTAGTTTGGGTCTATATTTATTTAAATTGTGTTTTTGATTTTTAGATTTGGACAAGCGTAGGTAACGATTACTTTTTGTGTTTAAATTTATAGTTTCGCTGTGTTATTAAGGTAAGGAATTTCGCTTCTTTTAGGTTATTTTGTGAAGAATATTTCCTTCGACGTTAGGTTTCCTTGTTAATTCTTGAATTATCGTTCGATTGCCATGCCCGACTTCGTGTCGAAATTTGCTTTGACTCCGTCGATTCACGATTTGTTGTAATATATTCTTCAAAACCTTGCGTTATATCTTTGGTATTTGGTGAAATACTTATACTTGGAAAGTAAATTTCGTATGTATCGTTTGATAACATTTTATTTCGAACTCCGCTATGATTACTAGTTGAAGAACTCGTCACTGGGTATAGAGTTAACCGTATATTTTTGCACCACTTGGCCTTTGGTGCGGTAGTCATGACTTACCTTTATTAGTTACCCTTGGGGTAAAATCTTGGCACCCTTCAGGGGCATTTGTGTGATTGGTCAATGGACCACCTACGTGATCATGACATTTGTGAGTAATCCGTCGTGACTAGCCGGTATGAGACGGTTGGTGATGATTGGATTACTCGACTTCGTACTTTGTATGCTTCTTTTCTTTGAACTCTCATTTGTGAAACACTAGTTCGTTCACCTTGTTCACTTTCGTGGTAAAGCATTACATAAACTGCAAACTACCTTTTTGTAACATTGATCACTTTGAATATTCTCCTTGTGCGTCCATCCTTTTTTAGAAACCGGGGGGGCGGCGTTTGAACTTACTGGACATTGTTCGCTCACCCTTCATTTTATTCTTCTCCTCAGGTCACAAATGAGATAGTAAGGTTTTATGTTGAGACGTGCAATCAAGGATGAGTTGGAATTTATTTTATTGAGTTTCTATGTAATAAGTTTAATTTAAGTTTCGATGTTTGAATAACTTAGTTAGTCCTGCCAGACAATTTGTTTTGGGTCTGAATTTTGAGATTGTAAACTTGGGTGATCTTTCTGCTGTGCACTTTCCTTGAGAACTAATTTTAATATATTGTAAATTTGATTTGGTTAAGTTAGATGGTGGATGTGACGTATTCGGGCTTGGGCTCGAATAGTTGGGCTCAAGTTTAGGGCGTTATACAGAGAAGAAGCCTGAAGAAAGCAACCTTGTAGTAGCCGACTGCTGATATAATATTCTGTGGGAATGGAAGATTGATTGTACTTTAAGAGATGAAAACAAAAACACTAATTACATACTAACCACGTATGTTATCTTTGTGATTATGTCTCACATGTGTGTGAATTATGATAATATCCTCCCTAAACTTACCCTTGCCAGTGACCGGCTATGCTAGGTAGATCATAGATGCCCCTTATCCCTACCCAACCTGCCTTTTGTCAATTTTTTTTAATTAGGAATTAAAATTTGATAAACCACAACATATTAATAAATGTCCTCCAGCACTAACCACTAGGGTAATCCCGATATGAAACACACAATTTGTATTTGCATAGAACAAATTTAACTAGGTCTTGTTGGGGCCTAGCTTGATTCAAAGTTTCGTGCGATATTTTAGGTGCATTTGCTTTCGTGATTTAAGAACTTAATTTTAGATTTTATTTTTGTAATGATTGAAAAAATAATAAGAGAGAAAGTTGTGGGAATAAAGACAGAAAATTTAAAACCAATCAAAATCAAGCCTTAAATCACAAGCCAAACAAAGACTTAAGGGGAACATTGTTAAAATCAATAGCTAAAGAGCAAACCGAAATTTAGGCACAGTTCAGGGGCCCAATTGGTAACTAAAGTATCAATAATGAGGCCTACGAGGCTACGACGTATTTTCCCACTATTTAGAAGAAGAAAAAAGAAAGTCAAAAAACCTCTCCACAACGCGCCTGAATTGATAAACACAGATTAAATTTAATCGCTCAAGTAATCAAAAGATTAATCAGTCTCCCTTTCACCACTCCATAAGCTCTCTACGCAATCTCTCCATCTCCTATTTCAATTTTTTGATCTCATGGCAACACCTCGTCCTTCCTGTAAGTCTCAACAATTTGTTTTCTTCATCATTTTCTCGATTTTTGTAGTAAATTTTGTTAGAATTGTTCGTTAAATCGAATCATTTTCATCGGTAAAAAATTTCAGAACTCGTTGTTGTCGTTCATGTAAACTACCTCAGCTTGATCTGTTACTGTATCAACTTGTTTGGTGGTATTTTTTATTTCATTTTATGAATATTTCGGAATCCTGAATCTGATGATGATGCGTATATAGATTTTTATTTTTCTGTTGGTATTTTTGTATGATTCTTTGAAGTAAAATTTGGTCAATTCCTGAGTTCGTTTATTTATCTATTGCAGGTGTATATACAAATTCGGTCAGCTATGTATAATAGAGCTCCTGTTTGGTAGATGATTTAAATTTTTTGCAAATAAATCTGTGAATTAATATACCTTATATTCCATTCATTTCTGCGAGATTTAAGAAAATCAATCTGAACTAGAGGTAGGAGTTGTATATATAGACAGCGGAGGTTTTTCTGCACCATATACCTCAAATTTTTGTTGATTTGTGTGAGATATATAAAAATTGTTTTGTTACCTGCTGTAAGTATAGAAAAGGGGATGTTTGTATATGCAGTGGCGGTTGAGAAGTAGTGTAATTTTTATGTGTAGAAGAAATGGACTTGCAGAACAATGCTCATATTGAATATGGACGGTTTGAACAGATACTTTCGCAGTTTCTTTTGAAAAGCTTGCATATTATATTGGATTCTAGGGTTCCTTCTATCCGACCAAGTGGTCGCAGCCCTCAAGTGAAAAAGAGTGATAAATGGTTCAGTTTAGTATTAGGTGACCGTCCTGCTGCTTTGGATAATTTGAATTTTTGGCACAGAAATTTAATGGAGCCAATGATAATTGACATTATACTTGTCCAAGATATGCCCAATTCTTTGTCGGGGCAAGGGGAATGTACTACTTCAGGATATGGGACGTTGGTTGAGACGGTCGTAGAGAGGTGGGTTGTTCAATATGATCCCCCTAGGATACCCCCTCAAGTTGTTGAATCTTCTGCTGCTTACAAGAAAATGTATAAAAAATCAATCATCCTTTTACGTTCTCTTTATTCAATGATGAGGCTCCTTCCAGCCTACAGGGCCTTCCGAAAGCTATCTATATCGAGTAGAGTTCGAGATTTTGATATCAATTATAAGGTCTCTTCCTTTAGTGTTCCATTTACAAGGGCAGAGGAAGAAGTGATGAAGCAATATAACTTTTTCCCTGTTGATGCCCAACATGGACGTCTTTCTATCTCTGTAAAATATCGTGAAAGCCTTTCTGATTTCAACCTGGAGACTTCGACATCATTTCCAGCACAAATTATTACAGATTACGTTGGTAGCCCTGCCACTGACCCAATGAGGGCTTTCCCTTCCAAGGAGAAGGGTGCCTCCGCGACATCCTACTCTCCAGTGAGAGGGACACAGTCATCTTCAATGCCATTCCAACGCCCACATAGCTGGACAAGTGGCCTTCACAGGGGAGCTCCGTTACCATATAACCAAACCTTTGGTGGATCACCACCTGCGTACGCTGTGCGAAATGATTTATCTTCTTCACCTACTGATACATATGGTCATAGGAATCAAAACAACAGACTGCCAAATCATCAGAGAGGAAACAGCTTTGACGAATACCAACTTTCACCTCCATTCTCACCATCTCCTTCCCCGTCTCCCCCAACTTACCTTTCCAGTGGAAATTATGCACAATCTCGTCTGCGTTCAGATACTGCCCCTGTGAGTATACCACATCCAATAATGGGTAGAAGTCCGAGATACCTTTCTCCCAATATGTCAGATCCAAACAGACATTCTCTTCCTCCTCCATCGCCCAGAAGCACAAAGCACGATACTTCATCACAGGAGTCGCCATCTGGAATCAGGTCATTGAGAAAATCAGAGATGTCAAGGGCTGGGGACTTGAGTTC
This sequence comes from Platycodon grandiflorus, assembly GCA_016624345.1. Lineage (NCBI taxonomy): Eukaryota > Viridiplantae > Streptophyta > Magnoliopsida > Asterales > Campanulaceae > Platycodon > Platycodon grandiflorus. Next base: position 1,592,366 of record CM028364.1, on the reverse strand, counting down.
GGGGCTAACAAATCATTATTCTGGTCAGAAGGTGGGCTTGTTTTCTGAACCAGCTAAATTTTGTCATCCAGACATTCTTCCATGGTTTACATCTCCACCTTTTGCAATTGTTCCTGAGGTACATTTGCTTATATTTTGTAGGTGTCAAGAGATAGCAAAGATGATTCAGGGAGGTTCTCGGGGTTGCTATCGTCAAGTGGCTCACCGCGAGTTGGATTTTCTAGAAGCTCTAGCAGATTATCACTCCAGGATGACTTGGATGATATTGACTTTTCGTGCCCATTTATTGTCGATGATGTGGATTCTTCGGATTCTCCAACCAGGTATTTCTGTTACTTGATGTTTCATTAGTTTAAATCTACCTGCAGTTTAATGACAGTAAAGATCTTATTTATTCAAATGATAATCCTAAAATAGTGTCTGGTCATCTTCAGTGATTTCACTTTGTGGTGGTTTTTGCATCTAATTGTGCCCACGGTGAATACTACTTTGCGGAAGGGTTAATAATGTTACGGATTGTTTTAGAAGTTTAGACAGGGACACCCCCCCCCCTCCGTTTCTGGAAAGTGCATCTAATAATTTGGATTTCTAATTTCATTTCAGCTCTCTTCCCAAACTTTGTCTAATCGATTAGTTGTAGAGAGAGTGAGAGTGTGCATGACCATCTATTAAATATTACCTGGATTGGTGAATGGACATTTACAGTTTAACCATCCAATTGATTTGTTGTGTGGTATATCAGAGCCACTAGGATGTTCTACAGAAATCCCAGGTAGTATATGTTTGAGATGATGTGGCTGGTCTATTACTTTTGATACCAGGTTTCAGTGCCTTTATGTCACACGTAATGCATTGTTATTACCTGTATCTATCATGTATAGGGCTGCAAAAAAAATGGATCCCTATCAGAAGCGTGTTCAGATTCAATTGGCTCATCATGGCTCGTTAAAGTTTCACAAGCAATCAAGCTTTTGACTAGTAATCGAGTCAATTGAGAAAGAAGGAGAACCTAAATCCTATCACACCGTTTTATGATTTTAGGTGGAAGATCATGGGTGGTTTACCTACTGGTCATAAGTGGAAGAGAATTAGATGGATTGGGGCTATGAAGTGTCAACAGTTTGCTAGGTTTTTTTCCTTTTCCTTTTCTTTGTTTGGTAGATTGGTAGGAGATAGTTTGGTGGCAGGGTTTAGTGTTGAACTGTTGGACAGTTGGAGGTAGGGGTTGATGATGGTGTCGGAGGTGAGACATATGGTATTTAAAGAGTTGGAGAATCAAAATCCTGGCATGATAGTTGATACCGTATAATTGTTGTATCGCTTTGCAGTGGTTTACAGAAGTTCTTATTGGCTGTATTCTTGGAAGTTGAGTATAGATGCCTCATGGGTTCAAATTGGTAAAGGATACTTTTACATGAAAATTGGCCATGCCGTGGGTTGCTTTCTGAATGCTATGATTTCTTGAAAGCTATTAGTAGCAAGAAAGTATTCATGCTTGCAGTAACGACAGAAACTAACAATGGGTTTAGAGATAGCTCAAGCCAAGGATTTTCTTGGGGCTCTAGCTTTGTAGATTCAACCTGTGTACCTTCTTGCTACAACAAACAACAGATTTCCTGCGAAAGCCGATTTATGAAGGTATATCTCTTTGGCTCCATTTGGTTAGAGTGAAGTTGATTGCGGAAAGTGAAGGAAAGGAGAATGAAAAGAAAATGGAATTTTTTTGCATGAATATCATAGACGTGAATTTTTTGAGGGAAGCTAACCTGAAAATTACAACAAGCCTTTTGGAAATCGTTTACTTCCCCAAGATACTGCCATCCATTCATTTCAATCTGTGTGTTTATTGTTAGACCATCTAATCCTTATCACCGTTGCTAACAAAACAGAATGCTCAATCTTGGTTTCTTCATTGCTAACGCCATCACTTGTGATACTGATTCTACGAAATATAACTTAAGCTATCAAGTGCACAACGCCTCTATGAGTTTGATTAAAGACCTAAGTGATTTTCATAGCATCCTGAAGACGTGATTCAGTTTCAGAAAAAATGGGGCAAGTTGGGAAACTAAATTTTAAGTGCAGCTTTCATGGAACAAATAGCATCCCCCCCCCCCGGGTCTCTTGTGAGAAGGAAGTGACTTACTTGTAGGAATTCTGGGCAGTTTCGTGAAAATGCTTTAAACTGTTTTTCTATAACTCTCCATTCAATCATGTGTAAGACATTTTACTATTTTCACCGTTCTACACTTTCTGGCATTTCCACCTAACCAAATGAGGCCTTAGGAACCGAACTGGCTTCTTTGTCAGCATATGGCTCAAACAAATTAGAACAGCAAAGAATATGAAGTATGATTGGCAGTTGGTCATATAGCTGTAATGGATTGTGCACATAGTTGCAGTTAGCAACATTTTAGAGTTCCCTTGGGATCCTTTGGCAAGAGCCAAGAGGATGTACTTGGTCCTTACAATCAGCTCGATGCACCATGTCCCTTCAGGCCTTTTTAATATCATACTTTTGCTTCTCTGTATATTTATCTTTTTGAATTGCACTATAGTAGTCTGTCTTTTTGTATTACACGATAAATAAATATCATATCTGTGAAAAGAAAGAAAAAAATTGAGAAAACTGAAAATATGAGATTTGAAGGTTAAATTTTAGAAACGCGGCTTTCTTTTTGGGGCAAAAAAGTAAAGGAAAGGGGGGAGTAATTGTTAACTATTTTATGAGATTACTTCCATTTTCTTGCTATTAAAATTTTCTATTCTGTATTGTCCAGTCAGAATCATGGCGGGAAAAGAGCATCAGAAATCACATCACAGGCGTTCTCAATGGCTAAAAAATCACAAGAGGCTGCAGTTGGTGCACTTGTTCACATGCTGAGAACAGCGCCTCCTCTACGCCAAGATTCTAGTTGTTATTCTTCGCAATCCTTGAGGAATGAACTCGAGGGAGAAGTTGGTACTGCTTCGGGATTCTCTATACCTCGAAAGACGTCAGATGCATTGGAGGAGCTCAGGGCTTACAAAGAAATGAAAGACCTTCTCCTGTCTAAGAGCGGAACCCGGTTTGTTAGCAAGGATGAAATATAAATTTGCTGATCTTTTTGGGCTTGACAACTGTGTAGCGTACGTGTTCACCCCCGTAGGATGAAGTTCTGGATCTATCATTGTTCCTTCTTGTTAAAGGAGCTTCACTAAGATTCTAACATTGATTTTTATGCAAACACTTAGATGAACATTTGTTTGAAAGGAGGACGAATAGATCTGAACATACAATGATTGTGTCTGAAGAAAAGGAAAAAAAAAAAAGGAAGAATAAGAAGAAAAAAAAAAGTTGGCATCTGGAAACTTTGAATTACAAATGCTTGCTTTATTGTTGCAACTATTGATGATTTAGAATGAGCAAATTGCAGCAAACCCCGGGGGCTATTTGGGGTTCTTGGGTTGTTCCTTCCTCTATCTTTCGAATGAGCATTTGGTTTTGGACATTGATCTGAAGAGTCGTGACAACCCGTGTTATGAACTGGAATAAACAAATCATTGTGTACAACACTACAATAATTAATTCTATATTTTATTGATTAATAATTTTTTGAAAAATTACTTTAGATTTTTGATGTAAAAACATACTTCACCTAATATAAGCTCCAAGTTTCACTTCGGTTGATTATTACTTAGACTATCGCCTGTGTATCTAAAAACATTCTTGCAATAATATGTGCAAATAAAATCACTTTTAGGTCATTGGTTGTCAATACGACTATTAATATGATGGTAAAAGAAATTTTTGATTGCGGTTGGGTCTATCCTTCATGGACGGATTCCTTGGTGAGTGAATCAAGTTTGGCGAGTTTAGATATTTGCCTTGATATCTGCTAAAATGATAAGACTATTAATATGATGGTGAACCGTGAAGGAGATTTTTTATTGCGTTCGGGTCTATCCTTCATGGGGGGATTCCTTGGTGAGTAAATCAAGTTCGGCGGGTTTGGATATTTGTCTTGATATCTGCTAAAATGATTAGACTATCAATATGATGGTGAACCGTAAAAAAAAAATTTTATTGCGTTCGGGTCTGTCCTTCACGGGCAGATTCCTTGGTGAGTGAACCCAGTTCGGCTAGTTTGGATATTTGCCTTGATATCAGCTAAAAATGAGAAGGGCAGTGTGCGCCTCTGCTAATACCCTCTCTCTGAAATTTAAGTGAACAAACCATAGTATGTCATGTGCTCAGTGTCACATTACCTCTGACAAGAGTATTTGGACATGAAGAACGATCACTTGCCCAACCATCAACCACCCGGGAGGCCATTATCCCTTAGACTTGGCCGAACTCCTAGCTGAGCCCATGATGTATGCTTTGATTTGAGTTAATGCTCCAAGATCCGTCATGTCAAAGCATATCCTCCGGGCATGTCAAGGTCAAGGGGTAATATTAGTAATGAGACTGTTTTGTTCTTGGGCTTGGGCCCTGATAGGGAATCAGTTGGCTTGCTTGGCAGGGCACTGGAGCTCTTCTGATCGAACTTGGCCTGCAGTTATTGGACTTCCACATTAGTTATATTAGTGGCCAAAATATGAATTACCCCCCAAGGTTTCTACCAAATTTTAAAGTGTTCCCCACATAAGGTTTACCCCAGAAATTGTCTGACATTTCTAATTTTTCCAGTTAGCCTCCTGACCGTCCACAACGTTAGAAAATTAACGTTTTTGCATCACGTGTTTTGCACGAGGGGGGCAATTGGGTCTTTTACCATTTATGTAAAATTACACTAAATAAAGGCGTACAAAGTGTCCAAAGTCAAAGTACCAAAAATAAAAACAAAACAATTAAACTTTTTTTTTCTTTTAATTTCATCCAACCCATTACCAAAATTCAACACCACCACCCACTGACCAAATCACCATCACCACCACCACCCATTACCAAAATCACCACGACAACCCACTACCAAAATCACCACCGCCACCCACTACCAAAAATAAAAACAAAACAATTAATTTTTTTTTAATTTCATCCAACCCATTACCAAAATCCACCACCACCACTCATTGACCAAATCACCATCACCACTACCACCCATTACCAAAATCCCCACCACCTACTACCAAAAATAAAAATAAAACAATTAAACTTTTTTTTTCTTTTAATTTCATCCAACTTATTACCAAAATCCACCGCCACCCACTACCAAAAATAAAAACAAATTATTTTTTTTGGATGATTATTTGTTAATTATAATCTCTGTTTTTCCCATTCCTTATTTGGCATCTTCATCACCCACATCACCGTCCTCTAGTCTTCCAGCCTCCCTCCCCCCGCCAGCGGCGAAACCAGTTCTTCGCTTTAGTGCGTCTCTTTCTTCTACCACAGACAAAACCCAGAATATTCGGCGTCTTCATTGTACCTATTGTTCAGTTTCGGTCTTCATTGGAAACCACAGACAAAACCCCCACCACAATAAAGTTCAAAATCAAAACAAAACAAAACAAGTAATGGAATCAACCGGTATCAAAAAATGCTGAATCACGGACAAAAAAATTGACCCACCCATGGCTTGATTGTGGTTTGATTGTGAAGGAGATGAAAGGGATCTTGAAATGGGGTTCAATTCAACCCAACTTCAACCTTTTCCGTACCTTTGCCATTGAATTTTTGTCTTCGTCACCCTCGCCTAGGGCACCGACACCGGCAATAGTTGGGGAGAGAAATCTATATTGGGGAGTTGCTGGGCTTGTGTAAATCGAGAGAAATCGGAACTAGATAGTTGTTGGGCATAGTTGTTGGGCTTGTGTCGTTTCGAGCTTGGATTGATTTGGATCTTAAAGATCCTAAGAGAGGTGGCGATATTGGGGACTGGATAATGAGAGAGAAAGAAAAGTTGAAGATGAAAGAAATGGTGTTTTCGGCAGGGGATGGAATTGGAAATGGTGAGTGGATATAAGTGGAGTGGATGTGATCTGGGTTCTTGACATTGTTCTGAGGTCTTCACTGGAGATGAAGAAGGGGGGGAGAAGGAAAATTTAATTTAAGTAATTTTTTGACACTTTGACCCCCTTTTGTTAGTATTATGTATATATGACGAAAAGACCAAATTGCCCCCCCTCGTGCAAGGCACGTGATGGATTTCCGTTACTTTTCTAACGATTATCATGGCCAGGGGGCTAACTGGAAAAATTGACAACATTAGACGGATTTCTGGGGCAAACCTTATGTGGGGGGACACTTTAAAATTTGATAAAAACCTTAGGGGTAATTCATATTTTGGCCTATATTAGTTATAGAGTAATCTCCTGTGATACCGTGAGGGAGATTCGTTTTACAAAAAAATATCCGTAAAATTGTCTTTTTTAAGTTTTGTATTAGTTATACTGTATCACATATAATTGGGAACTGTAGCATGTGATCATGATACCAAATAAAATTCGATCCATGCATAATATTCTTACAAAAATTTGGAAATAATTACCCTATGTAATTTAAGGGTTGAATTATTCATTAAATTGTTTATTATACAACTTAAATTGTAATTTTATACTTTACTTAATTACACTAATTTCATGGTGAGGTAATTGTTCCATCAGCTTATGTACTACCATCTCAACTAATTTAATTTTTATATTCAGATTCATGAAAAATCGTCTACCTTAATTTTAAAATATACTTCTACTCCTAATTTAATTAGTTTTTTTATTTTCTATTGGAACCTGGAAAGGAATCGAATCCAAAACACTTTAAAGCTCCCGACCATACCAACGGATCACACCCCTAGACCTACTCCTAATACGTATAAAAATAGAGGATTGCTATTTACACCCATGAAATTGTTTAGTACACCCAATTACTAAGTACATCCCACCCTAATATTTTCAATCACTCAAAATACTAGGTACATCCCCTATTAATTTTCTATTCTACCCTTACCAATATTTTTCCCAAAATACTAAATACACCCCACACACACACCCTCCTTCTCCTTCTTCACTTTGCCTCTTTCCTTTGACATTTCCATCCCCCCGACAATGCCTCCTTCCTTCCCAACCACATAACATTCCTCCTCCCCCCTTTCCCTTTACTTTTTTTTTTAAACAGTTTGTTCGTCTTGGGTTATAGAACACCCATAGTGGTGTTCGGTACCCCTAGAACACCCATAGTGGTGTTCGACACCCTACCGAACATCACTATGGGTGTTGGCACCTACATTACTTGGGTGTTCGGTACCCTAGAACATTACTATAGGTGTTCGGTAGAGTGCCGAACACCATAGTAATGTTCGGTAGAGTCTGGCGACCTAAAAAAGGGTATTTAGGTCTAAATTTATAATGGCATTTTTGTAATTTTTGTTAGGGGGTGTACTCATAAATTTTGTGGGTTCAAATATATGAGAGTTGCTATTTGAACCCACAAAATTTCGAGTACACCCAACAAAAATTACAAAAATGTCATTATAAATTTAGACCTAAATACCCTTTTTTTTAAGCCCCCCTACCGAACATTACTATGGGTGTTCGGCACCCTACCGAACACCTATAGTAATGTTCGGTAGAGTGCCAACACCCATAGTAATGTTCGGTAGGTCTGAACCCCATAGTGATGTTCGGTAGGTGCCAACACCACTATGGATGTTCAGGGATACCGAACACCACTATGGGTGTTCTATAACCCAAGACCAGTTTAAAAAAAAGGAAAATTAAAAAAAAGGAAGGTGGGAAAAAGAAGGAGAATGTTGTTATGTTGGGGGAAGGAAGCTGTTGGGCGATGGAAGGTGGCGCGTGTTGAAATGTGCGAAGGAGGCGTGAAGGAGCTGGAAGGAGGATGTGTGTGTGTGTTTAGGGTGTATTTATATTTTGGGAAAATATTAAGTAGAATAGAAAATTAATAGGGGGTGTATCTAATATTTTGAGTGATTGAAAATATTAGGGTGGGATGTACTTAGTAATTAGGTGTACTAAGCATTTTCATGAATGTAAATAGCAATCCTCTAAAAATATTCGTAACAGAAGTTTTCAATTTGAAGTCCGCTTTTGGAGAGAAAAAGTTCCCTCCTTTCAGACTCAGACTGATGAAACTATCTGTCTCCGTTCATCACTGAACCGCTTAAGGTAACACTTTTCTTTCTGTATTTGTTGAAATTAATTCCCATTTTTTTTGTATTTCATATTTACGAGGGAAAATCGGTTCCATGTTTTGATAGTTTGTTTGAATTTGAGCTAATTAGAACGTTCACGAACATGAGCTTTATGAATTGTCCTTTCTGTCAACAATCTGTTCCAACTGCAGAACTCGAAAGGTATCTTTACCTTGTTCATTTATTCATACGTACTCCTTCCGTCTCGATCAAAGAGTCCACGATTAAAAGTTTAATAATAACAAAGGGATATATATAAGTATCTTTGTAGTTAATCATCATTGCAAAAATGCTTGAGCATACCCAAGATGATTATAGTTGACATAATTTTTTAAAGAGAATATCCCGAATAATAGACTCTTTGATCAGTACTGAGGGGGTATTTTCTAGACTTGCTGTATTTTTGTTGATACTATTGGTCTGAGTCATCCAGTCGAAATTGCAGGCACGCTAACAGTCACTTTGAGGATGAAGAAACTAACAATCGCGCTACGGATGAAGAACTTGCGATGGACTTCGCATTGGCTCAAGCAATTGAGCTTTCCTCAATGACTCCATCCCAAATTTGGGTACATATTACGTCTTTATATGTTTATTATTTGCAGTTAAGCGTGAGTATTTGCAAACTGATGTTAGGGCAAGATTATGAATTTGTGGTTCAAGGATAATTATTTGAGTTACAGTCACTTTAAGGGTGGGAAGTTTCTATCTAGACGTTATAGTTTTAGTTTAGTTCATAGACCATGTCGATGCCAATGCTTGTTTGTGATAATTTTTGTGGGCATAGGGAAACCCAAGAAGCCTCAAATTGGAATGAATTTGAAACCAGATTACAAATTGAGACTGTGCACTAGTATTCGGCTGCCAAATTTAATCAGCAATTGGGATTATTAGTGAAGCCATTAACTCCTTACACGGATTGCTGAGGCTCACTCGTAGTGATGCTCCCTCAATATTGATGGGGTTTCTGTGTCTCTTCCCCCCCCCCCCATGTTCTTATCTTTGATTTTTATTTCTTGTTTACAAAAACCATCAGGTTCGAAGTAGAGTTATTCAGGGATAAGTTTTCAAGAAAAACTTGAACATACTTCTATGGATTACCTATACTTTATATGCTAGCCTCCTGATTTTTGTTGGATGTTAATCAGTTGGCTGTACTCTTTATGTAATCTGCAGTCCAAAATTCTCGATTTGGTTTTCCTATATGCATTCAGTTCATGACAGGTTGACAATGCCAAGCCATGTGAAAGCCAAAAGCGGAAATTCCCCGAAAGTAGTTCCACAGGATGTGAAAGAAGGATCAGTTGTGGTGAAGAACTTAACAATCACTTTGTCAACGAGGATAAAGAACTCACGTACGACATAGAATTGGGACACACAATTGAGGTTTTCTCAAGGGATATACCCCCTATATTGGTACATACCATGTCTTTATATATTATTTGCATCTAAGCATGAGTCTCAGCAATCTGATTTACTATAAATTTTATGAATCATGAACATAAAATCTGCCACCTAGGGGGCTCAACTCTCAAGAAAGATTAAGAGTTGCCATTTTAAGAGAAGAGGGATGGAAGTTTCTTTTTAGGCGTCTCAGTGTTAGTTTAGGTTCTTAGAACTGTACAATGCCAATGCTTGTTATGATAATTTTGGTCAAGGTAGGAAACACAAGAAGCCTCAAACCTGAAAGAATTTGAAGCCAGATTAAAAAATCGAGACATCCACCACCAAATTGAATCAGCAATTGGAAGTATTAATGAAATCATTAAGTCCTAGCACGGTGACGTAGGCCTTTGTGTGGTGATTTGATACAACATTGACCAGGCTCATTGTGGTGCTGCTTCCACAGCATTGATGGGGTGTCTCTGACTCTCTATCTGTGTCCGATGTCTTTATTGTTATTTGTTTACAAAAAATATTGAGTCTTTAGTTGTGTTACAGAGGGGATAAGTTTTTAATCAGTAAATGAAGCTTAGTCCTCGAGATTAATACATTATATGCTACTATACAGATTTTTGTTGAATAGCGATTACTTGCTTTTACTTTTTCACCTAATCTGCAGTCCAATGTTCTCAATTTCTTTTTACTATATGCGTTCACATCATGACAGGTTGACGATGCCAAGCCATGTGAAATTCAAGTTCCGGTAATCCCTGAAAGTAGTTCCACAAAATATGAAGGAAGGATCAGTGGTGGATCAATTGATGTTAAGGAAAATAAGTACTATCTAATAAGTTTACAGATTAGGGAGACCTACTACAAGGTTAAAGATGGTATGATTTCCCTATTGAAAAACTGTTTGGAAGTGGACCCTGAGAACTCAATTAGTATATTATCTGGCTATGTTGATCATTTCCGGAGCACTAAATCAGAGGATGTTGGGTGGGGTTGTGGGTGGCGGAACATCCAAATGCTGAGTTCTCACCTGCTTATGCAGAGGCAAGAAGCGAGAGAAGTTCTATTCGGTGGAAGTGGATTTGTTCCTGATATTGTTTCACTTCAAAGATGGCTTGAAATTGCTTGGGAGAGGGGTTTTGATCCACTTGGATCAAATGCTTTCAACTGCCAGATTTATGGGAAAAAAGATTGGATTGGGACTACCGAGTGCGCTACGATTTTTCGTTCTTTCGGGGTTCATGCAAGGATTGTAGATTTCTGTAGTAAACTAAGTAAATCAACTACTTCCACCACTTGTTCGAGACGCGAGACAGGAAAATTTGGATTAAGTATTGGCAAGAAGGAGGCTCAAGTTTATGGACCAATGGACAGATTTCTGTCAAGAGGGGGTGATAGTATTCCTGAAGCGGGTTCCAGTGGAAATGGGAAGGATGGATATATGAGCAATTACCCTGGGAAGGCCAAGGGTCAGCATCGTCTTATTGATTGGGTATGGTCTTACTTTTCTGATGACAGGCTCAGCGAATCAGGCCAAAATCGAGTTATTCTCAGTGAGAAAGCGTATGTTGTTTCGTTGCGTTAGTGTAGTTTTTCCATGCTCTTGATTGTGTTTTTGGTGCATGAATGCATTTTTTTCTTGAAAGACTGCATCTTTCGCTCTATTATAATCTGGACATATTATTGAGCAGGCCGTTATATTTCCAGCATGATGGTCATTCAAGAACCATTATTGGAATTCAAGTCAAACGTAGTCGCAATGGAATGAAGCAATACAACCTATTAATCTTAGATCCTGCTCATGTAAGTTCATGCTTTTCCATTCATATAAACAAGTTATGGCATCTAGCATTTGCTCATAAAATTACTGACTCATAGTTATGCTGTTATGGAACTGGCAGTGTGGGTGTTTGAAATTGATGTTTAACACTTGGAACTTCCTGTATTTTCTTGGCTAGTCCATTATTGATGTATGGGTTTGTTGCTGCTATCAAAATAGTCCAGGACATGCAAGACTGGCAAGTCTATGCTTCACATGCTCCCTGGAGGCTTGTGATTTCTGAAATTGCTGAAATAATTTGAATGTCATCTGTTTGACATGCTTTCCTGTTTTAGAATTTTTGTGATATGTTATCCTTCTCGCTTCGTGCTGATCACTAATTTTTGTCAACAGCGATATGCTAAAATGATTGTACCTCTGCTGGTTCAATCACTTATTGACCCATTTGGATATGCTGATTATTGTGACAAGTTGCAGTATTATTCTTAACTACTATACAGCAGCACGGCTTGTGCATTTGCGTGTACATGTTTTGTTGAATTTTATAGTTTGCAGGTGTTATTTTCCTAATGTATTACTCCCTCCATCCCGTTGGCTGCTTTCTCTTCGTCAATTGTCCGATTTAAAGAGCCCCATTTTAGAATCAAGCTCACAGCGTGTATGGCTAATCTAACTTTACCATCATGTATTCAAAATAATTAAGTTGGGATATCAATGGGAGGTTATGTTATAATGATCAATTTTGAGGGCAATAATCTTTCAAAAGAAATAAATCTCACAGTGGGCAGATGTTTGACTTTAAAAATAGGGACTCTTTAATGAGACGGAATGAGTATAATTTTGGTAATGAGAGGTACTAGTTAGTGGATGTTTTGAAGTAGTGGGATAAGTTGTGGGTGTTTACCCTTTCAGGGCATCTTTGGGCATATTAGAAAGCATAAGGGGAATTCAAAATAGCCCACCCCCTTTATACATAGAAGGATATCAGTCTTATCCTTTAATCATAACTGGTTCTCTTGGATCGCAATAAAATTGACAAATAGAGGAACTACTTGTCTTTTCATTCTTTAGATGTTTTACGCACTTGCTAATGGGATTTGGAAATTGACAATAGATTGTGTTTTGGCGATTATATACTTAACAAGAAGCAACATCTTTCTCTTTTCTTTAGTGTGTCTGGGAGGGTGGGTTGTTTAAGCAGAGCTAGTGATGTGGTGCCAAATTACTGCTCCTATATTTTCAAATACAGTACTATTATCTGTGATTCACATTAGGATTGCAGACAGGCTGTGTTGCTCTCCTGAGTATTATCGGAGTATTCAATATTCATCCTTTGGTCATGCTTCTTAGTGTTGGAGTTGCTCTATTTTTCCTTTGATTGGAATTGGTTTAATCTATATCTCTTCTCTCTTTCACCTTTCTAGCAAACTGAAGTTCTGGAAAGATCTCTCAGATGGAATTCTGGATGGCAAAGGTTTATAAAAAGGGGTGTTCACACACTGAAGAAGCTTGAATATCAGGTTATATGCCTTGAATTACTATAGTCTTGTCTTTGTTCTGATCAGTAGGTTAATACATTTTTTTGTTTTTGTTTCAGTTGTGCTATATTGATCCTGGAATTGCGACTGGCAAGGACATGGAGAAGCTGAAGACCTTGGATAGTGTCCATCTTGAATTTTGAATGTCTATCTTGGCTTCCATACTTTTCCTGGATATATTTACATGTTTGTTCTGTTGCTCTTGAAATGAAAATGGCTAGAGGAGAAAAATAAGCTGTAGTACTTGCATGAAACTTGTTTTATTTGTTGAAAGTATATAAGTGAAAAACTGGTAGAGCACCTCAGCTTCAGCTAAACCAAAAAAAGCACCTAGTAAATTAACAAATAACATATTACTGATTACTTTATAGATGAACTGTGGAAGAGTTCTTATGTTTTTTGCTTTCAGTGAGTTGCCAATAGATATATTAATGTTTAGACATGCTTTGGAGCCTGTAGAATCTTGAATAAACTCCCTCAGATGCTGCAACTAGAGTTGAGTGCGTACCCATTTCTACAACTTTACCTTTATCCATGACAACAATGGTATCTGACTTTATCACTGTGGAAAGCCTGTGTGCAACTGTAACCTGAGTGGTTCTGGACATGCTACCACTTTGGTTCTGTTTGATTGATTCTAAAGCACTCACCACGGCTCTTTCAGATTCTGCATCTAGGGCACTTGTTGCTTCATCAAGGAGCATGATTGCAGGCTTCTTTAGCAGAGTCCTTGCTATTGCTATTCTCTGCTTTTGCCCACCAGAAAGTTGGCACCCCTTCTCCCCAACAACTGTGTCGTATCCATTTGGCAAATTGCTAACAAATTCGTGAATATTTGCTTCTCTTGAAACCTCAACAATTTCAGTTTCGGAAGCTCCTGCAGTCCCATAGCAGATGTTATCTCTGATTGAGCAACTAAAGAGAAGCGGCTCCTGCTGTAGCAGTCCTATTTGTGCCCTCAACTTTCGCAAGTTGTATTCTTCTATATTCTTCCCGTCAATCAGTACAATTCCTTTTGTGGGAACATAGAATCTCAGTAGAAGAGCCAAAACAGAAGACTTTCCAGCTCCGCTCGGTCCAACAAGAGCCACCTTTGATCCAGCTTCAATTTGCAAGCTGAAATTGTTGAGTATCGTCATCTCTGGCCTTAGTGGATAAGTAAAATGGATATTTCGAAACTCAATTTCTCCTTTGACCTTCTCAGTAGGAGGGTTTTCAGGTGTGTCTGGTTCAATTTCAGTTGATCGGTCAAGGGATTGAAAGACGGGAGTTAGTACACTGATCGCAGATATAACAGTGGGGATAAGTGTCCATAGCTCTGTGATTGAAGGTACCGTGAGGGAGAATATCTGGTACGACCTTATTCCATTCTTGAAGCTGGCTTGCTGTCTGTCAACCAAGACTGTTGTATACCACAATGCAACAGCATGAGCAATGTTCCATAAGCAAAGCGACACCCCTTGGATGAGTCCATACTTGATACTTTGTTTCCTGCTCTCTTCTAGTGGTTTCTGAAGAGATGACTTGGCTCTTGTTAGTATGTGTTCTTCATTACAAAAAGAAGCAACAGTTTTTATGTTTGTTGCGGATTCAGAAGCAAGAGTGACAAGTTCTGAATGTGCTGCAGCGCTATCGCCTGAAAAGCCTTTAGCAGACTTGGCTTGAATGAGGCCACCTATGAAGTGGCAAGGCATCACAGCCCAAGCTACCAGACCCATTCTCCAACAAACAGCCATGCTGACTATTGTTGCTATCAGTATTGAGGAAATGCATTGAACGATTACAGACATGCGATCTGATATTATTGTTTTTACTGTGGAGGTTTCATTGATGATTCTTGAGGTAAGTGAGCCCACACTGTTCTCAGTCTTCTCAAACCAAGCTAATTCATTGCGCAGAACAGCTGTGAGATATGATAGAGATGGGTTTAGTGTCAATATTATTAGTTAGCTGAGAGATTTTGAAGAGGAAGTGATATGAAGGGACTACCTGAATACAAAGCTTGTCGAAGGTTTGTCATGGCCTTCTCTCCAACTACTCCAAAAAAGTAATGCTGCAATGTGTGGCTGAAGAGTGAAAGCAATCCTATTGCAGAAAAGAATAATGAGTACCATCCAACTTTTTGCTTCGAATTACTATCATAGTATGCCACTGCTATTGTTATAATAAAGTAGCCAAAGACAGGTTTGGAGATGCCAGAAAATGCTGCAGCAAGAGACCCTATAGCAATCTTTACATGCTCCTTTTGATTCAAGCCAAACCAAATCCTGAAGAATATAGCTGTTTTCACTCTTTCTTTGGGTGTCTCCTTCTTGGGAGGATCTGCGAGAGGTTTTTTGATCTCTGAAGGTTCTTCAGGCTGTTCCAGATCAGATGGAGCCCCTTGTTCTGTTCTCCCTGTCTCTTCAGTTGGATCTGCCTTGCTGTAAAATAATTTATTTAAACCTGTCAAAATATTCGTTGGTCTAGGAGATTACATATGGTTGATTGAAATATTATTTTGTACTAACCTTGAGTCACCGTCTAGGTTAATATTCTGCATGCTAAATAAGTTGTTGTAGAATCTGCTAGTATCTAACAAGACCCGGTGCGTTCCCGTCTCTGTAACTTGTCCATTTTGTACAACTACAATCATATCTGCATTAACGATGGTTGACATCCTGTGTGCAATTAAGATGACTGTTCTCTCTTGCATTGCACTCTCAAGGGCATCTTGAACCAGCTTCTCTGACTCTGAATCAAGTGCACTGGTTGCCTCATCAAGCAAAAGAATTGGAGGATTCTTCAGAATGGCTCTTGCTATTGCAATCCGCTGTTTCTGTCCACCTGATAATTGTACACCCCTCTGCCCAACCTGGAAATATCAGCAACATCAAGGTTCGTTCTGAACATACCAACTTTTCAATGGGAAGTTTTACTTTATCTTATGTTTATCTGGATATGTCTCAAACTATTCTAGTGTGCGCTCATGTTTGATGACTGTCTTGTTTAAGTTTAATGGGTGAGATTCCATGTGTTGCCTTCGTGGATTCAGACTTGTTTATGGACTTTGTACACTTACTAAAAAAGAATACATGGCTAATGAAGAGTGTAATCTGTGTTTTTGTGACAAAATAATCCTAGGAGATTCTGGTTTAAGGTAATATCAGCTGACCTCTGTTAAGTACTGATCCGGGAGTTGGGATATGAAAGCATGTGCATTTGCCTTAATTGCTGCATCCTCTATCTGTTTGTCATCTGCATCTATATTTCCTACCTTCATGTTATCTTTTATCGTGCCGGCAAAGAGCGATGGCTCCTGGGAAACTGCTCCAATGTTTTTCCTGAGGAACTTTAAGTCAAGATCCTTGATGTTGTGGTTGTCGATGAAAACCTCACCTGGATGATTAAACACATCTTTGATCTTATAATTCCAGTAAATTTGTATCCTTGAGCTGCCTTATATACATATACTACTTCACAGATAGACTTAAGCACAACTGATTTTACACGAACATTTTTTGTTTTTTGTTTCCCAAGGTATCAGCACGCCCGAACTGATGGCCTAAGATTGATTCCCGAGGTACTGTCGAGGGCTCGAATCAGGGACTTCTCCTAGGTAAGTTTTGTGCATACACAAGGGCTCGAAACCGAGACCTCTTGCTAAGTGATTAGAGCCTCTTCCACTCAGGCCACGGCCGTTAATGATTTGACAGGAACATCTGCTCTTAGTGATTTCATTCCCATAAAATATTAAATCCTTTGATAGCTAGGAATTGGATGCATACCTTTTGCAGGATCATAGAATCTTGTCACTAGGGAGAAAATTGTGCTTTTCCCACATCCACTACTACCCACTAAGGCGACAACCTTTCCCGCAGGGATAGATAGTGAAAACCCCCGAAGGATTGATTTTTCCTGCCGGGATGGGTATGCGAAATGCACATCACGTATGTCGATGTCGCCTTTTACCACATCTAGTATCTTGCCTTCTGAATCATAAGTTATCACAGACTTCCTTTCCATCACCTCAAATACTTCCTTGCCTGCAGCTTTTGCCTGATTGAAAATCTGCATGTCTGGTGCCGCATATGTGAGTGATCTGGTTATCAAAAAATAAAAATAAAAAATACGTGAGTGATCTGGAAGAGGGAGAAAAAGAAAAGGAATAAATGCCTATGATATCCAAGTGATGAATTGTGTTCGTCTTTATTTCGGGAAGATGGTGTTGAGATATGAATTTTTAGTGTTCTTTTTTATTTTATTTTAATCCTAATGGGTGTGGGAAGGGATTGACTTTGAGAGTTGAGACTATCACACTTTGTGAAGCCCAAGGTCTATCACTGGACCACCTCTTAGGAGTGGTCTTGTTAAATGTGATCTATGTCATTCTATTCTACGTTTCTCCTTACATAGCTCCAAATAGAATGCTCATAACTGCAGCTATGACATCTCCTCCCTTGGATCTTCCAGCAGCAACAACTATGGCTCCAACCCACACAATCAGAGCCCAAGAACAGAATGTAACAGTTTGGAACATTCCGGTTCCAACCCCCTTTATTAATGCTTCTCCCTTGCATATGATTAATTGTCTCTGCAGCCATTCAGAGAAAGACTGCATTGCGGAGCTCTCTCCAACAAATGCAAACACTGTTTTGATCTGAGAAATTGTCTGCCATGTGGAAATTTGAGAATATTAATAAAAGGGAATTCTTATAAATGAGTTCAGGCACCTGTTTAAGGTAAGTTTAATGATAATATTGCTAATGTTTTACCTGTTCTACCATTGATGTGGCTTGTGAGAGGTAAATTGTCTTTGTGGCTGAAATGGCGTTCATTTTCTTTGTATAAGTGGCTCCGATCACAAGAATCATAGGAACGACAAGCAATGTGAGCAGCGAGACTTCCCAAGACGATGTAAAAGCTATCACGACTCCAGTAAAGAAAGTTGCGAAGCATGCCAAAAAGTGTCCCAACTGTCAGTGAGGAATCTGGTTAGTTGACTAACATACTTTCAAGCTACCTCTTATTTTTTGCAGGTCTGAAACATTAAAAAGTAGCTTAAATGTGGTTGCCATCACTTTCTGGTTTTCTCTATATATCTAATGACCAGTTATGCTAGTAGGACACGAGGGAAAAAAAGAAGATAATGGAACTGCTTGATGTGCATCTTTAGTTATTGACCTGTACTTTTGTTTGTGATGGGATACCTATGATGCATATTTGTCTGATGTCTGTAGGTCCTCTGGGAATATGTCAAAAATATTAGTTTAGCAGCTCTCCGTCCCATAAAGAGAGACCTACTTTCCAGTTTATATGCTCCACACCCTCAGAATCATTTACCAAAATATACCTGCTTCCTAATATATCTCCCAAAATGTTTCTTTTTGAAAAGTACTCTTCAGAATGTACCTTTTTGCTAAATTCACGATTGCTAGTGGCGAGTTTGAAAAATTCAAATTGAACTCGCTACTAGCGTATCTACTTTTTGCAAAATATTTTCTGAAGGTGTGCTTATCTATGCACTATGAAGCTGTTGCTGGTATACGGAATACAGAATTCACTGTTAGCAGAGTTCTAAAGTTGCTATTTCTAGTAGTGAGTTTTGGATTTGCTACTAGCAGTAGCATATTTAGCGAAAAGGTACACTGCAGGAATCACTTTTTGAAAAGGGACATTTTGGGAGATATATTAGGCAGCAAGTATATTTTAGTAAAAGTTCCTCCACCCTCTCCCCACCCACCACCACCCCCCAAAACCAAAAAATAAGTTCCATTTCTAAATTTAAGCTATAAATTTTATTATTTTTCCAGTTTTTTTCTCTGTTCAAAAACATGATGCTGGCATGTTGCTCATAAGTGTCATACAGAAAGGATATATTTTTAGTGCTATTTAAAGGAAATAATTGGAAGTCAAAATGCATTATTAAAGGTTTGACTTTCAAGACTTTTTATGTGACGGAGGTAGGAATACCTTAACTACCTGTGACCATTTGGAGCCTGACAGTGAAGTAAAGTTACGTGTTTAGGATGCTACTATATGTACTTCCTAAATTCTTGCGTTGGCAGCAGAATTTATATGCGTGCCTTTCACTTAGTGAACTGCTGTTGATGTAAGCTAGAACCCAGATTCATCCAAGTTGTTTTGACTGGGTACGTGGCTGTGTTATTTGAATACCAAAGGAAACTGTGGCATGTAAGTATGCCTCGTGAATAATCACAAAAGTGAGGTAGTGCTCAGTGATGAATTGAGCAGACCTTTTACCTTCTCTCCAATCGCATCTTGTATGACACTCATGTGGTTACTTATACCACTGATAATTTTCCCACTTGTCAAATCTGTATCAAATGCGGCAACCTCCTGGGCAAGAACCGCTTTGAGGTAGGCTAATCTTAAGCGCGCTACCTGTCTTTCACTTGCATACATCCAGCCCCCAATCTCTGCACATTCCAGAGTGAGGACACTGTTAGACTGTGAACGTGATGAACTCTCTTTTTCCTTCCTTGAGCTCTGAAATATGATTAGTATATTCACAAATTGTTTTCTTTTCCTAGTGCTAAATTTGGCCTGCATAGAAGGAGAAAGCCATTGCATGGAGCTGTGGTGAAATTATGAAGAACAAACTGGGTAAAATTTCTTTTTCCAATAGTTCAATTTTTTTCGAACAAGTCGTTCATTTCATGGAAATTTAACTGTCTGTTTAATATTTTACTGGAAGGAATAATATTAAATTACTCCCACCGTCCCTAAATTATTGTCTTCCTTTCCTTTTTTGTCCATCTCAGAATAACTGTCTTGTTTGAAAACTTTCCTTTTTAGGACATCACTTTTACCATTTTACCCTTACTTTTTCCCTTACTTTAATTATGGACCATATACACATGGACATTAAAGGAAATTACACATTATACCAATATTAATAATCAATTCAATTGTTTTTTCTTAATCCGTGTGCCAGGTCAAACAAGACAATAATTAAGGGACAAAGGGAGTATTAGTTAAGATTGCAGAGACATATGAACAGTATTCGTGGTTGTACTCTTTCATGTAGGTAAATGAGAAAAATCAAAAAGAAAATACAGAATTTCATATACGATCATATATATTGCAATGCTAGACAACATTGTAGAAGAAAATTTCAACCTAGGATTGCGGTTGTTAAGACCTGAACACACAGTTTGACCATTTTGTAGTTTGAAATAGTTTTGATAATTTTGGTTTAGATAGTGAATTGTTACAACAAAAACTAGCAGAATATATGACAATAAAAAAATACGGAGAACTTTGTTTTTATAGCTATAAAGACAACAGAGAGATACAGTCAGCCCTGATCATGAATTGGTCAATCTGGTTGGATTGACCAATTGATGACCTTGATGCTATGGCATCAGCATTTTCAATGAATATGTAAGAACATGGATAAACCTAGTACTCCAGCAGGAAATGTGGCAAAGGCCATGTACCATACGTATGGGATAACCTGAAATAACAAAAACAAACCCATTAGAAGCTACTTACTAGAAATTGACTCACCACATAATAGAATTAGATAGTTCATGGTTAGAGTTATACTTTGTTTAGGGCTTTAACCATGGCATCCTTGTCATGGATGTGGTTACCAAATGCATTGATGGCTTTGCCAAGCAGCATATAGCCAAGGGGTTGGGCAAGGCCATGGATGATAGAGCCCAAGCTTGCAAGAGCCATTAGAGTCCAATCCAGGGAATCTGCATGGCTCAAGAGCTTACGAAATGGCAATGTTGGAGCTGCAATCACCTTCTCATCTATGTTCTCTATCTTCTCATCCTCAAACTGCTCTTCTTTTGAACATTTAGGAGTCATTTTTCTCGTCATGCATAAAAGCATGTCGCCAGTAATGCTTGTTTATAGGTATTATATAGATTTATGAAACCAATGTCTAGGGGAATATGTGCCTGGATATACTTTGGGATGGTAAAATATGAATAACACAAGACGAGAAACTGTTGCTTTTATCTCATTGGTTGCATCGGTTGCAGTTAGTCAAAATGAAGTATTGAAGTTGCTGCATTACGGAAAAAGGATGTGTAAGAACTAAGAAATTAAGATGTACTCCCTTTGTTTCAGGGAAAGAGTCCACTATTCTATTTTCAGATGTTTCACTTAAAGAGTCTACTTTCAAAATTTACGCTTACAATCTTCATAATTTTATAACTTTACGCTCCACATGTGGTATAAAATATTAACTATGCTCAAGCATTTTTGTAATTATGACTAATTCTAATGATACTTATATATTTCTTTATTATTAGACTTTTTAAGCGTAGACTCTTTGCGTGTAACGGAGGGAGTAGATATTAACGTGTTTTTTTGTTATCAACTTTCTTTGTTTTTTTTTTTTGTGTGTATATGTGCGCGCGCGGGAAGAAGTCGCACACACATCCACACACAACACAGTCACACAGAAAAGGTTAAATGATTCGGTTGTAAGTAAAATAAGCTTACGTTAACTGCCCACTTCATAGAAAAATAAACTTTTTTAGAACTATTCTTAATAAATTGAAAGTGACCATTTTGGAAGGAGTTATCATAGACATTTTGTACAATCCTTTGGAGCATTATTTCTGTGTTCTCCATTCTTCTTTCAGCCGTCCTGTTATGATCTTCTCTCCTTTATTCATTTTTGATCGGTACTTATATTCTCTGACATTATTTTTAATCTTGCAATTCGGCTTGTTCTTTATGGAATATCAGGAACAAATGATCCTACTGGACGGGACTGAATAATACTCCATCTGTTCTATACAAAGAGTCTACTTTTGATTTTTTTGAGTCAACTTAGTTAAAGTTTGACAGATAATTTAAATAAAATTAGTTATTTTTACAAAGTTATGAAAGTTGTAAGGGATTATTATATTTTTGACCAATGTACTAATTGGGGATTCCTGATTTTACCAACGTACTTTCATTAATCCAAATGTGACCAACGTACTATCAATTTTGTTGCAATGTTGACCCTGCCGTTAAACCTCCATCTAAAAAATTAACGACTAACGGTAAAATAAAGTACATTAACGGTAAAGGGTCCAAAATGATACTTGTGAAAAATGAAAGGCATACCAAACCCACTCCTCCACCAAACCCCCCTCCTTCTTCTCCGACTCATACCCCACCAGTTCCGTTTTCACCGCCAAATTGGGTAACGGGAGACCGGAGAAATTATGACGGCCGTTAAAATTTCCGCTACCGAGAGAAAAATTCTGTTGACGGAATTGTTGAAGAACGGGAAGCCCGTAACGAGTACCAGACGCCGCCGACGAGTTATTCGAAATGGAGGAGACCTCCGACGAAATCAAAGAGACGGAGAAATCCATAAGAAAGAGACGCGATATCGGAGACGTCTGCTGGTACGGCCTCGGCTTCACGTTCCGAGATAAATCCTTGTTGAAGCTGTTGCTGCTGTTGCTGGAATTCAACCAGCGATCGTTTCCTGATTAAATCGGGTCAACGGAAACCCATCTGGGAAGACGGGTCTGAGAGAATTCTCGCAAGCGGTGACCTGTAAACACCTTGTGGGTTGATACTATTGTTGTTGATACTGCTGTTATTGTTCAGCATCATGGATCTCCCATTGCCGCTGGTAAAGAAGTCCATCAAGACCATTTTTGGAGAGGAAGGAGGGGGGTTTGGTGGGCCCCCCATTTTTCACAAGTATCATTTTAGACCCTTTATTGTTAATGTAATTTTTTTTACCGTTAGCCGTTAATTTTTTTGATGGAGGTTTAACGGCAGGGTCAACATTGCAACAAAATTGATAGTACGTTGGTCACATTTGGGTTAATGAAAGTACGTTGGTAAAATCAGCAATCCCCAATTAGTACGTTGGTCAAAAATATAATAATCCCAAGTTGTAATCTATAGTATTTTTAAGGTAGTTTTTGATTAATGAAATTTTATTTTCTAAAACACAAGTAAAGTATGTAAAATTTTGATTTGATTTAGTCACATGTTGACTCTAAAAAAGGAAAGTGGACTCTTTACCTGAACGGAGGGAGTATAAGAAAGGGTTTGATTGAGTTATGAATAAGCTGATAATATCTTCGATCTAGGCTGTATTTGGAGAAGAACATTCTTGATGAGCCCAATGAGAATTGGTATTACTTACATGAGCATACTTTACATGGGTAAAGAAATACTCCGTACTAGTATAATTTTGTAGTGGTAGATAAGTTTTTGGGTTAATGACACTACTAGTCCCTCAACTATGACCGATTTCACCAGTAGTTCTTTAACAAAAATTTTCAAATTTTAGTCCCTTAACTATGAAAATTAGACACAATCGGTCCTTTTGTTGGATGCCGTTAGAATTTTTCCGTTAACTTTGTCTTGTGCCTAACACGTGACTTTGGTTAAGGGCATTTAAAGAATTTCACGTGCAAAAATATTTTTTAAAATTTAAAACAATTTATTCTTTTTTCTCTCTCTCTTTCCTCCCTCCCCCACCCCCACGTCTTTATCCCCTTCCTACCCAGCTCTGTCACTACAACAGCTTCACCATTGCTCAAGACCACCTTGTATACTTTCCCAAATGATCCACTTCCAATGACGTTATCTTTCATCAAGAGAACCCAAAATCTCATATTCGCTAAAACCCAATTTATGAAACGACATCAATGTCCACTTTGACTTATCAATATCTCTTTTTGTCTCCTTAAAATTCTTACACTTCCAGTTGAACCAACCAACGCCAACAATAAAAACTAACCCAGCAAGCAGAAATATCGACCTGAGTACCCAAACATAACCCAAGTTCCTAACCACACCTCTACTATTGGACAAATTGAACTGATTAAGCTTCAAATTCTGTAACCCAATAGGAATCTTACCAGAAAAATGATTCCCAGACAAATCAAGGTAATTCAATACAGACAACTCCCCAATTTTTTCGGGAATATTTCTCGAAAACTCATTATCAGCAAGATTTAGCTCATTTAGCTTCCTCCAAGACTGAATTTCACTAGGAAGCTCACCAGATAACACATTACTGTGAAGATCAAGCCTTCCCAACTGTATAAGATTAACAATACTCGCTGGTAGAGAACCCGTAAATTGGTTATTGCCACCCGAAAACTCTACCAAATTCTCCAACCATCCGATCTCATCGGGCAAGGTACCCGAGAAATTGTTCTTAGCTATAATCAAAGCTGACAAACACACACATCCAAAGACACCACACACACCCACACACACACACTCTCTCTTAGACACACACACACACACATCCAAAGACATCACACATACCCACACATACATTCTTTCTATCTCTCTCTCTCACAGACACACACATACACACATCTAAAGACACACCACACACACACACATACACACATCCACAGACAGTAACAGCAGCAACAACGCACAACATCAACGCTACCGCTCACCCCAAAACCCATTTCCAGATCTGAATCAACGTCACCGCTCACCCCGAAACCCATTTCCAGATCTGAATCAACGCCACCGCTCACCCGTCATCAGGTTGGGCCCACAGCCAAGGCCCCATCGAGCTCTCGCTCAGTACACCACCCATACGAGTCACCCGTGAACCCTTCCAGGCGAAAATGGCGGTGAAAGTGTTACCGAACCACCAATTCCTCCTATTATTAGTATTCTTCGTGCATTTTTGAAACCGAAAGCTCCGTCGTCTTCAGCGAAAAACTCATCTTCTGGATTGAAATTTAGGGACTAAGCTGTATAGGGGCTTGTGCAATGCGTGTCAAAAAATTCTGGCACCGGCTCGCGAAGAAGCATGGCACTGCCCGACAACTTCTGGGGAAGGCGAAGCTTCAGATAAGGTCGCCTTCTCAAAGCGACAATGCCTGTATCCTTGTTTCGATATCTTCAAAATCACTATCCATTCGCTTCAATATCATCAAAATCAAAACCCATTTACTTTGCATATCTTATTTTGTTCCGAAAATTCAAATCTGATGAGTGAGGAATTGATCGAAAAGTATGGAGGGAAGATAATGGCAGAAATATCCTGGGATAATGGGAAGATAGTGGGGCTGAGATGTTGTTTGGGGGGGTGTGTGGGGGTGTGGGAGAGAGAAAATAATATATTATTTTAAGTATTAGAAAATATATTTGCACGTAAAATTTCATAAATATCCTTAACCAAAGGCACGTGATGGGCACATGACGGACTTAATGGAAAAATATTAACGGCATCCACCAAAAGGACCAACCGTGTCTAATTTTCATAGTCAAGAGACTAAAATTTGTTAAGGGATTACTGGTGGAATCGGTCATAATCGAGGGACTAGTAGTGTCATTAACCCTAAGTTTTTCTCCAATAAATTTCTACATATCTCGAGGGAAATGAAGGGATGTTTTTCGTTGGTGTATTTTTAGAGTTTTACAATTCAAAAAAGGTGATAGAGTGAATAGCATTTTAGGGTCTCAGGTTGGTATGGTTTGCACTTTAGGGTGAGGTTTCAATTTTAGCAATATAGGGTTCAATGTTTCAATTTTATACTAAATGGAGTTTTTAGAGTATTCCGTTACAATTTGGCTATTAAGTTATCGTGTGCAGCAGGTCATGTGTCAATTTTTTTGGCATTTTTGATTTATTTTCAATTAATCGAAGGTGTAATGTAAATATTTTATATTTGAAGACTAAACCACACATTTTAATATTTATCTCCCCAATTATATATTCAATGGAGTGTGTGTGTATATATATATATATATATATATATATATATCATTTAAAATAAAATTGATAACACTTTGAATCATTTCAATCGACAGCGTAGCGAGTAACACACCTCGATGATTTTTGGGGTATAAGTTCTCTCTCGTTCACTAGATTAAAGTGATTCAAAGGGCTGTGGATTTGTTTTTAGACGATCGATGAATGAAATATGACTATAGAAACATATGTAACATTCGTTACTATTTCTATGCTATTGTCTTAAATAGCTATTTAAAAGATACATTTGTGAATATGTAGTGTGAATTGTTTTTTTCTTTGGATTTTGTCTTAAATCACTATTATAGGGGTATTTGCTGTGAAAATGTGGCTTCTAATAAATAAATTAAAATTTTGATGTGATTGAATCAACAAATTTTATTTTTTTGATTAGTTTTTCATTTAAAAAAATATTATTTAGACAATTTTTAATTGATGTAATTGGATCTGATAAAGTTTTTGGATTTGAATCAAGATCTGATTTATTTTAGCATGTGGATCTAATCTGATCCATTGAATAAGCTAAATAGATCATGTTGGAATAAATTATGATGGGAACAAATTATGATTTGATCAGATCAATTATCAGGCTTAATTATGATGATTAATTGAAAAATGACGCAAAAAACTCTTCAATTATCTTAAAATTTATATTATACCACCATGTATTATGATGAATTACAAAATAATCCAAAAACTCGTAAAAAAGCTTTATGTGATTAGCACATGCCAACTTAACAACCAAATTGTAATGAAAGTTATTCTAAGCCTTTCATTTAGTTTAAAATTGGAATATTGGAATCCAAATTGCTAAGTTGAAACCTTAGACCCTAAAATGCTTTTAACCAAAAGTAATAGTTTCTCTCTATCTCTATCTCTTACTCTTTTTTTTTTTAATCATTACCAAATGAAAATTTAAAACTAAACTTACTAAATTACCATGTTAAATACACCTATAATATTGTTTATGAATATTTTGATTATTGTTATGTTAATTTAAGACGACGTAAAGTAATACTCCCTTCATTCTTAAATTATTTTATTACGAATTACGTGTTTTATGATTTTTTTAAAAATATAGGTTAAATTTTCATTTGAAAAACACTCGGGTTAAGTAAAATAAACAGAAAATTTTCTGGGAAAGTGTCGAACAAATAGTAGTTGAATAAATCGAAGGAAAACAAGAGGCAAATTCTAACTTTACCTGTCATTGACCTCATACTCAATAGCCAACGGTGTTCGAATAATTTAAATGTGAATAATATATTATGATGAGTAAAGAAAAAGAAAATCTCAGAATGGAGGAAAGGTTAAGAATTGCAAGAAGTTAAACCCAAATATGACTTTCTTCTCCCGAAGAGTTTAGTCTACTTGATGTGTTGCAAGTGCAACGGGTTTCTTTAGAGTCGTAAAAAATTCTTCCAGTATTTTTCCAGCATAAAAAAGGCAACAACATAGACATACAAAGTCCATGAAAATGGGCCAAATTGCCATGATTTCTCCAAGAATTTAGTTTTTTCGATCGGGTCTTAGCTCGATGGTGAAATTATGGCTAGAACTTGTGTCATTACCACCTTATCCTCGATCGTTGTGGGATGAATTGAGGGAGTTCTAGACTTATATTATATTCCCTTCGTTCCACCCAAATAGTCCACGTTTAAAAAATTTAATTATTAAGGAATATATTAGTGTCATTTGATTTTGTCATAATTATCAAAATATTTAAGCACAACCAAGATGATTACAACACAAGTGGAGGGTAATGATGAAAGATTAAGAAAATTAGAAGCATAAATTTTTTAAGGTAGACTCTTTAAGTAAAACATTACAAAATAGTATAGTGGACTCTTTGCTTGAAACGGAGGAAGTATGTTGAATTTATATTTTCGTCTCACAGCTGTATCATCACCAACCAGCCGATGTGCGAGGCAAGGAATCTAGTGACACTTTTACAGCTGATAGCTGGAGTGAGCAATATGTTTAAGGTATGTTGGTGCTCTCATTTGGTTTTTGGCGGATTGGCCCCAGAGAGTGAAGTGTTAATTTCTATGTTTTATCGTTATTTGATCCTTGCTTCTATCATACCAAAGAGACAGCATAGAGATTCCGTAGTAGTTTTTTTATACAAATTACTGATATTATTTTGAATATGCATTGAAGTTGTCGGGAAAAGACTGAAAGAGTACAATTGATTCGTGTAGAACGGAGTAGTCTAGAGATAGATGCTCTACAAGTAAATTTTGTCATTTTAATAACTTTCTCTTGAGGCCTCGATTGGTACACAGAAATAAAATTAATTTTGCAGAATCGATTACTAGTAATGGAATTTTACAGAAATAGATGGGAAGATGATTCCTAAAAAGTGTTTGGTAGTATAAGGAATGTGATTACTAATGTAATATAAATTTTTATTATACTGTTTAGTAAGAAACAAAACAACTTGGAATGCAAAGATAAAGTTGAGGCAACTGATAACATTACCCCAATGTAGACACATACTTGTTAATGACTTTCATGATAAAAATTAGACATTAACGTTATTACTACTCAACAAAATAACAAGTTTTTCAATATCTTTCAATTTTGGTGAAAAATTTAAATTATCCAACATGAATAAAGCAAGAAATATTTATTAAATTAAAAAAACTAATGTTATAATGAAACTAGTTCAAATAAAAATAGTTTAAATATTTGAAACAATTCGAGAAAACTACGTGTAATTACTTATTTAGAATAATTACTATTTTATTTTCCTATATAGTTTCAAGCAGATCAATTATCCACTCTTCTTTTTCATCACTTTCGATTGTGAAAATTAACACAACAATCATAAATTATAAACTATTATTAATAAATTAAAGCAAATGAGAAGAGTTAGAAAAACTTTATAAAGAGCCGAAGAACAACGACAACGACGAGGAGTAAAAATGAACGGTCGTAAAATTGTTGAAACCAAATAAAATATAAAGCAAATATTTGACCTAATAGAAGGATAAAATTGTCCTTTTACATAGATTTCAACTATTATGAATTCAAATATCACCTCCTCCATCAGGATTGTGATTTCTTAAATTTTAGTAATCAATAACAAGGTTTTAGTAATATATTCATATTCCAAATATATTTTTACACCACCAAACGTTATTAATCAATTTTATGAAATCGATTTCGCGAAATTGATTCCAATTTCATTTACCAATCGAGGCCTAAGATGAGAACCAACAGAGAGGATTTGGCTTTAGCATCTACAAGTTGATTATTTATGTAAAGAAGAATTGAAGCAAAACATGGAATTACATAACACCATTATTTGGATAAAACGTGTGATAACGCCGAAATTGAATTTTGGAATGATAGTGGTGGTTGTGGTGCTTTCTTCTTCTTATGCCTGATAATGGCTACATTATTTTGTAGGCCACGCCATCACAGCCAATCAGTGGTAGTAGGAATTAGCGTATCGTCAATTCAGATTTTGAGTTTAGTGGTGGTGGTGGGGCGGCAGTTGTGGTGGTGTATTGTTTAATAACGACGTAATTGAGGTGGTGTAGGAACGATGGGACTTGGTGGTAATTTGAATTGTCTGGGTTGCAGTGTTGGTGTTGAAACTTGAAAGGTTGTGGAGACGGTAACAAGCTGTGTTTTTGCAGTGTTTGTATTAAAATTGCTCCTGGAAATTCTTTCGGCAGGACGGAGGTAGTATCCTGTATATAGATTTTATGATTTTTAAGTGTTAACCACAGTAATTTTATAAACGAGTACAAGGCTAGAATGTTAACACAAGTACAATTCTCAATTTAAAATGAAATTATTTAAATCAAATTTATAAAAATATTAATATTTAAAATATCTATTTCGGGTGTGAGAATTCGGCTACAAAGCTTATATGTTGTAGGGGTGTAAATTTAAACCGCCGAACCGCGAAACCGAACCAAACCAAACCAAACTGAGCGGTTTGGTTTGGTTTTAGACTAGGGTGGTTCGGTCATGGTTTGCAAATTTTATAAATCGATCGGTTTGGTTCGGTTTGTGGTTTTAGGGGTGAAACCGAACCAAATCGAACCGAACCAAACCGTTAAATATATATATATATATATATATATATATAATATTCTTGTATATATATAATCTTATTCTTGTTATTAATAGTCATTTGATTTGTCTTGAAAATTTTGAATTGTTTACTGAAATCTTAAAAACCTAAGAGTAAAGATGGTAATCTCACGCCTTTGTCTCTCACCTCTCTCTTTTTTTCTCACCTCAACGCAATGTCGTCCCTCACCATTAGTCTGTCATTGTCCCTCTCATCTAGTTCTCTCCCTTCACCTCTCTAATATTCTTTCTCACACTTCATAGAAACAAAATATACTCTTAACTATCGTAAGATATCTCTTGACTTTAACGAAATTAGTCTCAAATTTCTTCTTCTTCTTTTTAAATATTTGAAAATTGACATTGACTTTTTCTTTTTCAATATCTCTTCAGTGGTTTTGAAAAAAAAAATTAATCAAAAAATAAATTTCTTTAAACCATAAAATCGAACCGAACCAAACCAAACCGAATAGTTTGGTTCGGTTCGGTTTCGAGTCTCAGGCGGTTCGGTTCGGTTTAAAAAAATGAAACAGATAGGAGGCAGTTCGGTTTGTGATTTTGGTATAAACCGAACCATTTACACCCCTAAATTATGTTGACTTATAAGGCATTAGTGACTAGGGGTGGGCAAATGGGTTTGGGTTTCGGCTTTTTACCCGACCCGAACGGGTTGCAACAGAACGGTTCGGGTTATTTTGCGAAATATTGGGTTTTGGGTTTTATCCGAACCCGAATAGTATATATCGGTTCGGGTATCGGGTAACTAATCTACTACCCGAAAAAATTATGGGTACCCGAATTTGTGTACAGATTTAGGCAGCAGCATTTTGAGTAGGCATTTTGAGAGCCCAATTTGAGTAGGCGCAGATTTTTAGAGCCCAATTTGTGTACGATTTATGGGCGGTTGGGCTCTTGTTGGGGCACTGGCATAGTGTTGGGCCTGCTATGTAGGTATTTTGGTTACCCGAAAACCGAACCCGAACTACCCGAAAATATCGGGTACCCAAATATCTCGGGTTTCTAGTTGACTTGTTTGGGTTCGGATAGTTTTTTCTCATACCCGAAACCCGAAAACCCGAACCCAAACTACCCGAAAAACCGAAAATCGACCCGATGCCCACCCCTATAGTGACTCGTAGGAGAGATCGAATTTGGTACCTGATTTGATACCTACCACCAAATGTTAAGACCAATCCTACATAAGACCCCCGGTGGTTAGTGCTGTCAAAACGGGTCAGTGGGTTGGGCTGATTCGTAATCTGTCATAACCCGCCACTAGGTGGGTTGGGTTGGGCTGACTCGTCAAATGAGCGGGCTAAAATATCTCAACCCAACCCAACCCGCCATGGGCTACAGGTTAGGGTGAGCTAGCCGGCAAAAAAAAAATCTTAAATAAACTCAATGTCTAACAAATTAAAGTAAAAAAAAAAAAAAACATATCACAACTATTATTAATTTTTAATTAATGAAATAAAAATTCAAACAAAAGGCCAAAAAACAATCTAACAAATTAAAGTCAAAAAAGTTAAGGGAATATAACTACACTTCATAAAAATTAAAGAGTCAAACTAAATTTATATAGTCAAGCAATTTGGCGGGTTAGCCCAACCCAACCCAACTCGCTGGCCCGACGGGTTCAACCCATTTGACCCGCCTCCTAGACGGGATCAAAATGTATCAACCCAACCCAACTCATTTTGATGGCGGGTTGAGCTGGTCCGACAGGTTCAACCCATATTGACAGTTCTACCGGTGGTGTGTCAAGTGTTACAATTGCTATATATTCAAGTGGTTTGTTTTGTTTTCATTGGATAAAATTTCAACGTAACTAAAGATGAGTAAAATTTCACACCACATCTATAAGATGATGCGATGTGACCATCTGAATAAATGATTTTCCATGCCTATTGCTCATTATGTAGCTCAATATTGTTGCTAACTAACAAGACTCATTTGCTCTTTTGATATTTGTTAAAGTTTCGTAATTAAAACATTTTAGGAAAAAATACCAAAAAAGTTATTAGAAAAAAAAATCCAAAAACTCTCAAAAATAATTCATGATATTTGGTGCAACTTATTTTAATTGATAAACTCTTAACAAATACCATAGCAAAGTCCAATAAGAAAAAAACTAATCTTTCATTTCTTAGCAAGAATCTTAATTCATAAACAATCTAGAAGACTTCAATAATGTAATTTCTAAAAAAAGGAGTTGAAAGTAAAATTTAAAGATTTGGGGTTGTAAGGGCGTCCACAGGCCTCCATCGACTCCCTAAAATCAATTTTAAAGATTTTTAGAGATTTTTACCCTTGATCCTACAAGTTCCTCTAGTCTACCCTTTATCTCTAAAATCAACTAAATCACCCTCTAAATATAGGGGGAGTTTTAACATGAATAGTGACTCAAATCCTCTACATTTTCCTTACTTTATTTGAGCACAATATACTTTTATTTAATATTTTGGAATAAAAATTATTAAAATATACTCTCTGTCATTAAATTATTGTCTTTTTTTTTATCCGTTCCAAAATAATTATCTTATTTTTTTTATCCGTCCTTAAATAATTGTCTTATTAAAAAAAGAATAAAAAAAGATTAAAAAAAAGGAGTATTGCTTTTCTAAGAAAATCCATTTCATGAAAAATGTTAAATACGTGCATTATGGATAGTAGGGGTGATCACGGTCCGGTTTGGTCCATTTTTCGTAAAAAAAATAGAGAATCGGAACCGAATCAATACTCCGATTTTTAAAAAATTTAGAACCAGAACCAAACCAAGATTTATGAGAATCAATACTTCGGTCTGGTTTTAATTGGTTCGGTCCTCCATATTTTTCGGTTCTAATGGAATAAACTTTTTTAATTTTTTGAGGTGACAAACAAATAATAAAATTTAATATTTCATACAACAATTAAAAAGTATACAATAATGATAAAATATTAAAAATACAAACAAGCTCACAAAAGAAAAAAGAATGATAGTACATCGACCATTCAATAATTAAAAATGTTATAATATTGTAATCAACAAATTACCAATTTTGCTAATAGAGAATAGGGAAAGAAAAATGTTTGCAAATGCATAATACAGACACACAATAATGCTAAGTGCTTCTTAGTCATATTGTCATACTTCCATTGTCTATTGAATTTCTATACCCAATAAGAAATTTTACACAAAACTAAAAATAGAAATTAAATTTTTTTAAATATTAATTTATATATATATTGTAATATATATTGGTCCAGCCCGGTTCAGAACCAATCTAAAATTTTTAAAACTGGGACCGAACCAAATAAACGATTCTACTAAAAATCAGAACCAGAACCAAACAAAAAATATTGGTTCGGTCCACTTTTTTTGGCTCGGTCCGGTTTCATTGGTCCAATCCGATTTTTGAAAAATTCTGCTCACTCCTAATGGATAGGCCCATAAGTCATCTAAGAAATTAAACCATTTTAGGAAAAAATACCAAAAAAGTTATCAGAAAAAAAAAATCCAAAAACTCTCAAAAATAATTCATGATATTTGGTGCAACTTATTTTAATTAATAAACTCTTAACAAATACCATAGCAAAGTCCAATAAGAAAAAAACTAATCTTTCATTTCTTAGCAAGAATCTTAATTCATAAACAATCTAGTAGACTTCAATAATGTGGTTTCTAAAAAAAGGAGTTGAAAGTAAAAGTTAAAGATTTGGGGTTGTAAGGGAGTTATTGCTTTGAGTTCAAAAAAGAATAAAAAAAGATTAAAAAAAACGGAGTATTGCTTTTCGAAGAGAATCCATTTCATGAAAAATGTTAAACACGTGCATTATGGATAGTAGGGGTGATCATGGTTCGATTTGGTCCATTTTTCGTAAAAAAAATAGAGAATTGGAACCGAACCAATACTCCGGTTCTTAAAAAATTTAGAACCAGAACCAAACCAAGATTTATGAGAATCAATACTTCAGTTTGATTCTAATTGGTTCGGTCTTGCACATTTTTCGATTCTAATGGAATAAACTTTTTTAATTTTTTGAGGTGACAAACAAATAATAAAATTTAATATTTCATACAACAATTAAAAAGTATACAATAATGATAAAATATTAAAAATACAAACAAGCTCACAAAAGAAAAAAAATGATAGTACATCGACCATTCAATAATTAAAAATGTTATGATATTGTAATCAATAAATTACCAACTTTGCTAATAGAGAATAAGGGAAGAAAAATGTTTGCAAATGCATAATACACACACACACACACACAATAATGCTAAGTGCTTCTCAATCGTATTGTCATACTTCCATTGTCCATTGAATTTCTATACCCAATAAGAAATTTTATACAAAACTAGAAATAAAAATTAAATTTTTTAAACATTAATTTATATATATATATATATATATATATATATATTGTAATATACATTGGTCCGGTCCCGTTCAGAACCAATCTAAAATTTTCAAAATCGAGACCGAACCAAATAAACGGTTCTACTAAAAATCAGAACCAGAACCAAACCAAAAATATTGGTTCGGTCCACTTTTTTTTTGGCTCGGTTCGGTTCGATTTTTGAAAAATTCTGCTCACTCCTAATGGATAGGCCCATAAGTCATCTAAGAAAATCAATATTGTTGCTAACTAACAAGACTCATTTGCTCTTTTGATATTTGTTAAATTTTCGTAATTAAAACATTTTAGGAAAAAAATACCAAAAAAGTTATCAGAAAAAAAAATCCAAAAACTCTCAAAAATAATTCATGATATTTGGTGCAACTTATTTTAATTAATAAACTCTTAACAAATACCATAGCTAGAGTCGGCAATGGGTTGGGTCGGCCACCAACCCCACCCATCGGGCCACGCCTTGAAATCGGGCCGGCACCAATTTATATCGGCCTTTAAAACTAAAGCCCAAAATATCGGGTTGGACCGGGCCAACCCGCGGCCGACGCATTATTTCGGGCCAATTTGCACTAATTTTAACATTTTTGTCGCCCCATACGTAAGCCCATCGGGCCGAGCCTTAAATCGGGCCTGGCCACCAAAGTTGCATCGGGCCTAAAAACTAGAGCCCACCCGTCCTAAAGTCGGGTTGGTGGGCTAGCCCATTGGGCGGGCGATTTTGGCTCTAACCATAGCAAAGTCCAATAAGAAAAAAACTAATCTTTCATTTCTTAGCAAGAATCTTAATTCATAAACAGAAGACTTCAATAATGTAATTTCTAAAAAAAGGAGTTGAAAGTAAAATTTAAAGATTTGGGGTTGTAAGGGCGTCCACAGGCCTCCATCCACTCCCTAAAATCAATTTTAAAGATTTTTAGAGATTTTTACCCTTGATCCTACAGGTTCCTCTAGTCTACCCTTTATCTCTAAAATCAACTAAATCACCCTCTAAATATAGGGGGAGTTTTAACATGAATAGTGACTCAAATCCTCTACATTTTCCTTACTTTATTTGAGCACAATATATTTTTATTTAATATTTTGGAATAAAAATTATTAAAATATACTCTCTGTCATTAAATTATTGTCTTTTTTTTTATCCGTTCCAAAATAATTATCTTATTTTTTTTATCCGTCCTTAAATAATTGTCTTGTTTGAAATTTTCATAGGTTAGGAGATCATTTTTACCATTTTACCCTTATTTTTTTCTCTATTTTAATTATGTGTTATATACACATGGACATTAAAAGAAACTACACATTATACCAATATTAATAATTAAGTCAGTTATTTTTTGTTAATCAGTGTGCCGAGTCAAATAAGACAATAATTTAGGGACGGAGAGAGTACAATATATTTTTCATAGTACTCCCTCCGTCCCTAAATTATTGTCTGAGTTGATCCGGCACACGGATTAAGAAAACTCAATTGACTTGATTATTAATATTAGAATAGTATTGAAATAGTGTGTTGTTTCCTTTAATGTCTATGTGTATGTGGCCCATAATTAAAGTAGGAAGAAAAAGTAATGGTAAAATAGTAAAAGTGATGTTCTAAAAAGGAAAGTTTCAAACAAGACAATTATTTAGGGACGGACGAAAAAGAAAAGGAAGACAATAATTTAGGGACGGAGGGAGTATATAAAATTTAAAATATTTTATTTTAATTGTGGTGAAAAATATAAATAAAAAAGAAAAATATAATTGTTTGTTAGTTGAGATGAGAGATATTTAATTTTTAGAGGGTTATATAGAGAGTGCTTGTTGGAGTGAGTTTTTTTTAGAGTGTTAAAAAAGTAAAACTTGAACGGAAAATGAGGTGTTTAGAGTGCGATATAGAGATATATAAAGAGTGCTTATTGTGGACGCTCCAAGGGAGTTATTGCTTTGAGTTCAAAAAAGAATAAAAAAAGATTTAAAAAAAGGAAATTGCTATTCTAACCCCCATAATTACTAAGTATACCCCCTTATCATTATTACAAAATTGCCACAATTTTAAAAGACTATATTACCCTTAAAAATTTTAAGAACCTAAGATACTGTGCGGCACCCCCGGCCGCACGCCCTAGATGGCGGCACCCCAACCGCACGCCCTAAGGTATGCGGACACGCCGCACATTCTTAGTGCGGCGAGGGTGCCGCACACTACGTGAATACCGGTCCCGCCTTGCATCAACTGAATCGGAGACCGCGATGAAATGATGGGGACATGACCTGAGATGGAGGAAATGCTGTTAGATCTTTTTTTATTGGTTTGGAATTAGCCTTGGTTTCGATTTTTGATTGGATTAAATTTATTGTTTGTGATTGTCATTGTTTATTGTTTTCTCTGTTTCGATCTCTTTTGCTTTCTATTTTGGATCTGCAGCTTCAGATTTGTTGCAATTTGGATTGAGTGTTGGCGATCTGATGGTACCTTGGTAATTAGATCTTGATTTCATCTTTTAATAGTGCAAAAAAGAAGAAGAAGAAGAAGAAGAAGAAGAAGCAAAAAAGAAGAAGAATAATTGGGAATTTATTGTTAAAGGATAAAATAGGAAAAAAATGGGGGTATACTTAGTAATATAAGAGGTATAATATTTAAAGGGAATAGACTTAATAAATGGGTAGACTTAGTAATTTTGGGGGTAGGAATAGCACTACCCGGAGTATTGCTTTTCTAAGAAAATCCATTTCATGAAAAATGTTAAACACGTGCATTATGGATAGGCCCATAAGTCATCTAAAGCCCAACAACACTAGACCTGCACCGCCGAAACACTACTCTATTTCACACGAACCACTGAACAAGTGTCACTTCTACGTATCGCTGGCATGCAATTGTCAATTGGTAAACGTGCCAGAAACTACCACTAATTATTTGGGGTTTTTTTTTTTCACAAATGACCTAGTCAAACTCTTTAATATCTTATTTGACCTAATTTATTCCAAAACAAATTATATAACCTCTTTTTATTTGAAAACTCCAAAATACCTTCTTTTTTTGAATGACTCAAACATAATTTAAACGATTCACGAAGTCGTTTAAACGATTCACGGATTCGTTTAAACGATTAATGAATTCGTTTAAACGATTCACGGGATCGTTTAACCGATTCAAAGGGAGACGATGAGAGGAAGATGGAGGAAGACAAAGATAGGGCTTCATGGTAGTAGATGGGAGGAAGACGGAAGAAGACTTACAAGATCCATGGCAGTAGAGGGAGACGATGTCGTCGGAGACGGAGTAAGACGGCGACGATGTGGTTGGAGATGGAAGGGGGTGACGACGACGATGGGAGGAAGACGGCTTTGGTTTAAGAAAGGAAGCCGAGATTTGAGAGAGAGTGAGACTGAGTTAGGTTTTAAAGGCTTTGGGGTATTATAGGAAGTTTGTGTTAATTTTTAATCAAAGGTCAAATAAATTATTTTATCGAGTCAAAAGACTGTACTTGATATATACCACAATTATTTGAGCGTATATTTAAGATACATATACTTGGATGTGAAAAATAAAATTTGTAAACATTATTAAAGTGAAACGTACTGAAAAAACCATAATAGAGTCTTTTTATAACAAGAAGATTTACTTTTTTATTTATAAAACCATGATAGGAAAATCAAAAATATTCATCAAAGAGTAATATTATGTGTACTTAAATAGTACTCTTTCCGTTTCAGACAAAGAGTCTACTATACTATTTTAGAATATTTCACTTAAAAAATTCACTTTAAAAAATTATGTTTACAATTTTCATTAAACTTCCATCTTTACCCTTCACATATGCTATAAACAACTTAACTATGCTAAAATATTTTTGTAATAATGACCAACTTCAATACTATTTATAAATCTCTTAAATATTAGATTTTTTAAACATGGACTCTTTGTGTGGAACGGAGGGAGTATTAAATTTTTTGCACCAAATAATGTGTAAGTTGATGTAGCAGCTGATATGATACAAAAATAAAATAAAAAATTATAATTAATGCATCACATCAGTTGCCACATCAACTGACACATCATTTGGTGAAAAAAATTAGTACTCCTTTCTTTAGGTACCCATAACATTACTCATTCACCAAATTCATAGATCCTTGTATACCTTGCTTAAGGGATAACACACATTTGATGATTTCTATGAATATTTTCGACTAATGTAGCATTCTTTTACCCCGCCTTATCGAATAAAAAGTTGTAACGCTCCCTTGTCCGGAGTAGCGCAGCTTGACCAAGGAGGTGAAGGAGCTGAAAGGGCCGTTACCATGAGTTCTTTTTGGATTTTGCTATGATACTTGTTCAAGTAATTCGACTAAAAAATTTATTATATTTGAAATTATTTATCATGCATTAGAGGAGTGTTTCTAATGTATTACAAATGAGTTTCAATGCAACCAATTATTTTACTAATAGAAATTTAAAAATACCATACAATAATTGTTAATTTTTGTTCTATTTTTTCATAATTTCTTCAACAGAGAAATTGCATTTAGGTCACAACGATGACACTTCTAACCTACTACTTGTTCTTAGAAAAATCAGGGGAGAAATTGTACTAATAAAGCAATTCAAATATGTACTCACTCCGTTTCAGACAAAAATTTATTTTTCTTTTTTAGAAGTTAACATATGACTAAATCAAATAAAAGTTTTACCCACTTTACTTATGTTTTAAAAAATAAAATTTCATTACTTAAAAATTACCTTAAGAATATTATGGATTACATCTTTCATAATTTTGTAAGAACAATTAAATTTCTGTAAATTATCAGTCAAGCTTCAACTAATTTGACCCAAAAGAGTTAAAAATAAATTATTTGCCTGGACCGGAGGGAGTATTCACTACTCCCTTCATCATACAACAAATAATATTACAAGTTTTCTCTTTCATATGCTTTTAAGAATAATTTTAATTTAAAAAAAATATATTTATAGTTCAATTTTAAAAAAGATCGTTCTTTTCTCTTTAGATTTGTCTATAAAAAAATCTCATTTTTTCAAAAAAGAATATAAAATTTGAAGAAGTTACAAGTGATAAAGCAACAATTTTAAAAAGTTTAACTTGTCAAATAAAATTAATTTTTTATTACAGAAAAAGTATAAATAAATAAAATTATATTTTGAAAAATCTAACTTTTTAAATAAAGTTATTTTTTAAGTAAGTAGGGAGTATTTAGTTTAGCTTAATTGACATCAAGGAGTAGAATAGTCTTAATTAATAGTGACATTAATTAATCTAACTTTCAAAGTTGTAGTATAAGCTTGACTTTAGTTGACGATACAAGCTCACCTTTTGTCACTTCTAGACTTCTAGTTGCCTCATTTAGAAACTTTCAAATCCACCATCCTCATAAATATTATCCTTTCTCACTCTCTCTCGAGCTCTTCTAGGTAATCTGCTAGTTTAGTTTTGTTTTGTTTTTCCCCCTCACGTTTAATGTCGCATTTTCATCAATAATTCACCCGTGATCTCCGCACATATTCACACGTAGAGAGAGAAAATAGCTCGAGAGAGATTGTGAAGTAATGGAGACTGCGGAAGCTGAGCTGCAATGGCGGAAAGACGGAGATGAGGAGGAAGTAGAAGATGAGGAGGCCGAATTGCAAGGACGAAAATCTCGAATTCAAACTCAACAAACTGCTATTGATAACACTACCAGTCTGGTCAGTAAGGGTGATTCCGACGACAATGGCGGATATGTAGTCAACTCCTCCGCGTTGCCTACAAATGGAGCTGACGATGTTCGACGACAAGTTGAAGAAGAGCTGAAAATTAGTGCCAACGGTGTTAAAATTGATGATCTCTATGGGATGAATATTGGCGTAGGAGACGTTGAGCGAAAAGGATCCGAGTATAGTGTTTACTATGACAAGGATCAAGGTAATACATTCATATTTAATTCACTGTGTTTATCTGTTGTTTGTATGTATCGCTGTAGTTTTTGGTAGTTTTCGTCGAAGACGGACCGTCTCCGCCGTCTAATATAATTGTCACGTGGAAGACGGCGGTTCCGTTTCGTTCGTCTTTCTCTCGATCATCTTATTTCATGGTTTACTTTATATTGTGTATACTGTGTACAATGAGAACTGTAGAAAGTGAAAATGTTGATTATGACCTTATGCCCCACCGTGACGCCTCTTCCGACCCTACCTGTCGATCGGTCGGAAGGAGAGCAAGGCGCCGTATTCCCCTCTTCTCTTCCCTGATCTCTCTCTCTCTCTCCATAATTTAGTGGAAATGAGTCCATTTTCCAATTTTGGATACGGACTGAGCCAACGCTCTTCTTGTTTGAGGTATTGATCGTAGTTTCTTTAAATGTCTGTGTGTTTGCCATGTTTAGACGAGATATCAGTTACTGCTTTTATTGTGCGCGAGTGAACACTCTTTAAGACGATCGTTGCTCAGGCAGTAGTCTATTGAGCTATAATGATCATAGGCGCTAAATGACGTACCCAATTAGTCCGGCCAAATATTCTTGTTGTTAGACTGAAAAGTTGTAAGGAGATATTTTATCTGTGATTTTAACCGGTACAACCGCAGTGGCTTACCTTTGAGACTAAGCTTCCTGATTTTATGAACTCTACTCTCTGTATATGTTTGATTAGATGATGAGTCAAGATTCACTGGCAATCTTAAGCATTTACTCCCCATTGCAAACTTTTTTGTTATTAAATATAGACATACAGCAACAGTTTGTCAATTCAGTTGTAGGATTCTGGTGGCATTTCAATCTTGTACCCAGATTTATCATTTTTCTTTATTTGTTAATTTTCCATGAGTTTTCCTATGTTATCGTGATACTGCACAAGCATATTACTATAATTTCTTGTGGGAAAGTGGCTTCACAAGGCTCCTGTGCTAGTAGAAAGGCTCAAGGCATTAAGTCCTAAGTCTGATTAGTAACTTATTCTTAAGATTTAAGTAAAACATCTGCATATTAAATGAAAAAAGAGCTGAATTCAGATATCTCATTCAAATATGTCCTGTGGAAACTATTGGCTTACTATGATATATAGGCTTCCCCCCTGAACTTATATACCACCTGCATTATCTCTCTCTCTCTCTCTCTCTCTCTGTGTAGGATAACCTTCAACTGGAGGTTATTGATATTGATGACATGACATGTTTCGTTAATTGTCAGAGAAACTGTTAAAATACGACTTCTTAGGTTGCAAGAGGATTGCCTATACCACTTTGAACTGGTAGTGACTAGTGAGCCTGTCCTTTTAGTTTTTGTGAACCTCCTGATCTGGAAGACATTATACATACATAAGAAGTCATTTGAATCAACATTGGACCGACTCTTGTAACTTGTTACACTCCGTTATTACTTGACCAGCCTGCTTATGATTTCAAATGCTGACAAATGGCTTTACTGCTGATACATGGTAGATTCTACCACCTCTACTTGAAGTAGCAGTAATATGGACAAAACATGTGCATTCAAGTACTCAAATCACCATCTGAACACTTATTCTACTTTCTTCTGCAATTTTCAAGCCTCTTGTTCATTTCCTGATTCGTTTTCTACATAAACCAGCTTTATGTATTTATAAGCATACCGGTCGTTGTATCTTGCTTATGGACCATGCGGATTGATTTGCTACAATCTCCGCTAGTATCAGACAGCATCGGCAATTATTTTATATTGCAATCACTTTTTTTGTTTTTGACTGAAGGAAAATGGAAATGTCGATTCTGCTCTTGGGACTTTCAACATGGAAATGGTTTGATTGATCATATGCAATGTGTTAAGCGGCACGGGCATATGCTGATGAATGCTAAAACCTTAGATCAACAGGGACCCTGTTTCATTCATGAAACTGAAGGTCAGTAAATCATCAATCATCTTGTGATTTACGGAAAATGAATCGGCAGTTCAATAAATTAGTAAAGTTGTCCTCGCCTATGGATACGAAAGTTTCTTTATACTAATAGAGTGGGACTAAGCGATTGCCAAAGTTCTTGGTTGCTTCCACCAAATGCTACTTAATATGTGGATTATTAAAGAAATGCAGGAAAAGGAACTCTACAGCATGTGCTGGTAATAGCATGTTGGTTTTAGGCTTATTAACCTGTACACGTTGCTTCCATATCAAAAGGACAGTTCAGGACAAAATGTTGAAGCAGCTTGGGTTCAAAGGTCACATTTAATGCAAGAGATCCTTCAGCTTTTAGCCTACTTTTTATATTACTAAAGATTAATGAAGGACTAGTTGTCTCTTCTCTTTCGGAGTTTTTTATTGATGAACTAATTTGTAACTTGTTCCCCTGTGATGTTGTGGGGGTTTGTTTCTTATTTGCAGTTTCTTTTTATATTTTTGTGGCTTGACCCTTTTTCATAGCTTGATATTCTTCTCATAGAGATTTTGGTTTATGTTTGTGACTGTGTTCTACATCTGAAAAACCAGTTCTTTGTAATGGACAGTTTATGTGCTATATGATTGCAGGTGTTGCATTCGGTTATGAATTACCTGTGAAGGAGCAGACTAGAGTTGAATGCTATGTTCAAAAAACTCCTGCAGATGACACTTTAGATGTGACGTTAGATTGTTCTGACATTGGTAATGGTTTCATCTCTGCAATTGACAATCAGCATGAGGAACATCCAAAGCATGAGATCGTCTCCACTTCCAGCATTCAGTCTTCTGAAATATCATTTGAAGAAATTAACAACACAAGTTTCAAGTCGTATAGCAACAAAGCAATAGATATCCCTGATATTGACCTGATAGAAGATGGTGACAATGAAGCAACTGAATTAGATGTTGAGACTGTGTTAAAGAAGCAGGACACACATGACTTGTTTTGTCCTAATTGTAATTCTTGCATCACCAGAAGGGTAATTCTACGTAAAAGGAAACGCAGAGTTCGAACTGCTGGGGAAGATGCAAAACGTAACAGGTTGGATGTTATTTCAGATGATGTAACCAGTGATCAAGCTCGAAGTGAAGTTAATTTGGATGACAATCTGCCACCTGCATCAAATGATTATGATCGCGATCTAGGACCAGATGTATTCAGATGCTTGTCGTGCTTCAGCATTTTCATTCCTAAAAGTACGGATCTTTTCCAGCACGGAAAAAGAATTGAAGTGTTCATTATTATAGGAAATATTAATGTGCCCTGGTGACACTTGTTAAGAGTATTTAGAAATGTTTTATATAGTGAACGTCCACTAATGCATTGGGATCATTCATCAATGAGTTGGTGAGTGT
The DNA here is from genome assembly GCA_016624345.1 of Platycodon grandiflorus. Taxonomy (NCBI): domain Eukaryota; kingdom Viridiplantae; phylum Streptophyta; class Magnoliopsida; order Asterales; family Campanulaceae; genus Platycodon; species Platycodon grandiflorus. Next base: position 1,549,084 of record CM028364.1, on the reverse strand, counting down.
TCCCAGCATAAACCAAGTGCTCCGGCGAAAACTGCTAATCAGGACCTTATTATGTTAGCTATAGCGTTGAAATATGATACTATCATTCGGATACAACCTTCTTTTTATGTTGTCCATGGAATCTGTTTGAATTCATGAGAACTGTATTGTCAATCCCTCAATTAGTTATTGTAGAGGTAGAAATCTTCCTTTGATGTTTAATATAGCAGATGAAAAAATGATATCAGCACTGTGGAATTCATTGTAGAAACTTAACTTGATAAGTTAACTCCACCACTCAGAAGAGCGTATGTTCTGTAGTATGTTGTTTGAATAGCAATGAGATCCCTCATTGGTCATCTCTCTTATGAAGTTCATATAAGCATCTTTGCAGTTAAGGAGTAATACAGATCAGAATGATGTGAAATATATAAATTCACCTTGCATCTGCTTAAAGTTCATTTTCATACAAAGGTCACAACCATTACAATATGCACATATGTCGCTAAAATATGTCCTACTCAGATTTATCACTGTGCGCCAGTAGCATGTTCAATTGTGTAGCTCTTTATATCTTGGCCAGTTATAAGATTTAGTTTCTATGTTTTATTGATTTGCAGGGGATGGCATCTCACAGTTCTGGATGTTTGGTGATAGAAGCAAGAAGGAAAACATGCAAGATTCTCAGAAGATACCAGCTGTGAAAAACAACTGGTTTTCTTCCATTTTTGCATCAAAGAAGGGGGCAATGTTGACTGAGCCAGGTACATACAATTGCAACCTTATCACTTGTTTTACTCGGCCCTACATTAATATTTTAATTCAACCTTCTGCTAGTAACTTTATCTTTTTCGTTCACTTAATAAATTATTTTGCAGAAGAGAGCTTAAATGAAATTTACTTGTGAAGCAATGTCCCAACCAGAATGAAAACATCTGTGTAAATCATGTTTTTTATTCTGTTCTGTCTACGGTCCTATTCTGTACCACAAATTCTCTGGCTATTATGTTCAGCTGTTAGTAGTAATCTTCATGACATGTCTTGCAAACATGTAATGTTCTACACTTCTATGACTTACTATTGCCACTGAAATGTTCTTTCTACTGTTGTTTTACCACGCAACCATATTATCATTCACATTTCATTGACCTTTTCTTATGGATAGTTTATTTGTTACTAGTAAAATTGTTGTATACGAATGAAATGCACTCTCTTCTAAGCAATTTACAAGCATTCTTTCTAGCTTTGCTGTATACATGTTGATGATAGAGAGCATGCAATAAATATTAGTTCAGGACTCTACTTTTATTTCATCTATCAAAAGAATATCATCAAGTAAAACGTCATCTTGTGTGTGTCCAGTCAATTCACACAGAGCGTTTACTTTCCCTCCTTAGATGCCATGATTGAGTATTTCGCTGTTACTCCCTCCGTCCCCAAATGAGTGCCCTTTTTTGATGAATTTTTGTCCCAAAATGTGTCCCCTTTTCTATGAAGTTAATAAATTCACCTTTGCTATCTATTATGTCCCAATGTGCAATTGTGATAGTATAGTGGTGACACTAAGGGCATTCATGTATTTACTAATAAAATGACCTAAAAGTCCACTTCTTTAATTTTTGCAAAAAACTAAAAAGGGAGACTCAATTTGGGATGGAAGGAGTATTATTTATTATTTGTGCCCCCACTGGAAAAGGTTCCTGGATCTGCTGCTGATTATGGACGGGAAGTGTTGCAACCAAAAAACAATGTCACAAATGTTTAGTGAGATATACAAGAATTAAATCTTGTGTGATGGTGGTCAGGTTTGACATTACATAGCATGGGCAAATTGAACAAGAGATCATATGTCCCTACGTAGGAGCATTAGTTGAAAGAAAGTACTGAAATAACCATAAATGCCAAGTGGCAAGCCGTTTTAGTGGCATTAACCAAGTGAGAATATTTTGGTGACTGTTGTGTTCGAACAGGCTTTTTTTTTCTGCTTCTTGAGCTAATCCTTACTTGATTTGCTGATGCAGGAACTGGTCATAGTTCAGATGTGGTCAAGAGCAATGTTGGAGCTCCACATAAACTGGATGAGCCAAAAGGTCAAACCTCATCCAGACAAGAAGCTCCCACGCATGCTGCTGGTCATCGAGTGGATATGCGGTATAAAAATGCAGGAGCAGTTAATCCATCTTCTCAGTTTGATGACCCAAAAGGTCGAGGCTCGTCGACACAAGATAGTCGATTACACACTCCGACTTTTGTTATTGGACTTGGAAATAGTAGGGTATCTGACACTCAAGGAGTTACAGATAATAATGTACCTTCTTTAACGCAAGTACCCTTAGAACCTGGGGAACCAATCCTAAATACAGAAGAGAAGTTAGACGATGCCGTTGGAAAAAAAAAAGGTATGTCCAAGCTAATCAGGTTTTCCTCTGCAGGGTCAATGAAAAGCCCAGTGAGAAAGTGCTTTTTTCTTTTAAACAAAATTAGAATTGTAAATCCTTAGCTTGATACAAAGTTGGCTCAATAGGCCGTGCTTTTCCTTCTTGCCATACTTGTTTAAGCAATTAGATTGTTGATTTCGCTATTTTGCCATGCCCCATGAAACTTCCATTAGTCAAGCAATATGCAAAGGCTATTGTGTTATCCCCTTTTTCTCTTCGTTTTGTTTTTATATGTTTTTTAATAATGGAGATGGCTTGTGGTGTAAAGATTTTGAAACGATCATCCTAGCATCCTGCATTGATAGCCTAATGTAATCTGAAATCTTTGATGTCCCCAAATTTGCTGTGAAAGCGTAAATGCTGTACTGATATTACTTGGTCAATCTCTATTAACAAACTTTTATTGAATCTATTGTTTAATATCTTATGAACAATGGCTGAAATGATGATGTATCTTCTCACTGAATAATGGGTGTAAAAACTTATCGTGCTTGATATTATGGTGCAGGAGTGACTGCTGTAGGCCATTCTGAAGCAGATACTCTTGATGAATTGAACTCCCCTATCTTTTCCCGTGAAACACCACATAGTGATAAGAGTGATTCAGAAACATCTCTTGGCAAGCCTCCACTTGTTATTGGAGAGACTGTAGAAAATACTATATCTTCACCTCGACAAGATGGACTGAAGTTTCTCATTCCTTCGAATGTGGGATCTTTGGTTGTCGAAGATTTGCAGAAGGACCAAAAAGTTAATGTGACAGTGCAGAAGAAAACTCCAGGTATTTAGACTTTGAATGACAACCACAATTTAGGAAAACATGCTAATAATGCTTGAAGATATAATACCATAGACCACTATGATTTACTCCTGTATCTCTCTTTGAAAATATGGATGCAAAGTTTTCTTCTGCTTGTATAGATACTGAAGGAGGGATTTACATCATTTGGAAAATTTGACTCCTTTTTTCTTGTTTTTCTTTTATTTTGGGTAAATCACCTAATTCTTTTTGTTAGAATTCATGTACTGATTACTGTGTCTTATTGGATTGTGCAAATGCAGAAGAGAACACTATCCCTTTATTATCATCACCAGCTTTTGCAAAAGCAGAGTCAAATATAGGTGGCAAAGTGAACAATTCAGCACATTTTCCCTCTGGCGATGAGCATCATGCTGCAGCAGCTTTTCAGACTGAATCAGTTGTCATTGAAGCAGAAAATGAAAATATCGAAAGTGAAGGTATGTAAAAACCAAATGAACATTTATTGTACTTTGAAGTACCTCCATTTCCATACTCTTCTTATTACACTCTCTAGTCTCTTCTATCATTATTGCTTTGTGGTAACGCCCTTGACAACATTTGTGACCTTTCAAGCTGAAAGATGTGAAGGTTTCTGCATGTAACTTTTTCTTTTATGATTTCTAAGTTATGACAGTAATTGATTGCATTTATGGGTTATTTTCTACGTACTGCAATTCCTGCCTGGCATGGTTATGCAGGGTTTGTTTGTGTAGGGCAGCTTAAATCCCGCAACCTATGAAATCTTCCTAGGTTAGCCTGACTGTGCCCTTAGTGCAATTCAATTTATGTAACAAAAAGATTGGCTGCTCTTACCAAGAATGTTACGGGTATCTTTCTTGGAAGAAATAATTATCCTTGGTTAGCTGACTAAGTCACTAAGCCCATACTGCAAATTCAGTTGATGTAATGAAAAAATGGCTGTCCTTACCAAGACTGTTAACAGGTGTCTATCTTGGAAGAAATAATAATAGACACTTGGTTGGGCCTATGCTTGGCAGGCTATGTTATTTCTTAACCATGAATGAAAGATGCTTCATATGTCAAATAGGATTATAACTGAACTCTCTCCTTGGCAGGCTATGTTATTTCTTAACCATGAATGAAAGATGCTTCATATGTCAAATAGGATTATAACTGAACTCTCTCCTATAAAGACTCGTTAGAAGCATCTCTTGTGGTTTTCCTTGTTGAGATTTGGCTTTCGTGGCATTTATGCCTTGCATCTCTGCTGCAATATTTTGAGCTTTCCATATGTTTACTTGCAATGCTTGTTACTTCGACATTCTGTTTGAGAGATGATACTGATGAACTTATATTAACAGATGGAGCATATGAAATTTCTCAAGATCGCATTGTCCATCAAAAAGTGAAAATTCATCTGGAGAAGCCTCAGAAATTAGGCAAAGATGCACTTAACTCGTCTACAGAGGATGCTTTATTGCTTCAAGATGGACAGATTAATCTTAGCAAAGATTTGAAGCATGTTTCTGAATTCAATGCAGGTAAAAATCGTATTCCCTCTGTCCCAAAGTAAGTTCCCCCATTCCATTTTCGGAAGTCCCAAACTAAGTGTCTGCTTTCCCTTTATAGAAAGTTTTTTATAACCAATTGTCTATACTCTATAATGTCCTTGTTTATATGAGATAGAAAAGGTACTGGCTCCCATTGATTTAGCACCATTAAGGATATGTGAGGGTTTAAACTTTAAGGGAACAACCCACAGAGTTATACTTTCTTAGAACCCGTGTGAAGTCAAGAATCTCTTATTTTGGGATGGAGGGAATAATAAATAAATTTGGTCTGTAATAGTTGCCATGCAGAATCTGAACTTCCAGATTTATTTACTTTTATGCACAAATTAATAGTTATGTCACAACAGGGAAGGTTTCTATTACAACCTGGGAGTTGTACTTCACGTAGATTTCCTTCCTGTCACAAAGTTTACCCTTCAAAATGATATTTTATCACAGTTTGTGCAGGCAAGGATGCAGTAATAACTGTACAAGTCGAGCAAGTAGATACAGTGCCCTCTCAGAGTCAACAAACTACACTTGTTTCTTCTACAACTGGGGCTTTAGCACAAACTATTAGTGGAGTAGGCGCAGTTGAACAAATAGGCAGCACAGCAAGGGATATTCATAGGTTGGATATAGTTAAAAGTATCATATACGGTGGATTAATTGAATCAATCACCAGTGTAGGTGTTGTGTCGTCTGCAGTTGGTGCTCAAGCTGCCACATGTAAGTACATTATTTCTCTTTTCCCATTTTCACTTGCATTTTGCATTTCCAATGTACAAGTCATCTAGTTAAACCGTTAAATTTATTCCTACTGCTAATTTGATTGCTCAAGAAGGTAAAAGCGTTACTAGTTCAAGTATGATGAAGATCTTGTTCCTTGCATCAAAAAGCTCGCAATACCGGATTCAACCAGCAGCTTGTATTTCAGTAACCAGATTTGCTTCTGTGATGAATAATATGACTCTGTGATGGTTGCATCCAAAAAAATATATGCTTTATATGTCATTTAAAGTGCCCATGTTTTTGCATCTTGTTCCAGCTGAACCGGCAATGCTTTGACCTTCTTGAGCTTATCAATTGATTTTTGAACTATTTACTTAACATGTTATCTTCGATTGAGTCATCAGAACTGGAACAAGTAGTACTAATATTTGCTTCTTATTGCTGCAGTAAATGTTTTAGCTCTGGGACTGGCTAATCTATTTGGTGGACTATTCATCATCGGTCATGATGTGAGTTGAGTTACCTTCTCATTTCAGTTTGCTTGTCGTTTAAAGAATTTACTGCACAAAAGTAACTTGGAAACTTTTCAGAATTTAAGTAGGTAAAAGAAACTGTATCCTATTTTCGACTGGTCAACTTACATGTCGCCCTTGCAGCTTTGGGACCTGAAAAACAAGCATACCAGAGGACCTTCGGATCAAGTAGTTGACCTAGTTGATCGTTATGAACTTTTACTGGGTCGACGAGAGAATTTCTTACTCCACTCAATTGTTGCTGTGTTTTCATACCTCGTTTTCGGATTACTGCCCCCTGTTATCTATGGTTTCTCATTTCGCAAGAGCGATGACAAGGATCTCAAGCTTTTAGTTGTTGCCACAGCTTCGGTTATATGCATTGTGTTACTGGCCACCGGGAAAGTTTATGTTCAGAGGCCACCCAAGTCTTACTTGAAAACTTTAACCTACTATTTTAGTATGGGGCTTATGGTCTCAGGTGCTGCTTATGTGGTTGGCAACCTGATCAACAGGTATTTGGAGAAACTTGGCTTATTCCCGTCAAGTTCAGTTGTCGCTCTAGCTCTTCCTGGTACTAGATTGGCGGAACCAGCTTGGAGATCGTACTGATTGCATTCGATGCTGGAAGAGAATAAAGGTCTCAGACATGAACAAGTGAGGAATTCGAATGGAGGATTCAGAATCCTACGATTTCAGTGCTAAGTATCCACGAAGAAAGGTGTTAAGCATAATTTCAGAATCTTCTCTTTTGCGTTGGACTTTTAGGTTTCAAGTTGTCTTAGTTTGGGTAGTGAACTGAACATTGTGAGAGACGGACCTAAAGTCTGAGTTGGATGAGAAGATTAGTTGAAGTGGCAATAGGCGAAGTGTCTGGCATACTACATTGCATTTCAAGCGAAGCATTTTTGTTGAAGCATTTTTGTTGGTTAAGCATTGGGAAAACTGCGGTTCGATAACTGTGAGCGGACAAAATGGTAGGTCTAAAAGTGATTAAAAACATTTTAGGCCTAAAGCCATATGATAGCAAGCTTACCACCTTCACAGTTATTTAAAATAGAAATAACAAGTGCTTTTAGCACATGGGTAGTTGTAGGTTGTAGCACAGGAATACTTGCATCTTACTATCGATTGGGATGGTGGTGGCTGATGAGAGTCCAGCATTTAAACCACTCCGAGCAAACCCCAAAATTTTTTGAAACCCGGAAAAATGGCGTATTGTTAGAATATTTACACATTTGTATACGTATTTTTTAAAGGTAACCTGCTTTCAGTCAGGGGATCAGCCTTCTTTTAGAAAAGATAGCGTTCTTTCAATGGAGTGTTTCAAATTAGGAAAAAATGCGGATGTTTGCAAAACATAACTAACTACACTGATGATATGTCAATCTAGATTGACACCTCTGTTAGTTTACTTGACAGCATTCACATGTTTTGCAATTTCAAGAACCCCACGTCTGTTAGTTTATTTGACAGCATTCAGATTTATTGCAGATTCAAGAACATGTTCTTGAAAGTACTTGACAGCATTCACAATTTTTGTAAAAAGGCTTAGCTAGTTATACCCCTATAAGAACAAACTACCACTGACTACACTGGATGCCACAAATCCTTCTCCAATCAGCATCAGAATTGAGCCATCTTCTCTAGTCAGGATACTACTACCTTACTGAACTTGCAACTCTATAATGATATTGATACTCACCAAATTGAGTTCTCAATGCAAGCGACACACAAACACAATACACGATGAACAGTATACCACACGCAATCTTATACTCCCCTCCATTTCAAGAAAAGAGTTTACTATTTTATTCTTTAAGTGAAACCCAACTGTGCTAAAGCATTTTAATTTTTTATACGACCAATTCTAATGATAATTATATATCCCTTTAATTATTAGACTTTTCAAACGTTTGACTTTGTATCTTATTACAAAGGACAAAAAATTAATAATCAAAGAAAAATAAACAATGAAATCTTGAGAATGTGTAGAAGTATTTGAACACCAAACTAGGGTATGGTTCATTTTTGATACAATCTCCAGTTGCAACAACCCAAGGTTACTCTCATAAGAAAAAAAACTCAACAGCTAACTCATCATATAAAGTGAAAAAAGAGTATGGCAAGTGAGAATGGGTCGAGAGAATCGTAATCAAATCCTCGCATCCCATTACAGAATCCATCAGACTCAACTATAAAATATGACATTCTCAATCACAAACTCTTGGCATCGGAGCCCTGATTTAGATCTAGCCTGCTTTTACCTCTCTTCATTTTAGCTTTGAACCGAGACTTTGCAAGGAGAGTCTGCACTGTGTTTGCGAAATTCCCCACTGCCATAATTATCAGAAGGACCCCACAAGTAACAACCTGTCAAAAGTAGAATTGAGTTTCTGAGTTCAGCTTGGTGACAAAATAAGAAAACCCAGCACTGTCGAAAGTAAAACAAGTCAAAATAGAACTTTATGATTCCACTTTGTATTACAAAGTCTTCTCACCTGCCACTCAGATATTACTCCAACCATTGCAGTTTGCAGCAACAACAAGCCGACGTAAGCTTCAAACCCCTGAAATCAGCAAACATACTTAAATTTTAACTATATTTTCCCTTGTGCCATTTGTCCACCAGATAACGGATCCTCATTTCGGATCCTCCATAATATAGATGGATGTACTAATTAAATCCACCCACATGATGAACAGAAAACCTTATTCACAATAAGTGGGGCTAACTACCAAAGAAATGTGTGTGAGCTTGGGGTGCGGTCTGCATTTCATAACCATCACAAAAATAAAAAAATAATGCAAAATACTCTTTCCTGATATTTCCTATGAATAAGTGAAATATGTTGTTCCCAGAAAACAAGAATTTCACTAGAGCATCATTGCCTTCATAATTTCAAAGGTAAAAGTAATAATATTGTTCAAGTTGCAATTAACTTTTGCAAAAATCACCTATGTGTCTTGCCTCACAAAGACATCGTTAAATGAATTGAGAAAATCACACAAGGATGCTATATTGACAGTAATGCAACCATCCAGGATATCCACGGGAGAAGGACAATCTATCAATTAATTTTCATGAAACTGTGATTTTTGGCCCTCTGTGGACAGCACCTCTACCTAATAAACATGCCCGCAAGAACATTCATCCACTTTGTACTGACTGGAGGGATGAAGAAGTATACAAGAATGGAAGTAACTCACAAAAGGGGGAAGAAGTGCAAATTATTTATAAGTAGAACTCGCAAATGTGTGATAATTCATATAAAGAACTAGGGGTGGCAATTCGTGCTATTGTGTCGTGTTCGTGCTGCACTATCGTGTTTTTATGTTATCTATCTTATTTGATCATAAATATAATAATAAATGTTATTTTAACTAAATTTTTTATTTCGTACTTTCGTGTCGTGTTTCGTGTCGTGTCGTGTCGTATCGTGTCATTTGTCTCTGTAATTCGTGTTTTTAATCGTGCCGTGTTGGTTCGTTCATTCGTGTCGTGTCAGCCATTGCCACCCCTATAAAGAACACTCCGGTTGATTATTACAATTAGCAAAGGTCAAATCGGCTTTGAATGGAGTATCATGAAGAAATTTGAGAGAAGCGCATCCGCAAATATAAACAGTTTTTTATGCAAGCACTTTCAGGAATTCATTTATAACCAACCAATCTTGACCATTGAAGCTACTTTTATATCCAACTTGACCTCAACAGATGACACATTTTTATTCGGAACCACATTGAGTAGCATAAAAAGATATTATAAAACATGAAAATATTATGCAAATTATGTAGAAACACCAATCATGCAGCTTGAATCACCTGCAAGACAAAGAGTATGGGGCACAATAACCATAATTGACCTTCCACTCCAGCAGTTTCTCCCCACACAACATCCATTCTCCTAGCCTGCAATCAAGAAGAATGGCAGATGAGTGAGAATTTGCACCTAACAATAACAGCCTTAATTAATCATACAGAGATCAAAATTGCAGAGACAAATATTGCAGGAAAGCCCACCAAGAAAATGTCATCTAGTTAGTATCATATAAAGTTTAAGAACAACAAAAATGTACATGGATGCATTATGCACCCGGTTTGCAACTAAGCACAAAAGCGTAGTTGATAGTTCAAGTGAACTAGACAGACCACCTCCCCACCCCCACAAAATAACTGCAGTAAAAAGATATTTCACAATATGGGAAGACAAAAGAGATTCTAGGAGCATCAACACAGCATGCACGAGAACTTTTTGGTGAAACAAGTGATTCGATTTACTGCACCTTGCCAAGTGCAATACGCGTATAGAGTCTCTGCCGCTGGTATCTATTTTGTAGAAGCATCGCAACCCCTTGCATAATTGCCCACTTCAGGAACAGTAATACACCTCTCTGCAAACCGGTTGACTTTGCACATAAAGAAAATGCAACAGAAGCAAATGAAGTAATAAAGATATATAATAATAAACTACCTGCTTCAGGGCACAATCAGGTTGCCTTTCTATTTCCCAAGTGAGACTGATGAGTGCCATAGCCATAGCACAGTAGTGATGGTATATCCACCTGCAAAAGCATAATAATACACAGAATTTCCAGGTAAATTTGTTATTAATCAAGGTGCATCCAGCAGGTAGGCATAGACTTTTCACATTTACATTTCTGCTTGTCGCTTGCCAATCAGGAGGGTACAGTTGCAGATAAAAAAGCTCCATAAAGCAAACAGCAAACACGAAGCCAACTTTGAAAAGAAATCCAATAAAGGAATAAAGGAAATCATATCTAATTACCATGGACGAATATCGCTTCCATTAACTCTCAAAATATTCTCTCTCAAAGCCAAACCAGTGTAGAGATAGAGCAACCAGGCCTGGAAACCGAATGCGCGTTATAATTTTGCAACATGTCCAAGTATTTTAAAGAAAAATAACCTAAGCAGAAGAAAATAAAGACATACATTACCTGATAAAGTTGAACTGGCAATGCCGGAAAACATCCGGCCCAAATGTATGCCCTTAATAAAAGCAGCAACGAGGGGAAAATAAGAAACAGATATGCTGTTCTATCCTGTCCAGGAGATACCGAGGCAGTCAGAATTACATTTAACCTATCCCTTCTATAAAACTTTTGACAAGTAATATTAATAATCAGGAAATACAGCAATAGTTTGTACCAATCAGTTGACTATAGTTGCTAACAAAAAGAAGTAAATTTCTCAGGGACACCCTACCAAAGGATGAGAAAAGAGAGAAGGAATAAAATAAGGCAAAAGCTAAATGTGCCCTAACAGCACATATTAAGCACTCTTGTTTTAGAAACTTTTCATTCGTCTCACAACTTCTACAATTTCCAATGCCACTACTATGAATGCCAACGTAAGAACCTAATAGAAGTGGATCCAGACCCATAAAATAATTCAGCCTACATAATGCAGAGCCGGACCAATTAATTCTCAGACAGAATGGAAAGGACTGCATTCACAAGCCATATCTACTGATGTAATGCACTATGCTTATGGCCAAGCAGCTAAGTTATATAGGTTATGTGTGAGAAGACTTCTATGTCAAAGTAACCACTAGTGGATACTGATCTAATACACTATGCTTATGGCCAAACAATTAAGTCGAAGACACCACTAGTGAATGCTACATGACTCGCTATAAGAGATCACCTACCACTAGTTAAACCATCAAAAGGTATTAATTCAGCTGTCACTTTTCTCATTTACATGCATCGCTGATATTGGGAAATATAAGAACAAGGGGGAAAGATAGAACATGGGGAAAAAATGTGGAGGTAACAAATCACTTTTTTTTTTTAATCTATGAAATAAACAGAACAATTTATCGTAAATAAATTAATGGACAAATATGTGATATAGAGGTATTGGAAATACCAACACAAATGACTATATTAGTTCAAAACCATCTATGCGGTTACTTTGACATTGTTCTACCCCTGCGATATAGTTATGTCACAATCTAACATAGAGAACATGCTTGGGCATAAGGCATACCCAAGTCAAAGAAAGAAACATAACCAAAAATCGACTTGAGGAAACACCTGACTTGACCAAATCCAGAGGAAGCTTATGAATGGAAAAAACTTAAATCCTGATCTGCTGAGAGTGAAAAACCGGCGAGAAAAATATGAAGGAAAAAATTTGGGTAACTATGTGGAGGTCCATATCAACAACGCTCTTTATCCAAGACATAGTTGTCCAAACAAAGGTAACCATCAAGTCGACCAAATTCGAGCAACCCCATGTCTTACATTTGATAAAGTTTGATAACTTTGACCTGCCAAAGTTACCCAGTCTCAGACTCTGAACCATGTTTCTCAATCTACAACAAGGGATGATTAAAGATTATAATTCATTTACTTCCAAACCAATATAACCAATCCACCTTTATGCAGTCACATACTGCATCACACGCAGTCACTTAATGTGATAAGATATGACAGTCCCAAAAAGGGAAATTCATTGTTATTATCCCTCTGTCCCCTATCTCAAGTAAAACTGCTGTATTCTTCAATTTTCGGTAGATCATTTATACAGGCCAATATTGCAGCAAGACGAAAACAATACTAGGAGACAAAAGTCCATATAAGGCATAGTACTATAAATATAGCAGGAAAAAACCTCCCATAGAGGCCAGCAAAGGTATAATCAACATACCCTGAAACTATTGTATTCTTCTTTCACTTTCAACTGGACATCCTTTCTATTGGCATAAACATTGATTGGACCAAGAAACATCCTCAAGAAGCGTCCTGTCCCATTAGCACACAATCAATAAAACAAATTATACACCAATAATCACAACCCTTTCTATAATCCAAACAAACAAAAATTTAGAACTAAGGGAAAAAAAAAGATCACCATGAGATTTGCTCGGAAGAAATGCAGCAGCATCTCCTTCACTCAATGTATAGCTAGCTCTGCTCAACTCTTCCACCAACTATACAAATTACAAACAATAACAATTTCAACATAAATCTGACAATATAAATATACATATATATATATATATATATTTATATATGCATGAAATAGAACTTGTATACATGCAAAAAGCTAGGTATAACTCCTTCTATAACAGCATATAAGCAACAATTTCAACATATATTCGACAATCTATATCTGATTAGGCATGCATAAAAAGCTAATCGTGTACTCTTTCTGAAATTGCACATAAGCAACAATTTCAGTAGATTCAACAATATATAGAATCCAAATAAAACTTGTATGCATAATTATATATCCGAGAAAAACTTGTATGCATGCATAAGAAGCTAATTGTTTTTACTCTTTCAGCCTCTTTGGGATCTAAGCTTCCTTTTTTGACCGAGGATGCAATGAAGGATCGGAGCATTTGAATGTTGGAATTGACAGAGAGAGCTCGTTGCCTGAGCGATGCTTCATCCTGCGTAGTTCGAGAAATCAACGAGGCAGCTGCATCCTGCAACTCCTTGGCTTGCTCAACCACTCTAGATACCTCATTCGCCGCGTTTCTCTCGGAGTTCTCCCCGACGGTGGAGTCTCCCATCTCCGACCGCTAGATTTCCAAAAGATCACCTATTCAATCAATCAATTAGGTCACCTACACATACACGTCTGTGTATATATGTATATATATATATATATAATTAAAATTAATTATATATCTAATCTATATTGTGTATAGGTGTGATTTAGTGAATATAATACGAGATTACGCAACTAGTGACGCGAATTGAGAATAGAGGAGATGGATAGGTGTTTAGCGGCGGACATGCGGTGGCGCAAGTATATGAGAAAACGCGACAGTAGAGGAGACGGATAATTGTGCCGTCGCCGAAGGTAATGAGATTACGCAACTAGTGAGAAGCCAATCGAGAATTGAGGAGGCGGAGATGCGGTGGCGCAAGATACGAGAATACGCAACTAGTGAGAAGCGAATCAGAGTATCAAGGAGACGGAGAGGTGCGTGGAGGCGGTGGCGCAAGGGGGCGAATCTAGAGGGAGAGTGACGGAGTCCGAGTGGCCCTCTCTCAGGTTTGAATTAAGTAAGTGAGGAGGAGAAAATGTGTGTATAAATTTATTGATTGTTGGGAGTTTGTTGTGGACTCCATTTTTTTCCTTCCTAGACGGCCCCGGCCCCCCCTACACCCTACTTCCTTCTATTTCTATTTTGTACAACTATACATGGCAACCTTCAGCTACTCACCTCACACGTGTTTTTCAGTTGCCTTTTTGCCCTTTTATTATTCCTTTTTTGCGCCATTTTTCGTTTTTTTTTTCTTTTTTGTTTTTGTTCACAATAATTACAAGAACAAAAATATATATATAATTATATATATATTATTACGTGAAATCTGATCTTATGATTATCGAGAAAATGCTATTTGCAATTCATTTTTAGCTTGAATAATGCTTCGTGTATAAGTAAATATTCTTTTAATATTAAATATTTTAAGCAAAATTTATATTTGAGACATCCAACTATTGACAAAGTTGCAATCCAACCACCACAACTTAAAAAAATTTATTTGAGTCATTAAACTATCGTTTTCTTGCAAGCGGCCCATTTTTTAGATGGGCGTTAGTTCAGATGTTAAATTTACATAAAATACTCATTTTACCCTGCTGGGTATGGAGGATGCTACTTTATAGGCATCACCTGTTCCGGGCAACTTTGGTTTGTTGAGACAAAGGATTTTGTGACCTTTATTTTCTTATTTAAATCAATGAGCTAAATATCCACCTAGACACTACATCAGACTTGTGATAGGCAATGCAGTGATACAGAGCATTCACAAACATATATAGAATCAAATCCAAACCCCATGAACTTCAAAACAAAGGGAACATCATGTTATACCAATATTTGAACCAACAACATCTTTCTTAGCTAAGTAATCATATATTTCATCACCAACACTTTAATTTTACATCAACAAAGATTGATTCAATCACTTGAAATTTACATCAACTCTTAGGATTCATGTTGTGACAGTAAGGATTGAGAGAAATTAACTACGGGAGTACGCTGCAAATAAATCTCCATACCCAGCAAGATTAATTACAAAACCTTGGTCGAAGGTTAACTTAGAAATTTGAGAATGAATTGCTGAGTGGAGGGGAGGGATCACTAAGATATAGACATGTCCAAACGGTTCGGAACCGGCGGTTCGAACCAGAACCGAACCACCCAAAAAACCGCATAAACCGGAACCGTGAGGAACCGGAACCGTCCCTGAACCGGAACCGCCGGTTACACGGTTCGGTTTCGGTTTTCAATTTCTCAAAACCGTGAACCGCCGGTTTGAAACTGGAAACCGGAACCGCCGGTTCCAAACTGTGAAAAATCGCCAAAATTTAAATTTTTTATTTTGAAATTGCCTTGTTTACTCTATAATTTCAAAAATGAAAAGTTTACAAAGTTTCAAAAATTCAAAAAATGCTTTGTACAAAGTTTTAAGATGAAATCTTTTTTAAAAAAAATTATAAGAAAATATTAAAAAAATAATTAAAAATTTCGGTTTGGAACCGGAACCGGCTTAGCCGGTTCGGAACCGTGATTTGTCGGTTCGGTTACGGTTTGTTGTCTAGCGGTTTTTGGAACCGGCGGTTCGAAACCGGAACCGACGGTTCGAATCGTTTGGGCATGTCTACTAAGACATTGAGTTCATAAATTGGTACAAACCAGTGTGAGGCGGAGAAACCCCAAATTGAAATAGACTTCTAAGTAATAATTTTCACAAATCTCAGCAAATAATCTAACAAAAATCAAGATGCCGGCCAGAATCCTAAGCCATAAGCTTCAATTTGCCCCAAACTTCAAACCCTAGGTCAGATTTGTCGTTCGCGGAAGGAGAAATATGAAATTTGAAGGTTGAGATGCGGGTCGAAATTGAGAGCGATGGGCATTGTAAGGGTCAGCAGTTGTGATTACTTCTGCTGTGAGGCTGCCGCCGGCGTTGGAAACGATGAATGGAGATAAGTTTGCTGTTGTTGTGCGAGAGAGAGTGAAAGAGAATTGCGAGGGTTGGAGGCTGCTGCAGTAGTTTGTTGGGTTGAAGGGGAGCGTGCGTGTTTGGGAGAGAGAGTTAGGGTTTCAATTTGGAGTTCATAAATTGGTACAAACCAGCTGGGGTATATTTGTGTTAGGATTAGGGTTAGGGTTTACTTTTTTCTTAATTGGGGAAGATGAAGAAGAAGAAGGCAGGGGTAAAATGAGTATTTCATGTAAATTTAACGGCTAAACTAATGTTCATCCAAAAAATGGGCTCGCTTGCAAGAAAACGATAGTTTAGTCGCCCAAATAACATATTTGAAGTTGTGGTACCCAAATATGAATTTTGTCAATGTTTTTTGTCAAAGCGTACATGTTAATAGCATTTTCCTAGTTTGCCTTTAAAATTTATTGAATACAAACAAGAATTTTGTAATTGAGTGGATTAATTTTCAATCAAATTTAATGCATATAAAATGAGAATTGAAAATGAAAACATCATGGGTATAAACAATAACTACATATTCTAACTTTTAAGCGTTGATATTTTGGCACGAATTTGGTGGTGTCAAGTCTTTTTCAAATCGTAGGCTCCTCCCTTCTAAGAGATACTCATAGTCGCATTATATTTTGTTTTGAGAAATTGCGTTTTTATATAAATCATTTAAATTTGTTACTCAAACTCACAAAAAGTGATATTGACTAAAATTCTAAGGTTTGTTTGGATACTCAAATTTCATTGCTTGGAATTGAAATTTGAGCCTCCAAAATTAATTCTATCGTTTGGAAACACAATTAAAATTGAATTGCAATTTCAAATATCTCAATTCCATAAAATTAATTCTATACTAAAACATAAGAATTTAAATTCAAATTTTTGTTCCTTTTTTTCCTCTATTACTTACCACAATAACAACTCACCTTTCTTTCACCACCACCACCACCACCGCCGGGTGCCACCACCGGCAGCCACCTCCAATCACCGCCGCCAACTACCACACCCAGCCACCACCACCGATAACCGCTGCCGACCACCACCAATTTTGGCCGCCACCCATCCACTGCCAACTCCCGCAGCCAGCCGCCACCCCTCTGCCGCCAACTCCGGCATCTACCGCCACCATTAACCACTACTACTATATGCTATTTATTTTTTAAATATAAAAAAATAATAATTTTATTCAAACCATAGAATTGTTATAATTTTGAGTGCAAATTTCACATTATTTAAATTTTATGAAATTTAAATATTTATAAAATTAAAAAACGATGTGTCCAAACGGACCCTAATAACTTTTTTGAGATTAAAGAAAAGTACTAGAAAGTATAGAACTTTGAAGAAAGCTATTTGCACTATAGACGTTTTTGATTACTATATGTTGTAGTTAAATATATTTCTTTCGTTTTGTTACTATTGATAATTGATAATATTAATACTCCTTTTAAGCAAACTTGGTTATATGGTGAGATATACTTGCAAAATCTCTTTCCACAATATTGGGTTGAATTGAAATGCTGTATATACACGTTCTGAGTAGTGAGTAGTTAAAAAATGGCTACACTCATAATAAATCATTGCCAACATTTTTTTAATTTTATCTTTTTCCAAAAATCTAATTATGTCAAGATCCTTTTGTCCTTAAAAAAAATCTTATTTTGATATATATATATATATATATCAACTTAATTGAACTTTGGGCAAAAATTTATAAATATTACTCCCTGTGTTCCAAATTAATTGTCATGTATTGACTTTATAAAGTCAAATTATTTATTTTTTAAATAAAAATTTGACGCATATTTTTTAACATATAAAACACGTAAGCACAAAAAGTACTACTACAAGTTACGTGTTTTAGGGTTTTAAAAAAATAAAAAATATACATCAAACTTTTATTTAAAAAAAAATATTTGACTTTAAAAAGTAATACACGACCCTTATTTATGAATGGAGGGAGTACTTTTTCTTATGAAGTTTTAAAAAACTGTTATTCATAGTATTTTTTATACTGAATCTAATCATCTATATTATTTATAATCTAAGACATAATAAGTTTATATTAAATAGTAATTTTATTTTATATTGAATTTTTTTATGCTAAAAGTGGACTACTTTTTTAGGAAAAAAGTTATATTAAAATAAGCTCTAATTTTTAATACTAAAAAAAGTGGACTACTTACTTTCCCAGTAAAGGGAAATATTTCGATTAATGAGAAAGATTATCGGATAAAACGCACCAGACGTCCCTGTACTTTGTTTCAATTATAGTGCCCTTGTACTTTGAAAGTGCTCTGTTTTTGTCCCTAATATTTTATGCCCTCAAACCATCCTTCCATCCATTATCTACGTTAATTGGTTGTGATCTCCGTCATGTGCAGTTCACGTAACCTGTTTTAAAGGGTATTTTCGTCTGAATGCTTTTATTTCTAAATAGACAAAAATTTCCATACCAATTTATTTTTTTAAAACTAAATATGAGGGTGTTGTGGTAATTAGCTAAATTATATTTGTATTAATTAAAGAATTCTTCTTCACTCTCAATATACAAAAGAGGAGTGCTATTAACACTCTCTTTCCTCTGAATACACTCTCCAAAATTAATTATAAAAATATCATAATTTAAAAATACATTAATACCCTTTACCCTTTTTTTTTTCCTTCTTCTTCCCTTCCCTTCCCTTCCCCTCCCCTCCCCCTTCTCTCTCTCTCCCTGAACGTGCTGGAGTGAGCCCCCCCACTAGGGGTGTAAGCTCGAACCGCTGAATCGAACCGAATTAGCCAGTTCGATTCGATTTTGGGTTAGGACAGTTTGATTTAGGTTTAAAATTTTTATAAATCGAGCAGTTTGGTTCGGTTTGCGATTTTTGGTATCGAACCGAACACCACTATTTAATTTTTATATATTATTTAGTAATTAGTAATTGAATTTAAAAAGAAAATTGTTGTTGTTTGCCTACATTTTGATTGAATTATTGTAATTTTAAAGTTAATTTTTTGACTTTTAATTATTTAGTTTGTGTTAAAAGTATTTTTTTTCCTATTTAAAAGTTTTTTTTAATATTTAAATAATTAAACCGCCGAACCGAACCAAACCAATCAGTTCGATTCCTTCTTCACAATTCTCTGTTCTTCACCGCCCCTTCCCCCCTTTTTAGTCTTTCCTTCTTCCCATCCCCTCTCCTTTCTCTCCTTCTTCCCCTCTCCCAAATCCACCATCATTTTAAAAAAATTTAGCGATTTAACAACACTCAGTTGTTAGGTCAATCATGGCCGAATGAGACATCTTTAGCAAATTTGTTGAAGGGTTTATGAAGGGAGGAGGGAAGGAAGGGAAGAAAAAAATAAGGGAAAGGGGAGGGAGGTGAGGAGAAGAAAAAAAGAAAGAGGGAAGGAGTGAGGGAGGAAGGGAAGCACAGATTGGGAGGGAGGGAGGTTGATGTTGTTGCTGCCGTTGCCGTTCTTTGCGTGGGAAGGGGGTTGGGGTTAGGGTTAGATTGGGAGAGTGGGGGGTGTATGGAGAAAAAAAAGGATTTTTTAGATGGGGCTAAAATAAGAAATATGAAGGTGGTGTATTTAAAAATTAAGTTGGTGTAAAATTAATATAGAAAGTGTATTAGGAGAACGATGCGGGAGCGTCAAGGGAAGTCGTGAACAAAACCGTAGACTCAATGCTTGTTGACAAAAATGGGTTTACGTTGCCACTTGAAGCTTTGGAGATGCTAATTGGGAAGATATATAAGCTTGAGAGGCATTTTGAGGTCACGTGCATGGCAAGGAAGGCAAAAGACACTTTCTGGATCCGAAGGGATCGCCCTGTTTGGGTAAAAGCGGATGCTTTGTCTTTAAACTTGCGAATCAACTTTCTGGCCAAGAAGCGATCGCTTCATGGCGGGGCTGGGCGATCGCTTCGTCAACAGTGAGGCGAATTTTCTGTTTCTGTTTTGGTTTCCTAGAGTTGTTGTGCTTCTATTCCTTTGTTAAGTAAATAGTCTTCTTTTAAGTTTAGGATTCATTATTCTTTCTAGATTAGGATTTCCTTTGTAAAAACTATATAAAGGGTTAGAATTAGTGTTGTAATTCAGATTTTACAGATTTTGATTCTCAAGAGAGTAATACAAAAGAACAAAGTTTTATTCAGTTTTTGTCTATTACATTCCTTAGGTTTAGGAAGGTAATATTCAAAGGGCTCTTTACGTTAGGTGAGTGAAGCCTAACCGGTGAACCCAAACGGGATCTTTACGTTAGGTGAGTGAAGCCTAACCGGTGACCCGTCATCTATCCTAGTGTTTTTGCTGCAATTTCATTATTATTCATATAACCTTCATCCATAATTCCACACGCAACAACTTCGGTGATTGTTACGCATCAAATTGGTATCAGAGCTTAAGTCTTTCACAAATTCCATCTTTGTGAACGATCATGGCGGAAGAAGCAACATGCCCATACGAAATAACATTGGAACAAGCTACAAATTTACGACGAGATTGCGAGATTCAAGAGCTACGACAACGAGTGGATCGAGTTTTGCAATTATTAGAGGAACGCCCACAAGGTCGTGAAGAAATTGAAGATTCCAACTCGGATGAGGAAGAGGCAAGACGTCCAAGACCAAGACAACACCAAGGGCGGCCAAAAGATGATGATGATCGTGGCTTAAAGCTTGATGTCCTTGAATTCGATGGTTCCATGGATCCGGATGGATATCTTGATTGGATTCGTAGGACGGATCGAGTGTTCGAATACAAGGAGTATAGCGATCGAAAAAAATTCAAGGTGGCCATTCTCAAGCTCACAAAGTATGCTTCTATTTGGTACGAGAATCTAAAATCCCAAAGGAGACGCGAAGGTAAGTCAAAAATTGAATCTTGGGAAAAATTTAAGAAGTATCTTGATTGTAGGTTTTTACCAAGCACCTACCAACAAGATAATTTTTCTAAGCTTATCCAATTGAAACAAGGAGATTCTTCGGTAGCCCAATACATTGAAGAATTCGAGAGGTTATCAATTGTTTGTGACATGCAAGAATATGTGGAGCAAAAGATCGCTAGATTCATGGGAGGACTTGACTCCGAGATAGCTAATATGGTGGAATTACAACCTTGTTTTACTTTTGATGAAATCTGCAAAGTGTCAATAAAGTGTGAGAGACAATTAAAGAGAAAAAGGATGGTAAGCAAAGCTGCGAGTTCAAGAGGGTTTTCTAGTGACGAAAAGGGTTCGGACAATCCTATGCCGAATGAACAAGTGGAGAAGACCAACCAAGCTACCACTAATGACAAGGCCGAAGGAAAGAAACCAATGAGGAACAAGGACACCATCAAGTGTTTCAAATGTCAAGGATATGGACATTATCAATCGGAGTGTTCTAATAAAAGGGTGTTGACCTTGCATGAAATTCGAGAGATAGAAAACAACCTTTCGGTTCAAGAACAAAAAAATGAATCCAAAAAGGAAGAAGAAGAAGTAGAAGAATTTAACTCCGAGAACATCCAAGGGAAAACATTGGTAATGATGAGACCTTTACATACAAAACCCGTGACCGTGGAGGAAGAACAAAGAGAACAAATTTTTCATGCAAAGTGCCTTGTGCAAGGGAAAGTGTGCGACGTAGTTGTGGATGGAGGAAGTTGTGCAAACGCCGTCTCCACCATACTCATTGACAAGTTGAAGGTCCCCATTACGAACCACTCACGTCCCTACAAATTACATTGGCTCGACGATGGTTCCGCAGTTAAAGTAAGTCGCCAAGCTCTAATTTTTTTTTCCATGGGTAGATATGAAGATGAGATATTGTGTGATGTTGTACCAATGGATGTTTGCCATATATTGTTGGGACGTCCATGGCAATTTGATCGATTTGTGACTCATGATGGGAGGGAGAATGCATATATCGTCAAGAAAGATAGCAAGAAGTTCAAGTTAAAACCCTTGCCACCGTCAGAAATTACAATAATAGCAAAATCCTCACAACGAGCAAGCCTATTTGCTAGTGAACGTGAAGTTGAACAAGCTATCAAGGATGATCAAGTGATTCATATCATACCTCAAGGAATCGAAAGACAAGAAAGAGAGATGAATGAAGTGGAGGAAATTAAAGAAGAGAAAGTTGAGAGGGAGCAATATGAAAAGGAGGAAGAGGAGAGGAGGTTCAAGACGGTTCGAGAGGAATTGAAATTGTTACATACGTACGAGGACCCGTTTGACTTCAAAGTTCCTACGCGTTTTACATCATGGTTCCTTACTCGACTTATCGACAATCACTTTTTTGCAACTCAATGGGTGGATTGGATGAGCCTCGTTTCAAGGGCGAATCACCGAGTTGTTCGTAAAGGTTCAAGGACGAATCCTTTTCAAGGGAAGGGGAGTGATGTGATCCTAAGGTCAAAGATTTGCTTTGCACAAGTGGAGAGGATTATTCGTCAAGCTTGGAGGCCATGGGATGGGCTTGGTCCCAATAAAATTGTACTTGAAGAATTGAGGACAATTCTTTTCAAAGAAGGGGAGAATGATGCGGGAGCGTCAAGGGAAGTCGTGAACAAAACTGTAGACTCAATGCTTGTTGACAAAAATGGGTTTACGTTGCCACTTGAAGCTTTGGAGATGCTAATTGGGAAGATATATAAGCTTGAGAGGCATTTTGAGGTCACGTGCATGGCAAGGAAGGCAGAAGACACTTTCTGGATCCGAAGCGATCGCCCTGTTTGGGTAAAAGCGATCGCTTCGTCTTTAAACTTGCAAATCAACTTTCTGGCCAATAAGCGATCGCTTCATGGCGGGGCTGGGCGATCGCTTTGTCAACAGTGAGGCGAATTTTCTGTTTTTGTTTTGGTTTCCTAGAGTTGTTGTGCTTCTATTCCTTTGTTGAGTAGGATTGTGTTTCCTAGTTCTTATTAGATAAGTAAATAGTCTTCTTTTAAGTTTAGGATTCATTATTCTTTCTAGATTAGGATTTCCTTTGTAAAAACTATATAAAGGGTTAGAATTAGTGTTGTAATTCAGATTTTATAGATTTTGATTCTCAATAGAGTAATACAAAAGAACAAAGTTTTGTTCAGCTTTTGTCTATTACATTCCTTAGGTTTAGGAAGGTAATATTCAAAGGGCTCTTTACGTTAGGTGAGTGAAGCCTAACCGGTGACCCATCATCTATCCTAGTGTTTTCGCTGCAATTTCATTATTATTCATATAACCTTCATCCATAATTTCACATGCAACAACTTCGGTGATTGTTACGCATCAGAGAAGGGGTGTATTAATAAAAAAATAGAGTGTTAATAGCGCTCCCCTATACAAAATTATACCTAGATTTCATTTACCATGTTCATACACCTATCACTATTCAGCTACCACCATCACACCCCAATAATTATTTGGCGGCACAGAGAAAAAAAAGAAGGCAGAAGCAAGGCCCAAGCTTTTTTTTATTCCCTCCCCGAGTTGCTCGTCTTTTGAATAGATGGAAGTAGGATCACAAATGATTTAGTTAGAAATTGGTTCAATTTAAGAATCATAATCAATCAAAAATAAATTCAAATTCATGTGAACATCCAAATGAAAACTGGTAGAAGCTCGAAACTCAATTCAGATCATCCGCTCGAGATCGCGAATCGCCAAAAAAAAAAAAACTCTCTTCTTTTCTCTCTCTCCCCTCTCAAATGGCATCCCCGATTGAACTCTTCTTTGCCTGCCCAAATCGTCAATCTCATCGGCCCGCGACGGTGCCACCTCCCTATTGATTTGAAGTTGAACTGTCCTTTATTCTCGGGAAAGAAAACCTATTTTGTGGGGGGGGGGAGAGGCTGTGGCGGCATGAAGACAGAGAGACAATGTGCAGAGTAGATCTCAAAACAATTATCGACGTTGGTTTTGACAAAGAAGTAGGCTTGCCTGTGGAAATTGGTGTCAGGCGTTGGGTTGAATGAAGTGGGGGCGGTGATGGAGGTTGGTCAATCTGGGTATAGATGCAAAATTGGGGGTTAGCTAGATATTAACAAAATCGAGAGAGAGAGAGAGAGAGAGAGAGAGAGAGAGAGAGAGAGAGAGAGAGAGAGAGAGAGAGGAGGTGAGGGTGATTGGTGGGACGAGGTGGCATTGATAGTGTTAGGGTTGAGTGATTTATGGAGTCTCTAACCGTTTGAAGATAGGAAGAATAATAATATTTTATCTTTAACAGATGAGGAAGAAGAAAAGAGATAAAGGGAGATAATTGGTTGGGGAGGGCTATTAGCATCCCCTCTTTCTCTAAATATACCCCCAAAAAATTAATTAGAAAAATGCCATGTGTAAAAAGACCTTGATACCCTTTAACTTTCTAGATACACCGCCTCTATTTTTTTCTCTCCCTCTCTTGAGCTCGGCCTCTGCCCTTCTCCGGCCCTTCTTTTTCCCTTTTACAGCTGGGGTTTAAAGTGGGATAGTGAAATGAGAATCAAATAGGATGCCCATCTCTCTGGACTCAACCCCCTATCCCCTTGTGGTTATAGTAGAGAATGCTAGACAAAAAGAATCGACGATTCGGGGATCCCAGTACTACTGAGTTGTCCACTTTTTTGGTAAGATTCTCATGGTGATTCTGTAACTGTGTGTGCGGTCCTTCTTCTTCTCATTTAGAACACCACTGTGATGTTCGTGATTGGTTGATCGAGCACCACAATGATGTTCAGTCGGTACCAACTGAACATCACAGTGATCTTCGGTTGGTACCGACCGAACATCACTGTTGTGTTTGGTCAACCAATTCCGAACACCTCTAAACCAATTTTTTTTCTTCTTCCTTGTTCAAGAGAGAGAAAGAGAGATAGATGGGGAATGAAGGGGCTTTGCGCATTCAGGATGTCTTGTGGTCTAGGGTTAGTGCCACTTAAGGTTAGTGGATCATAGATAAGACAGATTAGGTGAGGAGCGGGCCAGATCTAAGATTGGTAATAGTATGCGAAGTGAAATGGGAATAGACTTTGAAGGTGAATAGCTGATTGAGGGATCTATAAAGGTTCAAGGGATGGTAGGAAGCTGGATAAGAGCTTGTGGTAGCAATTTTGAATCATTCAAGCTGGAGATGCCTAAATGACTCTTTGAACGGAAAGGTAAGGTATAGGCATGAGTCTTTCTTTCTTTTCTCCGTCTAGGTGTGCCAGTTTATTGTGTATGAAATAGGGTAAGGGAATGGGTGGGTGTATAAAGAAAGAGGGAAGATAATGAGTGGATTTTAAAAGGGGTAAAATAGAAAATGTAAGTAGACATGCCCAAACGGTTCGAACCGCCGGTTCCAAAAACCGCCAGACAACAAACCGTAACCGAACCGACAAATCACGGTTACGGTTCCGGTTCCGAACCGGCTAAGCCGGTTCCGGTTCCAAGCCGTAATTTTTAATTATTTTTTTAATATTTTCTTATAATTTTTTTTTAAAAAGATTTCATCTTAAAACTTTGTACAAAGCATTTTTTGAATTTTTGAAGCTTTGTAAACTTGTTATTTTTGAAATTATAGAGTAAACAAGGCAATTTCAAAATTAAAAATTTAAATTTTGGCGATTTTTCACGGTTTGGAACCGGCGGTTCCGGTTCTTGGTTCCAAACCGGCGGTTCACGGTTTGAAAAATTGGAAACCGAAACCGAACCGTGTAACCGGCGGTTTCGGTTCAGGGACGGTTCCGGTTCCTCACGGTTCCGGTTTATGCGGTTTTTTGGGCGGTTCGGTTCCGGTTCAAACCGCCGGTTCCGAACCGTTTGGGCATGTCTAAATGTAAGGGAGTGTATTTAGTATTTAGGTGAGTTAGAAATTTAGATGACGTGTGTATTAAGAAATTGAGTGTATTTAGAGGAAGATGAGATGTTAATAGCCCTCCCCTAATTGGTTATGACAATGCCCTTTAAAAAATGTCACGTGAATTGCATATGACAAATATAACATCATTTTAACGGGAAAATGGATAGGAGGACGGTCCAAAAGCATAGAAAAATGTACAGGGACAAAAAAAGAGCACTTTTAAAGTAGAGGGACACAAACTATGATTAAGGTGAAGTACCGGAACATCTGGTGCATTTTATCCAAGATTATTCTATTGAAGTGAGAAAAAAGCAATGGATTATACCCAGGAGGACTGGAGTGGACATTTAAAACTTTTTATAGCAGTAGTAGTGGAGTACGTTATTTTGGTCGTATTGAATTTGACAAAAAAGATGACTGCAAAAAAATTAAACCAGAAGATAAGATTCATAAATGGCACTGAATGAATGTGCTACTTTAGGAAATCAAGGTGTGCATTCAAGCGTCGGCAAGAGAAAGGGAAATACTGTAATAAAGTGTCTTGTAACAAGTGCCCAGCAATTCACATTACATGCCTAAATTGTACACTATTTTCTTTCCTTCCAACCAAATAGTGATCTTGTGCTTTTGTTTAATTAATTAATTTGATTAAATATTTATTAACGTATTTTCATTCTTAGAAAAAAATATTATTAATAGTATTTTATTTATTAAAATTTTATCTCTTAAAATATACTCCCCCGTTTCTAAATAAGAGTTTTGTATTTACCTTTTAAAGTCAAATTTATTGTTTTTCAAATAAAAACTTAACGTGTATTTTTTATTTTTTTCAAAACCATAAAGCACGTAACTTGTAGTACTTTTTGGCCTCGATTGTTACACAAAAATGGAATCAATTTCGCAGAATTGATTCCATAAAATTGATTAATAATGTTTGGTGGTGCAAGAATTATATTTAGAATATGAATGAATTACTAAAATTATGGAATTGATTACTAAAATTTAATGAATCACAATCCTGATGGAGGAGTTGGGATTTGGATTTCTAATAGTTGGAATCCATGTAAAAGGACGATGATATCCTTCTATTAAGTCAAGTATTTGTTTTATATTTATAACTTCATTTGGTTTCAACTACTTTACGGTCGTTCATTTTTACTCCTCGTCTTCGTTGTTCTTGGGCTCTTTATAAAGCTTTTCTTACTCTTCCCATCTGATTTAATTTGTTAATAATAGTTTATAATTTTATGATTGTAGTGTTAATTATAACAATAGTTTTTTTTATTTAATAAATTTTTTCTTACTTTATTGATATTGGATAATTTAAAATTTTCACCAAAATTGAAAAAGATCGAAGAACTTGTTATTTTGTGGAGCAGTAATAATGTTAATGTCTAATTTTTATCATGAAAGTCATTAATAAATACTTGTATATATTGTGGTAATGTTGTCAATTATCTTAATTCTATCTTTGCATTCCAAGTTGTTTTGTTTCTTACCAAACAATATAATCGAAAATTGTACTACATTAGTAATCACATTCCTTATGCTACCAAACACATTTTAGGAATCATTTTCTCATCTATTTCTGTGAAATCTCATTATTAGTAATCAATTTCGCAGAATTGATTTTATTTCCGTGTACTAATCAAAGCCTTTGTGTACTACAAGTTGTCATTTAGTTTAGGTTTTAGATTTGGAATAATATTGCATGGTATCCAAATTTTCTTGATTGATATGCAACAAATTATTAAATTCATCAAATTTCTTTTATTAATTAATAGTTTTAAATGTTTTTCTTGAAATTTTATGTTATCATCTACACCCGCGAATAAGAACTAAAAAGTCATTACTAGTAGGAGTGTAAATTCATAGTCTCTATTGAGCGCAACAAAGTATTAAATTCATTGAATTTCTTTCATTAATTAATAGAATTGAATGTCGTTCTTGAAATTTTATGTTCTCATCTAAACCCTCGAATAAGGACAAAAAACAGTGTAAACTTTTATGCTAAGAGCCTGTTTGTTCGTGCGTTTTGTTCAAAATGTAGGGTTAAAACGCAACTTATTCCTTAACTTCGAGCCGTTTGGTACAGCGTTTACAAAATGCAGCGTTTGAGCTATCACTTCAATACGCAGTTTTTTTTTCCTAGCAGCATTTTAAAACCTGCGTTTTGGGAAAAACTTGGAAATTCCAGCATTTTAAAACGCAGTTGCATTTTGAAAACGCTGCTTTTTCTGCCGCAGCATTGAAAAACTATTTTTGCAAATAAGCTACGTTTTATCCATGTATTTTGGCCAAAATGCACGACCAAACGGGCTCTTAGCGTTTCAATGCTGCGCTTTCAAAACGCAACTGCATTTTAAAACGTTGAAATTTTTAGTTTTTTCCTAAAACACAGATTTTAAAATGTAGTTGGGAAAAAAAAATTACGTTTTAACATAATATCTCAAACACAATTTTTAAGAAATAATCTGCTTTTTAAATAATTCGCGTTTTCAAAATGCAGCGTTTTTAAAATGCTTTATTTTGAAAATGCTACACCAAACAGACTATAAATTGAAATGTAGATTACTGTGTTTGACTCGGTTACGTTCACCTTTAACTCAAGTTTGACTTAGATTCGATCAAAAATTAGAATCTTAAGCTCAAGCACGGGTCGTTTTTGTTTTCATCATTCTCAAATTTGGTTAGGTTGAGCTTAAATGTAAAACTATTAAGCTCAAGGTGAGCTTGGAATGTTTGTTTACTTTTTTAGTGATGACAAAAATTATTCGATAATAAACAATTGCTCAAAAACAACAACAAAAAAGAGGTAGAGAAGCCAAAAAAATTCCCCTCACCAGCTACCTACTACGGTAGAAGAATCCACTCGGAAATGGTTTGTAGAGGATGATTTTGGGGGTTTAGCAACAAATAAGACCTCGATTAGTACAAGAAAATAAAATTAATTTTGTAGAATCGATTGCAAGTAATGAGATTTTACAAAAATAAATAGAAAGATAATTCTTAAAAAGTGTTTGGTAACATTAGGAATGTGATTACTAATGTAGTACAAATTTCTATTATATTGTTTGATAAGAAGCAAAACAACTTGGAATGCAAAGATAAAATTAAGACAATTGACAATATTACCCAATGTAGACAAATACTTATAATTAATGACTTTTATGATAAAAATTAGACATTAACGTTATTACTACTCCGCAAAATAACAAGTAATAGGTTAATTTTCCTTGCTTTATTTTGAAAAAGAATGAAATTAAAAGATGATTCCTAAATCATTCTTTTTCAATTTTGGTGAAAATTTTAAATTATCCAACATCAATAAAGCAAGAAAAATTTATTAAATAAAATTTAAAAAACTAATGTTATAATAAAACTAGTTCAAATAAAAATAGTTTAAACATTTGAAACAACATGAACAAATACTTGACTTAATAAAAAGAGCCGAAAAACAACGACGAGGAGGAGGAGTAAAATGGAACGACCATAAAATAGTTAAAACCAAATAAAATTATAAATATAAAGTAAATACTTGACCTAATAGAAGGATATTATTGTCCTTTTACATGAATTCCAACTATTAAGAATCCAAATACTATAATCTCCATTAGGATTGTGATTCCTTAAATTTTAGTAACTAATTACAAATTTTAGTAATTTATGTTTATTCCAAATATAATTCTTTTATCACCAAACATTATTAATCAATTCTATGGAATCAATTTTGCAGAATTGATTCAATTTTCGTGTACCAATCGAGGCCTAAACGTAATGGAGGAAAACAAGATAATTAATTGAAGACTAATTTTTAGGATCAATTTCATTTTTTTTTTGTTTTTGAAATCACTGGCCGACTATGCCATATATATGCTCATTGCTTACAATGGTCTCTGGGCGTGAGTTGGGAGCTAAATAACTAAATGATATTACGAATTAGAGTTTGTGGTATTATTATAAATTTTTGTATTAGTGTTATTCGATTAAATTTACTTAGATCTCTACACCATTGTAATAAATTTGATTCAACGGTATATAAATTTGTAAACTTGATCCAACGATACTAACATTAAAACTTGTAATAATACGACAAACTTAAACTCGTAATATCAAACATCTTTTTAACATTTTTGTCATTATGAGTTGAGGTGAGCTCTGTAAGTTGAATCCAATTCAAGCTAGGCCCATTGAACGTACAAAACTCAATAGTCTATCTGACCAAACTAACGGTGTTCACATTTAATTTGATTTAAAAAATAAGTTTACATCTAAATTTAAATATAACTCATTTATTAAACGAACTGATTTGGAAGAGCTTAACTTTAGCCGAGAGAACCCTACCGAACCGATTTGGAAGAGCTTAACTCACTTTTACGGTCCAAGACGAAACTTAAACGGATCCGAGCTTGGCGAAGACTGAAATAACCAGTCTCTCAGACCAAAACACGGCCCATTTCCAACCACACAAAGGCCCTGAAGCCCGAAAACCAAAAGAAGGCAAACAGCATCCACATTACCGTCTTCTCCCACCTTCCCAAATTCTCTCTCCATCACCGATTGCTTAGTTTGACAGCCATGGCGACGAGCCTGCCATGGCCCCCGGGCTTACTCCCCTCAAAATCTCAACGTCTTTATCAAACCCACAATCGGTTTTCAACTAAACCTTCTTCTCTACCCAACGTAGTCAAGGTTAAAGCCTTTAGACGCAGCGACTTCGATGTATTTACAAAGCGCATGGCCTCCGGCGAGGTCTGGAGGGACGCCTGGCGTACCGCCAACAATGGTTTCGAACAACTTGTTTATGAGACCAAGAAGACTGCTGAGCGCATCGACCGAAGGTACTCTGTTGTTCGCCGGCTCTCGGCTGTTGCTCAGTCGGCTTCTGACCGTGCCCGGGAACTTGACCGTGATTTCGAGATTACGCAGCGGTGGCGGGCTTTTACTATTGATTTCAGCATCAATTGGCCCAGGGTTTGTTCTATTTTCCATTTCCCCCTCTCTATCAATATTATCAATTACTAAATTAATTAATAAATATAGTACAATTTGACTGAATGTTCGTTAACGAGGTTAATATGATGATGATGGGTCTTACAATGGTCAAATTATGCTGTGGCACTTGTTGAATTTAACGTAAATTTGGTAACTTTGTGATGCCAAAATTTGCACCGTGGATCCGACCAGAAATTTGTAGGGTAGGATATCTGGCTAGCTTTAATCTGTGAACAAGAAATAACAGTCACTGCACAGGGATGCCCAGCAAAGACCCTCTGGGGTGAGTATTAGTATCAATTCTAGTGAGAGAATAATACCAAAAAAGGGTAAAAGTAGGGTAGAGGTGCTACTATTTATAAGCTAGTAGCCCTAGATAAGATAATTTCGGGTGTATTAAATACTCCGAAATTCTCTCCGTTATGGAGTTAAGAGATACCTTATTCTGCAAGGATTGTGATAGAATTAGAATATACATGTTGTATTAGGATTCTGCTAGTTGGAGATAATTCCGGAGCACGTAAGTCGGCTGGCGGGTAACGCGCGTTATCCGCGCGGGTATCAACCCTTTCTAAGGGTAAACTCCCCGGGCCGCGGGTAAATGGCGGGCAACCTGCTGATTGCAAACTTGGCCCTTCTTTTCCTCGCGGGTCCCCTCCCGCGGGTAAGTGGCGGGCATGGCGAGTAAGTGGCGGGTATGCTAGGCTAGCTTGATGGCGGGCTTGGTGAGTAACCCGCTAGCTTACTGGCTCTGTACCGCGAGATTGTGCAATTGGCATTTTTACCCTTGCTGGGTGTTTTTGGGTAGTTCACTTTGCCTAAAATTTAACAGGGAAATGAGGTGCTTTTTGATACTAGTTTGGCATGCCACGATGGCCTTCTCATTCCATGCCATTTTAGTACAAATTTCATTATGCTGTTGCGTACAAAACCACTGCCTAAGGTTCTATTAACAGAAACATTTTTTGCCTAGTGGACAATCACCAATGCCTTGGAAACATTCTCAGATGTATTGGTGTTTCTTCCTAGATGAAAATATTTCTTAATCTAGATCCTTAACAAGTGTCTGGGAGATTGTTAACAAAAGCCAGTTTTCTATTTTATTTCAAGTTAGTAAATACTGTCTCTTGCCAACTCAAAAGAGTTCCTAAAATGTTTAAAACATACTCTTGCATTCAATTGAAGAGGTACATTTTGACTTACTGCCCAAATTAAGAAAATTGTTGAATAACCATTAACTTCCTAAAATAATCTATTTAGTGTTACCACAATTTCAAGTTGTTTTAGTTGATATGATTATTTTCAAACAGAAAGTAGAAGGGTATTAAAGACATTACACTAGAAAATAGTTTCCCATATAGAAAAATCACCTCTTCAATTGGGAAAAATTAAAAAGGAAAGTCTATATTTTCAATTGGGATGGAGGGAGTACATAAACAACTAACCATTATCACAAAAGTTTTTGACTGTTACAGCTAACTTGTTTATTTCATATATGAGGGGTAAATTTGGAAGATTTTGGGAATATCTGAGATGAGACTCTTTGAATGTAACATTCCAAAAAAGGAAAGTAGGAGTCTTTGAGTGGAATGGGAAATGTAATGATTTCATTTCTTGCGATTGTTTGTATTATCATATTTATTCTCATGTGGCTTATTTTTGTTGCGGCCTTCTGCTTGCAGTATAGGAAGCAGATCAGTGACTTCTTGGATACTCCGCTAGGCAGAAGTTGTGCTGTGAGTATTACTTAATTGTATGTTTCATTTTAGTCATACTTCTTTTCTGCAATTTATGTGATATGACCAATTCATGGCCTAATCATAACTTCCTCCGACAACATCAACCAGCTTGTGTATGTATATGTGTTCATATATGGTGACATATCTGAGAGTGCACATTACTGAACTTATTGATGAAGTAAATTGAACTGTGGCCTAGTTCAAGCAAATCAATTCAACGTAGTTTGCTCATGATTTTACTTGCAAATTATGTAATGTGCAGGGAATTATTGCTTGGGACACCTTAATGGTGAACAAGAATAAATGTAGCCAAGCCCTGTAATCGGAGTTTCAAGCAAATCAATTCAAAGTAGTTTGCTCATGATTTTACTTGCAAATTATGTAATGTGCAGGGAATAATTGCTTGGGACACCTTAATGGTGAACAAGAATAAATGTAGCCAAGCCCTGTAATTGGAGTTTCTGGGTGGAATTGTGGGAAAATTTGTTGTAGAATTGTTGTCACTTTCCAGACACTGTTGGCATGAAACTGTTAAGCATTTAAGAATAGTTGGGCCCTCTTTTATCAGCTTAGTAGATGAATGTTTCAAATTTTCTGTCTGCATCTCTTCCTTAATATATTAGTGCAGTTGTCAGTTCATTTCTTTGTGCATAGATGCACCTAGGTTTCTCTTTCCTAGATTGCACGTGAATTCGAGTGTTAAGCTTATTATAAATTTCTGGTCCTTTCTATTATAGCTTAAACCTTCTTTGATAATTTTTTTGATTTCGTAAATTCGAAAGATTGTATTTGAAGATATCAATTAGAATTAGTAGTGCTATAGCAAGTAGGCTTAATTATTTAGTAATTTTCCAAATTTTCTTTTAGTCATTATGGTTGCGTTCAATGCATTGTTGTCTCATTGAATTTTCTATTATTATGTGTAGACTGTCTTCTTCCTGTGGTTTGCCCTGTCTGGATGGCTGTTTCGGATTCTGATATTTGCAACATGGGTACTGCCATTTGCTGGTCCTCTTCTTATTGGAGCGATTGCCAATAATATGATCATTAAGGTAAAAGTTGTTGCTTCTTGTTTTCTTTTTCCCCTATCACTCAGTTGTTCCTATATTATTAGTGGCAATGTTTACTCAGATTATTGAAATAGCTTTCATTCAAATTGATTCATACAAATTTCAATGATAGTAAAATCTTACTTTCTTAGAATATGCTCTTTTACCAAAATGTTATTCTTACTTGGCCTTGAGCAGGGGAATTGTCCAGCCTGTAAGAGGCCGTTTGTCGGAAACAAAAACCAAATGGTTCGATGTGCAGGCTGTGGAAACATTGTGTGGCAGCCAAAAGGGGACTTTTATTCAAGAGGTAGTGGCGGTGCTACTTCCTCAAAAAAGTCCGCACCAGATATCATTGATGTCGAGTTTGAAGAGAAATGAGTGGTGTGCCTCAAAGTTGCAATAAGTCAAACCACAATATGCATGTGATGATATATAGTGGCATAAGAGCAAAGATAGTTTGGGAGATCTCACTGTTTACAATGTTATTGAAATTCTCGTTACATATTTGTTATGTCGTTAGTGCTTGTAGGAGTTGCTCGATCTGGTAACTTGTAATATATCTTTACTCTTATCAGTGAAATTTAATATTTTTTTTAATGACAAGTTTTGACCCTTTTCAGCTCCCTTTATGCATGTATGTAAAAATGGGTTGTAAGCGAATTGGCTGATTGAAAATGCGAAATTAACCCAACTGTACTACCTTTTTTTTTTTTTCTTTGTGTGAGCACAATGTAGAAATGGACATATAATTTGCTGCACTTCTGAATTGTTCGTCATAGTATGCTTCTAGTTTTTAGAAGATAGGAAATTGTTGACAGCCAGATACTAAATTGCTTCTGATCCTCTATCTGTAGCTTGATAATACCTTTGTTGGTCATCAAGCTAAGAAAAAAGTAACCTCGGGCTTCATTTGATTCCTCTATAATGTTGATCGCCTTGTCTGGAAAAGGAAAAAGTAAGTTAAGATGTGTATTGAACTTTGAAAGTGATTGCCAACTGAATGCCAACTCTCTTCTATATCTCCTCACTCTCACGCACAACACACACAAACACACAAATGCACACAAACACACTTGCCATGCTGCACAAATACACAGTACTATACTCTCACACACACACACGCACACACACACACTGCTAAACAAATACACAGTATTATATGTCAAAGCCTCAAGTTTGTAGATGGGAAAATTCATACACTCCTTTGATCTGGTTATGGCTCCTCCCAAGTACTTCTTTCTAAAACATACTATGAGCTCCTTGTGCTTCAGGTTAACAGTCACCCATTTGCATTTTCTGCACCCTGCATTCACAGTGGCGCTTTGACATCAATTGCACTTCGATAATTCTGCAACATTATTCAGTAAATCTTTGCTTTACTCACCAGAAGGCAAGATTATGCATATTTGAGCACCAACTTTAAGCATCTCTTGACCCTTAGGGAAGTACGACTCTGTCACCGCTCTCGTTTCAAGTGTTGCAGCTCCCCGTAAACCTGGTACATGGTAAAAAGTATAAACCAGCTGATCCTCAGTTGATGACATAACAAAGACTGAAATAACAAAAGTAAAAATCTCCATTGTATGTGAGCCATTACAAGTGGCAGCTGTGGCTGTTAGAGTCATCATGTCCATTGGAGTTTGAATGGCCAAACCATCGTTGATGGCAGAAGCTACATCGACTCTGTGTGCACCCAAAGACTCTGCTGTCTCTGCCCACACTGTTGTTACCAAAGTTGCAGCTGAGGCAACTGCTGCTCCCATGTGCTGGTCACATGCCACACCACCTCCTCCATGGGTGGCAAAGCTAGCAATTGCTGCAGACAAACGAGTGACAGAGAGGGCAACGTGTAATTTGGCAGTATGGAATCGAAGCTCATCTCTCTTCTTCTCTCTACGAGATCTTAAGAAGCTTGTCAGTGATCGGCCATTTAACCATAAGTTCCTTTGATTCATGTCGACCTAATGAAGCATATGAAAGTAAAATGTCAATGAAGGAATCATTGATCACTGCATCAGTGAGGAATGATGTATACTTTCAGAAAAGATAGATCAATGCTACCTTTTCAAATGAAAGGCGTGCATGAAAGAGACAAATACCCCAGGGCTAACGTCAATATCATATAGAGATACCGTCTTTCGTTGCATAGAAAAAAATAACAGAAGGGGAAACTAAAATAAGATATATGTGTTAGCTGATGTATTTGTCTTGACTAGATGCCGTTTCCTGGAGTTTAGGGAAGACTGTGTTGAATGCTACACCTGATTATCACCTATCCTATGGAGTTTATATTTGTGTCTGCTTCTGGTTGTCCTTTTTTGTTTTGTTTGCAGTGGTGTGTGGGGTTGCTGGAGGAGAGAGAGAGAGAGAGAGAGAGAGAGAGAGAGAGAGAGAGAGAGAGAGAGAGAGAGAGAGAGAGAGAGAGAGAGAGAGAGAGGAAATAACCCTGATATTGTCGGCCTTCTTAGCTATAGCTCCTCTTCTTTGAACCATGGTTTCTGCTATTTTTCCTGCTTCGTCTTTTTCCTCGTGCTTCTGTATTTTCCCGTTGACACCGAGTGGCAACAGGAGATCCTGTCAGAGCATGAAAACTATTCTCATTAGACTGAAAAAGAACAATACATTCATTTTATTCAAAAAGATTAACCGAACTGGATTAGTGTTAGATGATGCTTCATGCTGTCATATGACCATCATTTTATGTATAAATGCTCACACTTGATGGCAATGCATGCAGGAAATCAGAAGCGGATGGGCTCCATGATCTACACAAGAATTCCATAGCATTAGTAGGGCTATCAGGAATCTCTGATGACTGGTTAAGTGCAAAAGAAGGCCTGGTGCTGGTTGTCAAGTGCTGGTGAGCTCTGTTCCATTGCAAATTCTCTGACTTCCCACTCTGGCAAAACTTTTGCTGATTGTGAATAAAATATACAGTAATATCAGATATCATGTTAAGCAGTCTAGCAGTCTAGCTCTTAAACTGGGAAATGATTTTATTAGTAAACGTTTTTATGAAGAACTCACCTTATACAATGACTTCCCCTGGGATTGAAAAGAGACTCCACCAATGTTTAGTTCTTGTGATAGTTTCTCCATGTAGGTCTCCACTAATATAACCTACAAAATGATAATGCTGTTGGTAATTAGGGAAGCATATGAGCCGATTTTGCCAAACACCAAGTTGATCAACCCTGGTTCGCTTAAAACTATAGAGCTGAATAATATGCTCAAAGCATAGCTTACTTGGTCCTTGACCCGACTTAGCCAGACGAAGAAGCTTGTTGTGTGTGTGTGTGTGTGTTTCACGAGCTTATGGAGTCCATTTCATTAACTGGCTATATAGTATGATCAAGCTTGACTTGATAACCATACAAGCCATTCTCAAATGAACTTGGCTCAGGCCAAACAGAGTAGCCCTCCTCTGTGACAGACATGATAGGCGTTTCCAGTTATAAATTAACTGTTTATTTTCATTTATTACTTTTCAATAACTCTATAGAAAAAAGAAAAAAAAAAGAATTGTGTGGTACAGCTTTTTTTTGAGGACAAACTTTTACAAATGGGGAACTAGAGCACTGAGCTGCCATTAGCTTGCTAAATCCCAGATCCCTAACTACCAAACAAGGTAAGGTGGAACATACCACTTTATAAAAGAAACAGCTTATGATATTGAAAAAATCTTTAGTGGATGTGATCAGAGCTTACCACAAATAGAAAGCCCTTATCCAAAAATGGAAGGAGAATATCCAAATTAACCAGTGAAGAGAAAGATAACTTACTGCAACTGGTATGTTTTTGTGTTGGCTTTATAGATAATGCTCTTAACCATCTTCTACTTATGGAAAAAGTGGAGTGTGGACGCCACCACGGGGCCACCTGGGAGATATATATGATATTGCTATAAATTTTTTTTAATAGTGAGCATGTCGGAAGCTTAAGAAACATAATATGAGATGGAACAGTCTGCTAGAAAGGAACTTGAGGAAAAACAATTAACGTTTAGGATTTTGAAAATCCATTTGTGATCATGTCGGGAAGATAGGAGCTACACCAATAGGGTATATTTCTATTTATATTAATGACTTTTTCGGGAGTCATTCTTTATGAAATTTGTTTGCCCAATCTTTAGTCTCGTACATGCCTGATTAGGCCACTTGCAAGCTCATTGGGATGTAGGAACCCAATATTAAGCCATTAAATAGCGATTTTAATGCATTGGACGTAGTTTATCACATGTTTTAGTACTCTGTTCTGCATCTGATTGGGGCATCTTTCTGCTTCACGATGATCAACAATTTGTTTAGCCACACTTTATGGGGACGTCACCAGATAATGAGAAATGATATCACTGATCTCGATTCTGCATGAGGCTGAGTTTTATAGATTCATAAAACCTGAATGCTAGTTTTGGGATGTTAATTGAACTACGTAAAGTATTTCTTAGGTGGCTTGGAACCTTTGCTTGTGTCTTTTCTGCAACCAAGGTGTGAGAACCCCGATTGAA
Organism: Platycodon grandiflorus; assembly: GCA_016624345.1. Lineage (NCBI taxonomy): Eukaryota > Viridiplantae > Streptophyta > Magnoliopsida > Asterales > Campanulaceae > Platycodon > Platycodon grandiflorus. The sequence goes on along the minus strand of CM028364.1, from coordinate 1,511,053 downwards.
GCCACACTGCACATGACAATCGGGGTTCTTATTCAAAGTGATAATTATACGATACTCTTGGTAAATATTAAGGTAGAAAATACATTTATATGAGGAAATATATCTCCTCTTGCATAATATAACATGATGAGTACTGGTACTTATAGGTTATACCAGAACTTTACCCCTTGAATATATTCTCCTTCAACCAGTGATTTTCATGTATTCTCTCTCTCTCTCTCTCTCTCTCTCTCTCTCTCTCTCTCTCTCTCTCTCTCTCTCTCTCTCTCTCTCTCTCTCTCTCTCCTGATCCGGCTGCCACGGACTGTTGTCACCATTCTTGCTCATTTCCTGATTTACGTCAAGGTCCACCTTATCAGCTATCCTGTCCCCTATCCCAATTTAGATCATATGCATGATATGCCAGTATAATGGGTGTTCTTAACCCCACCCCCCCACATTACACACACACACCCCACCCAAAAAAAAAAAAAAAAAAAAAGAAAAAGAAAAAGAAAAAGAAACAAAATAAGGAAAAGAAAGCTTCGTACTCTATGGTAAATGGGGAGCACCTTCTTTATTAGATTGGATGATAACTGACCCTGAAATATTAGATTTTAATTGTTCATTTTTCCCATCTTCAAAGGACAAGTTGGCCAACGAATGTCACACAAAAAGCAGCCTCCATAAGCCTAAATTTATAGACTAGCTAATATATACACTTAAAATATCAGTCTCATTGGGATCCTTGTTAACCTTTTCGTCAGTAGCAGGAGCCAAAACAGCTGATCATTCACATCAAAGTGGTTTTGTGTTGTTATATTTTGTCTTCATCAAACATAAATGATGCAAGCTAATAAAACAGTGACATATTAACGAAAGCAAAACTTGAGTCATTTGGATCATGCAGAGATAGGTATCATCATATTCATGTAGCCAACCAAAACTGATAAATTATTTTTGGCTTGAGTTGGATTCACCAAAAATTATTGATTTTCATTCATTTATTTCTCTTCATCATACGAATCATGTAATGATCACGTTTCTCGTAACAATGACTCCATTTGCATTCTATGTTTCAACACTACCAAGTATGGCATATGTTCTTGAAATGAGGCATATATTCTGGGCCCTCCTGATTAAGTAGACATATATCAGACTGCCTTATGTACCAGGTACAGTCGGTACACATATCCTGCTTGTAAACGTCGAACGTAGCATACTTACTTTCCCACCAGAAGTAGCAGTAAAAGTTGGTAGTACCCCAAAAGCTAGGTTTAAAGCTCCAGTTAAGGACGTCATGGTATACTAGAACACGAGTGCCAATATCATCGTTCTTGGATTTACAGTGAACTGTTACATTCAAACCTGGTCCCAAATCATTCGTGATTATTACCATTACCTTACCACGAGCGAGAGCAGCTTCAAGAATGAATAACAAGCCTAGTAGAAGCATCACATTCTTGATGAACGAACTCATTTTTGTGTTTGATCTGTTTTTCTATTTGAAGTTGCTGTCTCTCCTAGTTTCTCTCTTAATTTATAGGGTGAAAGTATGATCCAATGTAATCTTCACTTTATTAAAAGTTGTCATAAAACAGAATTTTAACTGTTTTTTACATCACAAATGTAATCCTTAAGGTCAAAAGGAGAACTTTTTCTATTGTATGAATTGTGAGTCTGATAGCGTGTAATTAGTTTTGAAAACGAGTTATTCAAAAGGGTTTCACGGATTAGCTCGTGCGAATTTGTACCTTAGAGCGAAGCGTTCGCTATAAGACTTTCGGCTTGTACTACGAATAAACATACACCACGAACAATCCAATCTGCAATTCCTTATGGTAAGATTGATATCGCGTAGCACGAATATGTTCGCTCTAAGACTTTCGGCTTGTATTACGAACAAACATACACCACGAACAATCCAATCTGCAATTCCTTATGGTAAGATTGTGTTAATCTTTGAAGAATAAGACTGAATTGCTTCATTGACTTTATTGAATGATCAAAAACGAGAGATTACACTCTTGCAGAAATCTTGATTTACAGAGAGAGGAGACTCAATTGAACAATCCTCTTTTAGTGAATAAAAACCACTTAACAACTAAATAACTGCCTTGTTCTATAAATAGCAAGGCAATTAGCACTAATTCTTCTAATGACCCCTAAACATGAGAAAGTTACACATGCCACCCCAGCTATATACAATATACAGAAAAAATCAAATCAGGTACTATCTTTATTATCCCCCCTCAAGGTGAGAGGAGTGAATAAATTCAAGACTCTCAACTTGGTGAGCAAATGACAGAACTGAGCCGAACCCAAGGCCTTTGTAAAAGATCATGGTTGCTCAAGTAGAGATATGTTTGGTAGCAATGAACCCTTGAAGAATTAATTCCCTGATGATATGGCAATCCAAGTCAATATGCTTTGTCCTCTCATGGAAGACTGGATTGGCAGCAATGTGCAGAGCTGATTTATTGTCACAGAATAGAGGTATTGGAAGAGCAGGTTGAACTTTGAAATCCTTTAGAAGAGAGACTAGCCATTTCACCTCACAGCAGGCATTAGCCATGCTCCTATACTCTGCCTCTGCAGAAGACCTACTCACTGTAGGTTGTTTTTTACATTTCCAGGATATCAAAGACTTTCCCAAGAATACACAAAAACCAGACACTGATCTCCTGGTAATAGGACATGATGCCCAATCTGAATCACTTTGAGTGTATCTAGCAAGTAAGTCTTCCCAAATCTCACAAGCAGTCGAAAAATAAACCACACTCTTGCGAATCTCAGCATTGACAGAATTAAGTAGCCATGAGATGACCATGCTATTGCATCGTTCCCAGGCACTCACGTATTTCGATTGAAGAGAGGGTTTTTTGTTGGAGCCATTTATCAAACCAATCTTGTTTTTAGCAGTTAGGGCTATAATAATGGAAATTTTCCATTGAGAAAAATTAGAATCATTCAGGACATCAGACACCAGGGTCATTCCTGGATGATCATTGGCATGAAGAAACAATGGGTGACTCGAATTTAATTGCAAAGTGGATTCAGGTAAGTCATATTCATCTACTGTGTTGGTATTTGAATTAGTGGTATTTGAATTAGTAACAAGATCTTGAGTACGGGGATTCTCAATTGAGGAATTAGTCCCAGACATGAAGGATTTAAAGAAAAGAAAGGAAAGACAGGGATCAAGATGAAGCAATTTGCGAGAAATAGGGCAAAGAAAGAAAAAGGATTTTACAGAGAAAAGAGATACAGGAGGATTACCTACTGAACAAATGTGCGGAAGCAGTTCAAGGATCGAGCAGTTCCACAATGCTCTGATACCATGTACAATATACAGAAAAAATCAAATCAGGTACTATCTTTATTAGATTGATATCGCGTAGTACGAATATCAACTGCAATTCAATTCCTTCTCATCAGATTGATGTCACGAACCATTGTGTTGGGTGGTCACCAACACCACGTGTCCGTCCGAGTTCCGACTTACATGAGGACCATTCAACGATGAGTTAAGTCAGTATATTTTATGTGGTTGATTGGAATATTGTATAGATTAGGATTAGCCAATATTGTACCTTCTTCTTCTAGGGTTCTTCTTCTTAGTTTCTTCCGGTCATTTATGATTTCAGAGCCCCTATAGGGCCATGGTAGATGAAAACTTCTACTCCCAAAAAAACCAGTTTTTTTCGAGTCAACATATCACCATGACTCCGAATGAGTCATGCTCTTCCGTAGCTGGTCTAGTTTGGTGTATTAGCCCGTTTGGTACAGCGTTTACAAAATGCAGTGTTTTAAAAACGCAGCGTTTTAAAAAACGCAGTGTTTTAAAAACGGAGGTCTTTCCTTATAAATACGTTTGGGATATCTTTTCAATACGCAGCTTTTTTTTTCCTAGGAGCGTTTTAAAACCTGCGTTTTGGGAAAAAGTCGGAATTCAGCGTTTAAACGCAATGCGTTTGAAAACGCCGTGTTTTCGCCGATATTGAAACACATTTTTTGCAAATAAGCTGCGTTTTATCCCTGCATTTTAGCCAAAACGCTCGACCAAACGGGCTCTTAGTTGTTGAGCCGTCCTATCCAGCTCAAGTAGCATGCATGGTTTTATGTATGTGAATAGTACGTTTTTACGAGCCTATGGAGCCCACTTACTGTGGTTCAAGTATGATAAAGCTTGGCTTGTTAATGTTACGACTTACGAACCAATCTCAAATCCAAGCACAGAGTAGTGTTGCTCTTTAGCCACCCTTAATGCTAAGAGTGTTTTTGGTATGTGAAATAATTGCTGATAAATGGTACTTCCGTCAGTATAGAGGTACATATTGACTTCAAAAAAATTATAGAATACACAAATTTTTTTTTTTACAGAAATTGCTGGGCGGTCCCCTTTTCAAAAAGTTTAACCCCTAAAGTCCACCCTTTTTTTCTTAACCGGAAAAAGACATTTTGATAATTTTCTTCCTAAAATATCTCTATTGTAATACCCTGACCCTACTTCACTCCTAGTTAACTCATAATCACTTCGTACCAACCTTAAAACCCTTGGTGTGTACATGTGAGATTGCATGTAACACCTTGAATCCTCCTACGTGTGATTTGCTTATTTTATGTGTGATTTACATGCTAGACTTGTTGTGGCAGCATGTTAGTTGAATTATGCTTTAATTCATATTTTCGCTCCGTACTTATAAGAATTGTTAGATTAATTATGCCATGATATATGATTTGGATCCTTGTAATTGATTATGTGCATGCATTGTTAATTTGATTATTATGATTCATAATGTCGATTAGATGTGTTATAAGTGTTGTGTAACCAAACCTAGGAGTGGCCAAGTGATCAAACCTAGGAAATAGAGTAAAATAGAATTGGACTGGACTGTAGAAGTTGGCACGACCGTGCGCCTTTTCATGGCACGGCCGTGCGAGGGCAAGGCAGAAAGTTGAGTCTGGGCTGTGAAATTTGGCACGATCATGTGTGTATTTTTGGCACGGCTGTGCGAGGTTGGCACGACCGTGCGAAGTCGGACAGATTGGTACTTTGCTCGTCCGATTTTCGTTCTTTCTCGGTTTTTCGTATTTTTAAGTGGTTTAAAATGCTCAAACAAGCCCCGGATTGGACCAAACACTTACCCATGGTATTAATAACATAACCCAATTCATTTTCTCTCAATTTTTCGTCCTCCAACCTAGCTGAGAAAGAAGAGAGAGAGGAGAGAGATAAAATTGCGATATCTTTAGCGTTTGAAGTCAGATCGACGATCCGTCTTCACCGTAGTGTAGAGGGCGACGAGGAGCACGTTTCTAGCCAAAGGGATCATCCGATCCGTTGAAGAATCACTACCTCACCTCTTCTCCCACGTTTTAGAGAGAGAGAGTGTGAAGTTTTGAGGGGGAGAAACCTTGAATTCGAGTTTGGATCGAGTGTGAGTTCGATGATTGGATTCCATAGAAGTGTAGAGGTCGTTGAGAAGTGCATTTCCAACTAAAGCCCCTTGATTTTGTGAAGGATTTGCGGTAAAGGTAAGTAACTATAATGTTTTGTGTGTTTACAAGTTGAATTGGAAGAGTAAAGCATGTAGGATATGTTAGTGATGATTTTTGTGTTACCCTCTTGGGAGGAGTATATGATTAGTTACTATAAATTATGTTTGGTTATGCATCATTGCCTATTTGAGTAATGATTATGAATTGGGAAAGAATTGGTGATTTATTGGTAATCTCGTAGACTCTGAACAATAGAGACTTGTAGAGATTGATGTTGTTACTAATATTGTCGTGGTTGCTATTGTTATTGTTGTTTTGATAATCATTGTTTGTAAGTAATAAGAATTCATTGAGGTTAAAGTGTATTTGTTTATTATTTAGTTGGGTTCCGCCGTAATGTCGCCGAAGACTTGTTTTAATTTCATTGTACTTCACTATGTTATTCTTAAGTTTGAGTATATCGAATCATTGAAGTTTTGTCGTTTATGCACTAGCGATAACCTTGCGTGATTGTTACGAGTAGTAGACTCTTCGTGCGTTGGGCATTGTAATTGATATGAGTTTATAGGGACAATACTGTGACTTGTCCTGACATTGTAAATATGGGTAATGACTCTAGCGGAGTCGATATGAGATAGTATAATTGTATTTATATAAAAATTACGAGCTATACACTAGTCGTGACTGACTCTGGCGGAGTCGAATATGACGTAATAAACAAACGTCGATTAATAGGGTGATTTTGTTAATGAGTATAATCGACTCTACGGAGTTGAGTGATGGGTAGTAGTAATCCCTACACGACATACACTAGTTCCCTACCATAAGGGATGATGAATTGATGGGTTCATAACTTAGTAGAACTTTGACCTTGGTTGACTTAATCGAACATTAGTTGACTACAAGTTACGTTGAATAGTTGAGCTATGCTCTTGTATAAACAAGTGTTAACGGTATATAGTTGCTTCTTCAATAGAGTATACTGAGTGACTATAGGATACGATAAGAATCCTAAGATGAGTGTAATGAATATATGTTAATTAAGGATTGTAAGTACAAGAAGACTTACCTTACGTTGGGGTTATGTATGTGTTTAGCTATCGCAGACACTGTTTGGTGGTTGAATTGTACAATAGGCCTACTTTGCCTATTGTCTTGTTTAGTTTACATGTTCAGTGATTTCAGACATGATGTGATTGTTCTAATATGAAATAGGACAATCATCCTACTTTGATGATTGATTGTAGGACAGTCATCCTACATTGATGATTGGTTGTGTGTTTAGTGTCTACGAACACGTTGAGTTGATTTGATATGTGATTCAATAGAACTCATGATGATTTGTTGAGAATGACGAGTAAATATCTACTTGTGCATTGCATTGAGTCCAGCTGGCATTCTTGGTAAAGTTATGGTGGGACGATGTATAGTCTTTACGAATGTGTTTCGTAATCGCTATGGGTCGCCGTACCGGTCTGCACACACCCCTCACCTGTTGGCCGCAGGTGGGATGTAGCCCCACTGTTGTAGTAATACGCATGACTTTGGTTAGCTATTGAACTCGATGGTATTAATCGGGGACGTCGATACTACGTACACGGGTATCGAGGCACATATGTTTTCTTGTGTATTGCAGGAGCAACGCGAAGTTCGAAGAAGGAGAAATAATATCCTTCTAATGTGATTTATTTAAGTTGCACCTATGTGAACATCAAAGTGCTAGGTGATTTATGTGATTTGTATATACTTTTAATTTGATACATGATCAGTATGGTATATAAATGTTAGTACCATGTTATTCCTATTGTTGAGCATCGTGCCATGTCATATAGTTGCATGTAACAGCTTGTTGATTAATGGTTAAGTTGGAATCATACCTAGACTTGCCGACTTGTAACTGAGATGTTAGGTAAGCTGGAAGTGCTACTTAGACTAGCTACATGTAGATTCTTGGTTTACTGTTGCATTCATACTCATAGCATACAATACATTATAATGGCTTACGGGGTCTTTTAGACTCACCCTTATTGTGTTAACACTTTTAGATTGCAATCGAAGGATGGCATAGTGAGGTCGGTGAGACTTGCGGATGCTGGTAGCATTGATCGTTGAATAGTTGCCTTTCGAAGTTTGTCTATATTTATGTTTCTTAGTTGAGTGAGAACGACAGTTGATGTAAAGTCATGTAAACTTTACTTATGGGTAGCATTGCTTTGTAAATCTTTTTATTGTTGTATTCTTTTGGAGCCGACACTCGATGTCGAGCCGTTTATTATTGTAATTTTCTCGAGCATGTTAGCTCGAGTGTATTTAGTGTTGTTGTTTCTCCGGCTTAGTAGTTAGCCGTCGAGGTTTATTGTTGGGATTTCTATTAGTATTGTTCCCCGGCTTGTGTTTGGCCGTGGAGATTTTCTAGTTAATTGTTTTGTTATTCGAGTTTTTAAAACTCAGGTTTTTATTAGTTGTGGTTTTCCGCTGCATAGTTTTGGTTTTGAGTTTGCGTAGCTTGTCCACTTCTGTGGACTTTAGTTGTTTCTTTTAGTTTGACGCACCAAGTTGGGGTTCAACATCGGATCTTGGACTCGGGGCGTCACACCTATGCAACATAAACACTCTTTTATTTTAAAGATTCGTTAAAAAAAAAATACACACACACACACAAACATAAAAAACATTTAGTTAGATCAAAGAAACTGAAAACTTGTAAACGATTTCATGTTGTTAATATAGTCTTCCCTCATGTTTGGGGATCAATTTTCATGCCTAGAACATGAATTTGATCAAATTCGAATTTTCTGAGTTCATCCCATTTTTTCTTGTTCTTGGGCTGTTTTGACCACTTTAATCTATGTTTTAAGCTTCAAATTTGTTTAAAATCAATCCCATATTGTTTTCCTAACTTAGTACTATATTTGTGTATAATTTTTCTACCAAAAAAATATATATATATACTATTCTTGAGATCCAAATCGAGCTTGGCAGTGTATTGTCCAAAAACAGAGTGAGATGTTATTGGACTGATTTTGAGACTTTAATCAATGATTTGAGTTTTAATTCACCAATTGCAGTATGCTGGGCAACGTAACGGGGATCGACCTGCTCGGTCAGGTCGCAGGGGTCGAGGGGACAGCGTCCCTCGTGGGGGTGCCTTGATTGCTCTCCAGCAGTTGAAATTCAAACGAAAATCAAGTCCTCTCCAGCAGTTGAAATTCAAACGGTGCCTTGATTGCTCATCGCGATGCCTTGGTTTGCTCATCGCGATGCCTTGGTTACTCATCACGATGCCTGTGTTGCTCATTGCGATGCCTTGGTTGCTCATCACGATGCCTGTGTTGCTAATCGCGATGCCTTGGTTGCTTATCGCGATGCCTTGGAAAATCAAGTCCCTGTCCTCCAGCAGTTGAAATTCTTGCTCATCGCGATGCCTGTGTTGCTAATCGCGATGCCTTAGTTGCTCATCGCGATGCCTTGGAAAATCAAGTCCTCTCTAACAGTTAAAATTCAAACGGTGCCTTGGTTGCTCATCGCGATGCCTTGGCTATTCATCGCGATGCTTGTGTTGCTCATCGCGATGCCTTGGTTGCTCATCGCAATGCCTTGGTTACTTATCGCGATGCCTTTGTTGCTCATCGCGATGCCTTTGTTGCTCATCGCGATGCCTTTGTTGCTCATCACGACGATTAGAGAAATCGGCCTGGCTTAGCCAACCCGACTTTAGGACGGGCTGGACTCTAGTTTTTAGGCTCGATACAACTTTGGGCTGGGCCGGCCCGGCCCGATGGGCTTACGTATGGGCTGACAAAAATGTTAAAATTAGTGCAAATTGGCCCGAAATAATGCGTCGGCCCGCGGGCTGGCTGGGTCCAACCCGATATTTAGAGAGGCTGGGCTTTAGTTTTAAAGGTCCGATATAAATTTGGGCTGGCCCGGCCCAGCCCGATTTCAAGGCTTGGCCCGATGGGCTGAGGTTAGGCTGGCCCGACCCAACCCATTGCCAGCTCTAACGACGATTAACCCACGCGATGCCTTGTGTTACTGATGCACGCGTGTTTTTTTTTCATTAATGGCATAATCGTCTTTTCGCCCCAAAAATGCCTTTTTCCGATTTTAAAAAAAGATAACTGGACTGGAGCGATTACAAATGTTTGAAAAGGGACCGACCTGTAATTCACCCCTTTTTTTATCCTAAAAGAAAGTATTCTATAATTTTTTAATTAATAAACTTTTCAAATGTGAACTTTTTGGGTGGAACGGGTAGAGTAGCAGGGTGCCGTCCCTGTTTCCCTAAAAAAAAAAAAAAAAACTCTTAATCAATTTTTATTAAAGAAAATCTACTTTTGGAAAGGGGGAAGTATAAATGTTTTTGACGACTAAGAGTTTTTCCAATACAATCATCTATCTAGTAAAAAATGCTACACGAAGAAAAGATAAATTTTTCTAAAAAAATATTTTTTCATCCATGTCATATACCATCAGTTTTATTTTTATTTTTTACCGTCAATCAGTTACAGTATGAAGTAATTTTTATTTTTTGTAATTAATTATAAAATATTGCCATGTCTGATAGAATGTTCTAAAATGAGTCTTGCATTGGACACGTTTAGAAAGATAACTCTCTATCTTTTAAATTTTTTACCACATATAAAAGATGTCTTCTTTTTTAAACATGTCACGTAGGAAAAACTAGTATTGGAGATGCCTAACTATTAGAAACGGGGAAGGACTGCCATTGGCAATAGCTAAATCCCATATTCCTAACAACCAATAAAGTGAAGTGGAAATTAAATGGGACTTTATTGTATAGCTTATGATTTGAAGAATGACATTTAAAGAAGAAAGTTCCAAAATCCTTGGTGGAAATGATAGAGCTTACCGGAAATAGAAAGTCCTCCTTATCTAAGTTGGCTCATTAAGCTCGAGCACTGTCTCGTAGGCCTACTTCTACTTACTGCTAGTGGTAAGTTTTTGTTTTCCCTTCCCCATAATGCTCTTAACTAACTGTCTTCTATCAGGGCCGGCCCAACACTTATGAAGGCCTAAAGTGATCACTTTAAAGCGATGCTTAAAACAAATAATATTTTTATTTGTTATATTTTTATCAAAAGTTTATCTTTTGGGGATGCAAAATCATTTATTAAATTATTGTAATCGATTTTATTTAACAATTTTTTTTCAATCGATAATAAAGCTAGTTCACTTAATTTTTTTTGGGACATTGTTGATCTTATATATGATTCTATTAATTTTAGTTTTGAAAAACGTCATTTTGCCGAAACAACAACTATGAGAATCGTTAACATTATTGTAAAAGCAATATACGCATTTGGAATAGAATCAAGTTTTATTATATAATTAAGTATGTTAGTTGGTGTATTATTTTTTTACTTGTATAATTTCTCTTAAAATTTTAGTTCTGCAAATAAATCTAATACATCAATATCAAAGTTGTCATTATGTTTTAATGAAAGTTCAAGATTAAGGGAATTTTCTTTTAAATTTTCATTATCCAATGACTTTAATTTATCAATGATAAATAGAAACCAAAAATATATTGATGCATTTTAAATTGTTCAAATCTACTTTGAAATGAAGTAATTATTTTTATCTATAATTATAAACAAAAATGAATCAACTTTAAATGATTTTAAAGAAGATCTTACAACTTCATTGTCAATACTTTCATCAAATTATTTCTTTCTATGAAAAGTATATTTTTTTACGGAACTTAGGTTCTATATAGAAATTATAGTATTTTCAAATCCTTCTTCCATATCTTTTTTTTAAAATGAAATAAGGCCGTTCAATTTTTGTATACCAACATCAATACATATATCTTTTGATTGCATATTTTTACTAACCGAGTTTACCGCAAACAATATTTTATAGTACCAAATAGTGATGCGCCTAATGAACACTCAAAAATTTTTAAGTTTATAAGTTGCTAAACTATTAATGAGTGTGTGACGAAAACTAAGAATTACTCTTAACATTTTAATATTTTTTTAAATTAAAATAAGTAATTATTTATTTATTTTAGTATGAGGCCTAATATTTTTTGAGGCCTAAAGCAAGGGCTTTGGTAACTTTACCCTTGGGCCGACCCTGTCTTCTACTTGTGGAAATGGATTCCAAAAGTGGAATGTGGACGCTACGACGAGCCACATGCAGAATTTTTAATCGCAAAACACAGTTGATCATAACCAAGACATGTCGGAAGCTTAAGAGACATGAGAGAGATGAAAAATTTAATAGCGATGAACTTGATGAAAAACAAATAAAATTGAGGAATGAAATCAAATTAAGGATTCGTCTTGGGATTCTGGAAAACCCTCGTGATCATGTCTAAGATAGAAGCTACACTAAATGTGGATGTTTCTGGATAAGAACTACACCATATGTGGTATGTTTCTATATATATATATATATATATATATATATATATATATATATATATATATCGATGACTTAACTCGAGTGATCACCTCATCCTCGTGGAATTTGGTTTGCGCAAATCTCCAATACATGCTTAATTTGGCCACTTGCAAGTTGATTGGGATGCAGAATGCATGCCAAGATTAAGTTGTTGAATTAATAATGATTTTAATGCATTGAACGTAGTTTAGCATATGTTTTAGTACTTTGTTCTGCAGCTGATTGGGGCATCGATCTTTACGCTTTACACTGATCAACAGTTTGTTTAGCCACATTAATTATAGGGGGACGTTACCAGCTAAGGATCGGAGAAACGATAAATATTAATAAATTAAGCAGCCCACGAATCTCAATTAAGTTTCATAAAACTAGAGAAAAAAAAAATGCTAGTTTTGAAATGTTGAACAATTCTCAGTTTTCCCTGCATGCCACCAATGAAACAAACAGGTATAAGCTTGTATACTTGAGGTAAATATTAAGGTAAAAGCATGTTTATATGTGCAAGTATATCTCTTCCTCTGCCCAGAATAACATGATCATTACTAGTACTTGAACATATAGCTTAATTGATCCATTGAAATATTCATGTACTCTCTCTCTCTCTCTCTCCGGTCCTGCAACCACGCACTGTTGTCTCCATTCTTACTTGCTCATTTCCTGATTCACCTCAAGGTCCACCTTAGCAATCCTGTCCCCCATCCCAATTTAGATCATAGGCTTAAATATGCCAATATTGTGGTTAATTGTTCTAGAGAACCACCTCCCCCCTAATACCAATAAAAGGGGAAAGAAATTAGTGTCACATTTACGCTTCTTCATTAGATTAGTTGATAACTGACCCTAGAAATATTAGATTTAATTGTTCATTTTTCCCATCTGGAAAAAGGGAAGTAGGCTAACAAGTAGTCAGCCACATTACAAATTCTTGAAAAATTAGGCTTATAATCAGCTGGATCCTCTTAATTAACCCTTCATCGATAATATATAGAAGCCAATGCAGCTTGCTGTGCACATCAAAAATGATCTTATGATGTTATTCTCAGTCTGCATCAACACAGATATTATCTGGACCGTTTGATGAATAAACAATGTCGTTAGGAAAAAATAGTCGGGTCGTTTGGATTATGCAGGTGTAGGTATCATAATATTCATGTAGCCGTGGGACAAATTTTAACTCAACTTGGACTCACCAAAACTTTATTGATTTTCATTTTTATTCAAAACTTACAAATCATCCATGACATACTTCTTGATGGAAAATGTATCCATTCATTCTACACTCTCTCTCAACCTACCAATTACGGCACATGTTTGTATAAGGGGTCTCCTGATTAAGTAGACATATATTAGACGGCATCAAAACTGTAATTGTAAACCTCAACAGCAATATAGTGGCCTGGCCACCATAAGTAACAGTAAACTAAATAGTTCCGGCCCCAAAACCAAAAGTTTGGTCGAAAGCGCCATCCAAACCATCTAGTTATTAATTTTAGCTCGTGAACACACAGATTATCATTTTTTGATTTATAATGAAGGGACAGGATTATACCCAGTCCCAGTTCATTAGGAATCGTTTCAGAGTGGGAAAATTAGATACAAGTATTAGTAACACTATAAACTAACTTGATGAATGAACTGATCATAAATTAATATTGTTCTAGCAGCTAAAATCTCTATCCAAAGAATACAAGAAGATTGAATAGGCTTCTCACACGTACAGGGCGATGAAAATGCCCTCAATAGATTAGTTAATTTCCATTACTAGGAAAATTTCTTTCATTATATATACATACATGCATCATCGAGAAACTAACTTCATAATGATCAAGATTCTTTCATTGATTTTTCATTTTAAGAGGATTAATATTGTTTAAATAGTGCTCTTAAATTACGGTAAAAAATTGGACGTTTAGAATCAAAATGTCAAAGGATACAGATAATCTATTGAGCAACATGCATGTATTAATTGTTGTACATCTCTTGTGTTACATAAGTCAATCTTGGACAGGTTGTGTGTTAATAATGTGGTCAATATACAAAGACTCATTTTCCTGTGTGTGTGAAATATGTAGTCAGTGAAAACGCTATCTAAATCTTGTAAGTTAGCCACATTTCCTTTTTGGCCATTTCAAAACTTTTAGCCACATATAAATGAAAATTAATAAATATTCCTTCTCTTCATAAATTATTGTCTTGTTTTTCTTTTTTATTCGTTCCAAAATAATTTTCTTGTTTGAAAAGTTTACTTTTTAAGACTACACTTCTACCATTTTATCCTTATTTTTTTTTCTACTTTAATTATTGGCCACATGCACATGGACATTAAAGGAAACTACACACTATACCAATATTAATAATAAAGTTAATTATTTTTTTTAATCCGTGTATCGAGTCAAACAAGACAATAATTTAAGGATGGAGGGAGTACTAGTTTCCCATGCCCCAACCAAGTTAAATATATATGCAAGATAAACCCAATTTTCTCACCTTTCAGTTCTATTAAAAAAGAATAAACATGTATTCCCACAGTCCTAAATAAATAGTTATATTTTGATTTTTTATAATTTACTTAAATTTTAATTCAAAACTTGTATAAAAAATTAAAAGTTACTCCCTTTGTTCCACCCAAAGAGTCCACGTTTAAAAAATCTAATTATTAAAAGATATATTAGTGTCATTGAATTTGGTCATAATTACAAAAATAATTAAGCACAACAAAGATGATTACAACACAAGTGGAGGGTAAAGATGAAAGATTATGACAACTATAAGCATAATTTTTAAAAGTTGACCCTTTAAGTGAAACATCTCAAAATAGTATAGTGCACTCTTTGCCTGGAACAAATAGATATTTTTTTTTATAGTTTTCTTAATATAGTACCAATGATTAAACTTTTATTACTTAAGACATAATGAATGTATAAATATTACCCATTTTGTTCCACCTAAATAGTTCACGTTCAAAAAATCTAATAATTAAAAGATATATTATTAGCATTGAAGTTGAATATTATTAAAAATATTTGAGCTTAATGAAGATGGTTATAATATATATGAAGGATAAAGTTGATAATGAAGATTGAAGATATAATCGATAAAAGTAGACTTTTCAAGTAAAATATTCCAAAATTGAATATTATTGTTTTTTCAAATATGGTAATACTAAGTTACCATACAAAATTGTATATAATTGCTTAGGCCATCTCCAACCATTTGGTGCGAAAATCGCACCATCCAACTAAAATAGTGCAATTTCTATACCAAATTTTAGTATAATTTTTGCACCAAATATCTTCTATCATCTCAATCTTCCTGCTTTAAATTTTACACTAAAAATATTTCAAAATATTCCTTATTATTCTATTTAAAGCATATGTTTTATTTCATCAAATTTGTGTGAATGTATTAGCAAAACAAATATGTTATTTATCGAAAGTAAATCACAATTTATATTAAATTAAATAATATTTATTAAAATCAATTAATTAAATATGAGACTTTAGTAGAGAGTAAAAACATGATATTGAAACTAACAACATATAATTAAAATACAAACATTTGAAAATATTTAGGGAGAGTCTATTTCTACTACAATATTTACTTATCCACTACATTCATTAAAATTTAATTAAGTTAATAAATGTCTTGACACAATTCCCCTTCAAATCTACCTTATTTAATTGTTTCCCTTTAAATTCTTTATCCTTTATTTGTTTTCACAAATAATATTATATTCAATCGTGCATAAGAAAATAAATAATTTTATATGAATTTTTTTGAATAAATAAGACATCTAAAATAATAATTTATAAGTCTAATTTCTTTCGCTTACATATAAAAAATATATAAATGACAAAATAGACTAAACAAATGAGTGACATGAGTTATATAATATTAAATTACGGAGTACAAACTATAAATTTTAAATAGATAACTTGAATGAAAAATCAATTAATGAATATATGTTTGGCTATTATTTAAAAGATTTTTATAATAGGTTGGCAATTGTACAACACCTTTTAGTTTTTTTGACGTTAAATTCATTTTTCCCAAAAAAATTATTTGAAGAAATTAAATGAAAAATAATGGATAGACATAATTTTTTAGTGTTAACGAGTAGGCATAATTTATTTGAGAAGATAAGAAAAATAAAAAAATAATTTTAAATTATAAAGAAAAATAAATAAAAAAATTAATAGATTTTAGGCAAGTACTTGATCATCAAACAATACAAGTATTTTAAGGGCAATTGTGTTATAACAATGATTTATTCATTAAACTATTAATAAATGTAGTGGATTAGTAAAATTTGAAATGAAAATAGGCTCTCCCAAATATTTATATAACGTAATTCTTGTTCTTTATAACAATGTCTTATCTTCATTATTTATAAATTTTATCAAATAATTTTAATAATACAAATAACCCCTCGTATGCATTTTTTAGGGATCTTAAAACGATAAGCTTTTATATAAAGGATAACAAATATATACTCCATTGTTTCTCCAGAAGAGTCCCTAATGTAACCACTCTCTAAAAATAAAGTTTTTTTTTTCTTTAAAATTTTTGCACGCTATTAGTATTATATCCTTTGATTTAACTCAATTAATGGGATCCGCCCTCAAACTTTTTAGTAAGCTTCAAATGTAAAAAGTATTGAGTTAATTGGCTCTCTTAATTTAAAGTGTGTGCCCAATCAAAGTTACAGAATTCTATATTAACAATGCTCTTTGTACTTTTCAAGATTGTGGGAGAATATAGAGTCTAAGATCAAATAGATCAAATTCGCTTCCCTTGCTGTTGGTCCCAAGATCGAATCTTGTTGGGGGGGGGGTCTTTGGGGGTTTAGGGTAGATTTAGGATATAAAAAAAAAAAAAAAAAATCAAATAGTCAATTCTCTTGCAAGAAATTTAATAAGCTTATAACAGTAAACCATCGAAACTTAAAAAATACTCCCTCCGTTTCACCCAAAGAGTCCACGTTTGAAAAATCTAATAATTAAGGGAAATATAAGTAGTATTGGAGTTGGTTATAATTATAAAAATATTTTAGCATTGTTAATATATTTGTGCCACATGTAGAGGATAAAGTTGAAAGTATTTTGGAGGTTATAAACATAATTTTTAAAGTAGATTCTTTGAGTGTATCAGAACATCTCAAAATAGTATAATGTACTCTTTGCTTGAAACAGAGGGAGTAATAATATCATATCTTCTATATGGATAGTAATTGATCCTTATTAACAACATCTCCAGTTAACAATTGATCAAGCTCAATCATCGTATTTAACAATTGTGATTGGCTACTTGAACTCTTGTTGACCATTATGTTCTTAGATTCATTGTCACAGAGAAATGACAAATTAATTAACGTGCCTGTTAGGCTACCCACCATCACCATCCTCCTTTATCTGGTTGAGATTGGCTGGTATGAATAAAAAACATTAATGACTTAAACGCAACAAAAGTCATAATGATATGAATAAAAGGTAATGTTTATCATTCCCAATCGTAGCAGAAATTGTGGTAATCAGGTTCCTTCTGGCCTGTTAAGCAAATTCCTGTTGGCTTCACAGACCATGCATGGACATTGTTTACCACACCTTAATCCTTCCTTGTACTGTAGACAGACATCAACAGATATGTAATGATTGCGTGGCCACCATAAGTAGCAGTAAAAAAGGGTGGTACGTTCCCCAACTGCTACTTCTGGTGGCCACGCTTGCAAACGATCGACTCTAGATATTTCAACTTATGAACACCAAGATCATTGTCTCCAGATTTATAGCACAGTCATGAGTATACCTGGTCCTAGTTTATTCGTAATCCGTAATGAATCTTAGTGAGCCAAGCTTCAGAAAGGTAAAAGTAGGACAAAAGTATTAGTAACACTACGAATTTGATGACTGAACTCATAACTAGTGTCCTCTTATCGCCTTAAATTCTCTATCCAAAAGACTTTTAAAGACTGAAGTTTATATAGGCTTCAAATTAAATGGACGATGAAATCGTAATCAATGTCTATAATATACTCCCTCCGTCCCTAAATTATTGTCTTCCTTTCCTTTTTCGTCCGTCCCTAAATAATTGTCTTGTTTGAAACTTTCCTTTTTAGAACATCACTTTTACTATTTTACCCTTACTTTTTCTTCCTACTTTAATTATGGGCCACATACACATGGGCATTAAAGGAAACAACACACTATTTCAATACCATTCCAATATTAATAATCAAGTCAATTGAGTTTTCTTAACGTGTACCGGGTCAACTCAGACAATAATTTAGAGATGGAGGGAGTATTAATTTCCAATAATGTGAAAGCTTGGTTTCTGAAGAGCCAGGCCCAGAGAAGCGGCCCTGGGCCCAAGCCCAAATTACAGCATGGGTCAAGGCCCACTATAGTACGAGTAGACACACCTCGACGAGCAACCTTAACAGCCTTCCAAAGAGACATACGAGCATAATCTGCCTGCGGGGGCCAGGATGCAGCGAGCAGGCTAGGCCTCCCGGTCCATGTGGCAGCACGTCGTGGTTATGACCAATTTTTTAGTAAAGTTTCAATTGAGGAAAATGAAAGTAAGTTGTAAATTTAGAATTTATGGTTCGAGCTGATGAATTTAACGTATTTACTTTATAAAAACTAATTCGTGTGAATGATAAATTAATGTATAAATTAAGCAACTTGACATAATAAATTATAGTTGAAATGTAATGGGAATATGGGAAGCCCACTAAAACTCTTACCTGGTGCAACTATTGGTATTTCATGTGTTACCCTTCGGCTAACCTAAGTGATTGTGACTGTGACTGTGACTGCAAGGATCGCATCTTATTACTATGAGGCGCACTTTCCATCTTTATTTTTTATGCTTTTGGCTTTTCCGACTTTTCGCTGTACCATCAGATAATAACTTTAGCTAATTACTATGAGGAGCACTTTCCAACTCTATTGGCCTCTTTAGAGGCGCATTTTCCAACTTTGATTTATATTGATTTTACGCTGGTCCCATACTCCCATTAGATCCTCCCTTCGTTCTTAAATTATTGTCTTGTTTAATTTGATAGAATAATTAAGAAAAAATAATTGACTTAATTATTAATATTGATAGAGTGTATAATTTTTTAATATCCATGTGTATATAACACATAATTAAAGTAATAAAAAAAGTAAGGATAAAATGATAAAAGTGTTATTCTCAAAATAAAACTTTTAAACAATATAATTATTTTGGGACGAACAAAAAAAGAAAGTATGACAATAATTTAGGGACGGAGGTAGTATAAGGTATGACTAATAGATATATTCATGAATATAACATATTTGATAATCTATAATAGTTGCTATGAGATTCTTCTATTACTATTAATTGGTACCGATTGTAATAAACTATATATAATCATAGTTGCTATTGAAAATATTATACTACTATTAACTATTACCAATTATAATAGATAATATATAATAATAATAATTGTTATGAGCTTTTTCTAATACTATATATAAACTAGTATTACCAATTTAATGGTTCGGTTCTCACTCTTTGGAAAATTAGTTTAGGTTCGCTTAAATTAGATAACCACTATTAAAACAATAATTACTTGAATGATTGTTTTTTTAAAGGAGACAGGGACGGACCCTGCATAATTTTATTAAAAAAACAAAATAATAGCAGGAGGGGAACAACCAGCTGAGCCCCACAAACAGGGAAGACAAATGAGCCTTACCTCTAAATAAATACAAATCATGGAAACATAAGGATTATTTTCTAAAACTATATAAACCACTATCATCAAGAATGAAAGCCACCAAAGCCTCCTTGGGGAGATCCTGAAGCTGAAGAAAATAATGGGACACCTTAATTATGCGAGTGTGCATATGCAGCAAGCCTATCTGCGACTTGATTCTGCTGACAAAAGACATGAACAATGTCATATGAATCCAATAACTCCTGGCACCGGCGTAGAGCATAACCGTATAGCCAAGGGGCCTTTTGGGTCTGTTTGATGACAGACACCACATATAATTAAATGTTACAAACACCGCATAAACATATGATTGCATATAATTAAAAAAATTGAAAAAATGTTGCATTATTCTGCAAATTAATTTATAAACCAACTAATTTTTATTTTATAAATGTTACTCTTTCCCTACTAAATTATGTGTCCCTTATTCTTATTTGGACGTCCCAAAATATGACTATAATATGTGATACATATCAACAAAATTTTAAACCATTTTATTCAAAATTGATGCTCTTTTAGATATATGTGTAAACTTCTTTTTAACACTAACATTGGATCAAAAATAAACAATTTTGTAAATATAGTATTCAACTAAATATTTTCTAGCCATTGAACGATTTCCAAAATTATTTTAAAAATGTAATTATATTCAATCCTTCAACAATTCCCATTTGTTTAGAAAAAGATGACTCTTATCTTTTTTCAATATGTTAAATATTTTATTTTCAATTTTGTAAAAATTCTTCAAGTATATGTTTGAAATAATTTTATTAGTTAAGTGCAAGATGAAAAAATAAAAAAGAAACCCAAGAATTTGATATCATTAAAAAATACCTTAAAAATATAAAAATGTATAGAAACAACTATTTACTTATACCTGTATAAAAATCAATAAAAATGTTTATTCTGAAATGAATGTACTATACCAAACGACCACCAATTTGCATATATTTACAATACTTAACTTTTATGAGACATTAAGTCAACAAACGTCTATATTCAATAATGATATTTTTTTTATAAATATACTCTTGAAATGTATAATTAATCTCAAAGTCAAATTACACTTGTGTGAAGCATGAGCTCTATAACTAGTGTTAGGTTTCGTATAGATTATGTTTTGATGATATTTAGGTTAGAATTATCCCTAAAATATAAGGGTTTTTATGTACAAGAGTTTTCAATATTTTTTATCAAGAAGTGTTAGCTTTTTCAAAGAAAAAGCTAAGTACGGAAATAACAAAACAGCTAAGACAGCAACAAAAACAACAAACAACTAAGATCAGAAACAACAAACAGCTATGTTCAGAAAACAAACATCTAAGACAACAAACAACAAACAACTAAGATCAACAATAGCAAAATAGCTGAGATCGAAGCAACAAAATAGCTAAGATCATAACTGTTTGATATCCAGAGAATTCATTAAGGGCAATAAAGTCATTTTAAGTTACTACTATAAAGAGAAACCCTAATTAAGGCAACACCAAGGTTGTTAGAGACAAGTGGGTTTGTAAGACAAAATGAACAAAACAACCCTAAACAGGCTGTCACTAAACAAGATCAGACAAGCGGGATTTCAAGTTGCAAATTTGAGCCGTTCCATAATAGCTCTTTCCCTCATTCAATGCCTTTGAAAATGACCACTCTCCATGAAGAACGGCAACTTTCAAGTAGCTCAAAATAAGCTCTCAATATATATAGAAAAATACAGCTCATATAAGAGAGAAAATATAGTGAGAAATACAAGAAAGTACCAGCAACAAAGAACAAGAAAAGAGTTGTCACTTTCAACATTAAAAGATCACATCAAGGAGAGTTCATACAAATAATCAAGAGTCACTTCAACACTAAAAATTCCAGCATCAAAGACCTACGTCAGAGTTTTCATTAGACTGCTTAAGAGTCATTTATTAGAAGGCAAAATCATCTTTTTTGTGAACTTAGTAAAGTGTCCTAGTTTGGTTGCCAACTATTAGAGAAAAACAAAGGTTTTCCTTGTGTAAAGAACCTAGTTGGAGAGCCAACTAGTTGAGAAGGAATTTATATCTTTCTTTCGACCTCAATAATCTGTGTAATTGGAAGAATTATAGTGGATTATTTACCTCACAAGAGCCAGAGGGCTGTGAGGGGTTGATGTATGATAAGAGATCCGAACCACCTTAAAATCATTGTGTCAATTTTTCTATCCCTTACTATTTACATAATGTCCTGCATATTAGTTGCATACTGACTTTCTTTTAATCACTTTACAAACTACTTCTGTTGTGCATAAATCATTTATCAAAGTGATTAAGTACTACATTATGTACTCTAAGGGATCCCTCAATTAATATATTGAGAAATGATAGATCTGGTACAAGGGTTTAGGCAGTTTGCATTGGTCTCTATAAAGGCGTGCTTTGCTTGGATTTGTGTCTTATTTATCTAATGTTATCTTAAAGCAAATATATTGAGAGATGATAGATCCGGTAAAGGGGTTTAGGCTGTTCTAGCTTAACAATAGGTCTCGATTTCAAGTCATGGGAACACAACTGCGTTAAATACTTGTTGGGAGAGCTTTACCGCCCTTGTGGACGTCCTACTTTGCTCAAATGATTAGTCTCATTGAGAAATCAAAAAAATAAAAATAAAAAAAAGGATAAGAGAAAGAATAAATGAACATGAATAATTGAAAAATAATGTTACTTACAACCAAACTTTGAATTATTACACTCAATTTGGCAAAGAATTCAGTTAATCTATTGAGCAACAGGTCTTGTAGATCTAGTGTGTTATATAGATGTAATCTTGGAGTTTCTTTTATCAATTGGTATTATGTGAGGGATATAGTTAATAAAAGATATTTTACAAGTCAATCAGTAAAAAAATGTCAACTATAGTAAGATGTGGTCAATGCAAAAAACGTTACAAGTCAATTGCAAAAAAAAAAAAAAAGAAAAAAAGAAAAGAAAAACACTCACATGGGAGCGAAACCTCTCTATTTGGGGTTTCTCTCTATATTTTCATTTGGTCCATTAAAGGGTGTAGAACGTGCCAACATTAATGAAACGTTATTCAATGGTGCAAAAGTAAAGGTCTCACTTTGAAACAAAAAATACTAAAAAGTATTCATTTCGTTCCCAAAAGATTGTTCTATTTGACCCATCACATATATTAAGAAAATATAATTGACTTTATTATAAATATTAGAATAATATGTGTTTTCTAAGAATACCTGATGAGGCCTATGCTCATGGCACTACCAAGGATCCAACACCATTGCAAGCTTTGAGTGGACCAATCACAAGAGCTCGTGCGAAGAGGATTTGTGAAGAAGTGAACGTGTTCGTGCAAGAAGCATTAGATGTGGAGTTGCGAGCTATGGAACGTGAAGGAAATGCCTTGCAAACTCAAGGAAAGATGGTCTCTATCATACAAGGCGAATTCCATTTGTTACTTGTAATTGGCATAATTAATTGGTTTTTCCTTCTTAAGAATATCTTTTAGCTCATATAAACTGTATTGGATCAGCTCTGCATGTGTCTATGTGATGATATTTATCATAATTTCTTTCTCATCTACAAAACATAAGGGTTTTACTTTTCCGCCTATTGGCATAACATTAGTCTTTTCTAATTTTAGCTATAGTGTTATTTGTTTATATTCTTTTAATTGGGAATTATTTATTAATATTTTAGGTTGGTATCATAGTATCTCTCAAGAGTTTAGTGAATCAAGACGTCGTTGCAAAGGGAATCATCTCAAGTATTGATCCAACAACACAAGTGGGAGGTTTAGAACTAGGTCGTAATTCGTGTGAAATACAAGTTCAAGTTCCTGTGGATTGGGATGAGAAGTTAACCAGACCGTATGGAATTTTCACTACGGCTGGAGATACGATTGGAGGACCTATAGCTTGGCCTTTATCTTTGGTATGTTTGCATTACTTAAGTCAATAAGTCGTTATTATATGTTTGTCATTTTTGTACTTTTACTAATTTTAATTTATATATTTTGTAGGTAACACCGTTGGATTTTGACCAAAGCTAGTAGCAACCCCATGATATTGAACATGAAGAATTTCATAGATTATTTAGAATGGATAGAAGGTGTTCTATTACTGTATTATATCAATTAGCCCAACATTTTGATACAAAGACTACACATTTATAGTTGGTTTCAAATTGATCGGAAGACATGATTGAGACAATGTAATTTAATTGTTGGTGACTAATTTATGATAGCTTTTTGTGACTACGCATGTTTGTTGTTCTACCTTTTACAATTTGTTCATATCTTGTACATGGATAAAATTACAATAGCATGAAATTGAATTGAGCAGGAAAAGGCTGTTTACAAGTGCCTTATTATTTCCGAATAGGGCCTTTTAAAGTCCCTTAATAGCAAGCTATAAAACAGTCTTCAGAGATTAGTTGTTGTGACACTTGCAGGTGTTGTTTCAATAGTTTTCTTGAGCCATTTGATGGTTGTTAAAGTAGTTTAAATTTCTTTTAGAGGCACTTACAATAGACATATTAGTCATTTTTTCATATTTTGAATTGCTTTAGGGGACACTTGTAGGTGACACTACAGAAAATATATTTAAGGCTCATATAAGTGTCTCATAAAGTTATTACCTCTTAAATCACTTGAAAGAGCCTCAATAGACTATTGAGGCTTCAAAATAAAGGACACTTAGTCTAAGTGCCTCAAGGTTAAGAAGGCCTCAAGAAGTATTCTATCGAGGCACTTTTAAGAGCCTCAACAGATATAATTTGTTGTAGTGGAGGCACAAACTAGGACTTTTCAAGACTTGAGTGGTGCGCTCGCGCCTGCAATTGATGCGGCCGCGCCACCCCGTATTCCAGCATTTCGAAGTTGACTAGGTTTAGGTGTTTTCTTGTATTTCCTTGTTAGTTTAGGTATTGGAATAAGTCTTTAACGTGAGTAATATGTTTTCTTAGTAGATTAGGGTTAGGATTCAGATTTTAGGCCTATATAAAGGCTTCTCTTTTATTGTTAAAGATACTTTACTTTTGATTGATATAGAATTGTGAGGTTTTCTCATACTTGGTTCCTTGTGGACTGTTTTGGGCAAACACGAGAGACTTGTGGTTGTTCATGTGTACTCATCAATTGACATTCCATACCAATTGTGGCGTTTAACATTATACTAAGATTACTAGATCTCGTCGATTGAAGGTTGCAACGTAAGTGTCAAGGTTGTCAATCGCGTTGACTAGAGGTCGAGGTGTCACCCTCTGCTTCTAATATGTGTTCGTGTTGCGTCAAGGTGGAATCTCTTGACGAGGTGCGTATCAATACCCCATGTAAGAGTGGGGCTCATAAAAGTGAATATTAAATCAAGGGTGAAATAGTAATAGTATTTACTAAAAAGAAAAGTTTAGAAATCAGACACTATATATTTTGGTAACGAACCAAAAAGGAAAACAAGACTTGTTTTCTTTTTTAGGAACGGAGGGTGTACTATTTTTGGTATAACAAGTACTCCATAAATCACAAGTACTCCGTAGTCCCTCCATTCCTAAATAAGTGTCTTGGTTTAGCTTTTTAAAGTCAAATTGGTTGTTTTTCAAAGGAAAATTAATTGTGTATTTTTTTTATTTTTTCAAAATTATAACTACGTAACTCGTAATACTTCGTAAAGTACACATCAAATTTACATTTAAAAAATAATCAATTTGACTTTAAGAAGTTATAACGGAACACTTATGTAGAAACAGAGGAAGTACCAAATTTGCTACTGAAAGTACTATATTTTCTAATGAAAAGTGGAGAGAAATCTTAAATGGAGAAGTTTTGGACCCCACACACACATCAATAACAACAATGAAGATATTAGTGTACAAAACTTAATCAAGTAATTCTATAGAAAATTTAGGCTTAAATCGCAATTTGGTCATCCTACTTTGACAGAAAATTCATTAAGCTCACTCTACAATTTTTTTTCTCAATTTCATCACTATACTTGACATGTTGAGTCAACAAGCTCACCGCGCTTAACTTCCGTTAGTTTTGTTGGATGAGGGCTGCAAAAAGACCAAAATACCCTTTACCTTAAATTTCTATTTAGTCACCCTACTTTGACAAAAAATGCATTATGATTAATAGTATAAAATTTTGTGTATAAAATATTTAAAATAATCAAATCAGTTAAATAAGTTATTTTAAATATAATAAAATAATATAATTTTAGACTAATTCTTAAAAATATTAAACAAAAATTAGGTTAACTTATCAGAATTCTTAATCAAAATTAATAAAAGATTATGTTGGTCTTTTCTAAAACAATAAATTCTTTAGCTTGACTTTTTTTTATATAAAACTAATTATATTAACAAATACATTAAATTATTATGAGATAGTTATTATTGTAGAATAAAGTAAGCTTAAAATATTATTATAAATTATTCATAAGTAATTATAGATATTTAAATAAGGGTTAATGACACCACTAGAAAAAATCCGTTAAGTAAATCATGTGGTACATGCCATTTTTCAAGGGTATCATGGAATATTTCTAAGGAATTTAATTATAACAATTTTTTATCTTAATCTAATTAAAAGTATTAGTCATTTATCTCAATGTAGTTATAATATTAAATATTAATGTTAATTTAATTAGGATTAGTAATAGATTAAATATTAATATTAATTTTAATTAGGATTAGTAATATTGTTCAAACAAAATTAGGATTAGTAATTATTACTGATAGGTTGCATAATATACATATATTTTGTTGCATTTTCCCCTTGTTCTTGATATTTAATCATGCTTAACCTTCGAGTTTTGATGTGTTTCTTATTCTTGTAGGGAAATGGAAGGAATTGTCAAAAATGGGCTCAAATAATTCATTTTGTGAGCTGGGAGGTCCAGAAGCTGAAATGGAGTAAGGCGTGGTCACGGCTTATCAAACTTCGAGTCTTTGTTTTCTTTGTCTTGATAGAAGGTGTGGGCAAACTCAAGGCAATTTCGAAAATCTTCGCAAGTGACGCCCACTCCTAAGAAGTCGGTTTTAGGTCTCCTAATTCAATTCCAAGAGGCCAAGCTTTGTATGGATGTATCTAGGCTAATTGTGGGAAAGGTGGGAGTAGTTACTCAAGGTAGTAATGGGGAGTTACTCAATTTAGTGGGCAATCATGAGGGAGTTACTCAATTTAGTGGGAGAAGTTACTCATGGGAGGAGTTACTCAAGGTAGTAATGGGGGAAATGAAGAGACTTTTGTAGGGTTTTTATTTAAACTTTGTGATTAGCTCTTGTAACTCTAACTTTTGGGAGAGACACGTTTGAACCACTAGCTAATTTCCAGAATTTCTCATTTTCATTATTCTCTCACCATGTTCATGCAAGGCTAAAGTTCTTTTCTAATCAAAGGATAATTGAAGATTCGGTTCTACATGACTTGTGAGATCTAACTGGTTTTATTTTGTTCTTCTACATCTCTATTATTTATATATTTCCTGCACTTCTTTATATTGTTGTTTTGGTTAGTTGCACAAAAAGGGCCCTTTGTTCAATTGTCAAAATAACAAATCGCCATTTGGAACGTCGAATCCGTAATTGTTTGACTGTTCTAATACTTGTGGCAGTTAGTGTAGGTGATTACAAAAGAGGTGGTCATTCTATGCTATGGAAGTATATAATCTAGTCTAAATGAACCTACATGTGCGTTTGTTGGCTAGAATTGGTGGTCTCTCTCATTCTTAAAGCTGTTGATAGATTAAATTCTACGATCGTATCTAGAATTGTTTATTGGCAAGAGAAGTAATTAGAGAACGTTTCCTGATTATCGAGGAAGTAAGGAGGGATAGGTTGTTAGGTCGTACCAACAACCATAACCAATTTGGTAGAGAATAGAAGAATTACCTTTGCATCAATGATCAAGTCCATGAACCGTTTCTGAAATTGCTCCTTTGGTTGGATATTTCATCATATTGAATCTCTTTTACTTAAAAACATTTTCTTGTTAATTTGCTTAGATTACTCATCAATATCCAAATCCCCCCCCACTGTTGCTGTTTTCTTTATTCTTTCAATTCAAGTCGAATTAAGTCTCACCAATCTCCGTGGACACGACCTTGCTTACCACTATTACAAATCAATAATCTAGAAAAAGCAAGATTTTATTATTATTGGTTTCGGCAACCATCAATTACATTAATTGGTCAAATAAAAAAAAAAACTTAAACAATCAAAACCATTCACCCATCACTTTCCTTCCCGTCTCCGACTTCCCCCCCCCCAACTCCAACATCCCCAATTCCGCCATTGTCGACTTCAAAGGCTTCGACGGTAACGACGACCTCGACGACTCTCTCCACCCTCTCTCCGATCTCCCCCTCCGATCCCATCCACCTCCCATCACTCTATCCACCTCCTCCGATCCCGAATCACCTTTCTCTCCCGGCATGCTCAAATCACAAGCTGTCATTTTCTCATTTTAGTCAGTTCTGGGTGGGTAGATTAGATCTGAATCATCTCTCTAACCAGTATGAAATAGCCTATTATTGAATATCCGAATGGATCTTTGATTGATAGAAATGAGAATGACGAAGATCGAGTTGATGATGAATTTTAGGAGGAAAATTCGGCTAGAAGTGAGCTAAAGGGCCATTGCCGAAAATCGTGGTCGATCACGTCAACCATAGTAGTGGGCTCATCAAACTTTCTTTCATCGAGGGTACGACACTAGGCTGAAATCGATGCAGCGGCCCTGGTAACCCTAACAGACGTTATCGTGAAATTTCGATAGATTGACATATGTGTGTTGTGACAATTGAGCCTAGCGTTATGATTCTGATGATTTCTTCGCTGAGTGTTTCAAGAAGGGTTGTGAGTCTTTTATGATTTTGGTCCATTTGGATTTCAAAAAATTGGATTGATTTGGGGTTCTTGAAGGAGTTAGAGAGTATGTGCAGATTGAGCTTGGAATGAAGAGATGCTGATTTGGATGTTTGATCTTCTTCCCTAGTTGCTCAATTTTTGGGTTTTTGTTTGTTCTTGGTTGCAATGAATTTTAATATTTTAGGAATGACATTTTTGGATTTTTAGGATAATTTTAAACTTTTTATTCAAAAATCAGGATGGAGTGATGAACTTGATAATTATGTCTAAGTGCAGTGATTAAATTGATAGTTATTAGTAAGGGTATTTTTGAAATTAAAAAAAAACAGTAAGTTTTTCATCCAAAAATCTGGATGGAGTGATTAACGTGGGATTTATGCCAAGTATAGTAATGAAATTGAGAAAAAAAATTGTTGGGTGAGCGTAATGAATTTTCTATCAAAGTAGGGTGACCAAATTGCGATTTAAGCCGAAAATTTATATAATTTTTATTCAAAAATTTCAAAGCAATACATGAAGTAACCCTTTCTCGCCTTGGATTGATCCTTTTCTCTTTGTTAGTCATTCCCAAGCGTAGCAGAAATTGTGGTATTCAGGTTCCTGCTGACCAATTAAACAAATGCCTGTTGGCTTCACAGACCACGGACACTGCTCACCACAAATTCCTCTCCTGTAATTGTAGACATCAACAGAAATGTAATGCCTGGGCCACCAGAAGTAGCAGTAAAAAAGGGTAGTTGCCCAAATGTTGGGTCGAAAGTTCCATGAAAAAGATTCTAGATACTTTAACTTATGTTTTCCGAGATCATCGTCTCCTGACTTGCAATGAATCGTTAGGATTACGCCCTCTCCTAGTTCGTTCGTAATCCGTTCATAAACCATTTTGTGTAGCTGAGCTTCAGAAACAGAGAAGCTGCTCGACACAACAAGCATCAGTAACACCCAAAAATTGATGAATGAACTCATTATCTAGTGTTCTAAAATCTCTTTATTTAATTTTCTATCCAAATAATTACAAAACGACTGAAGATTATATATATAGTCTTCCCGGAGATAGGTTGATGAAAAAAATTCATTATATCTGCAATAAATTAATTTCCTGTATATATTGGAAATTATTTCCTTTGTTATCATTACTTCTTGGGTTTTTTTGGTAGCCGAATAAGAGATAATCAATACTATTATTAATTCTGGCACTATTAGCGCCTTCGCTATTTATATATCGGGGTAGTTTTGAGATTAAAAATATCATTTTTTTTTATAAGGGCACTATAATAACACTCTCTCCCTTGGTATAACTAGTGAGGGGATAAGGACTTTATGTGGATAGTTCGGACTATCCAGACCGCCTATATATTGCGTACCAAACATCCAGTAATTCGGTTTATTAATCCTATCTGGTCTTAATCCTGACTACGAAACGACATCTTAGTATTTAAGATACAAAAAAGTGCATCATGCATAAACTTAATTTTAATTACATATTTGGCAATACATTCAATTGAATTGCTAATATTCCTAAAGTAGTTATAGTGGATTCTTAGAGATTTAAAATGTCAAATAATGCAGTTAATCAATATATTGAGTACATATTGGTCAATACATTCAATTGAATTGCTAATATTCCTAAAGTAGTTCTAGTGGATTCTTAGATTTAATTAAAATGTCAAATAATGCAGTCAATCAATAAATTGAGCAACAATATTCTCGTAGATCTCATATCTTATCTATAATTAATCTTTGAGGAATGTTTTATCAATTGGTTTTGTGTAAAACATGTGATCAATGCACAATATTTTACGAGTCAAAATGCAAAAGAGTTATTAAAGGTGTGGTCAATATTGCAAATTATTGCAATTACTCATATTCCTTCCTTCCATATTGTGCGAAAGATATAGTCAATGCAAAATATACTATTATGAGTCAAACTGCAAAAGAGTCATTCATCTCCTAGCTTGTTGAATAACTTTAGGTTTGTAAATTGATTTGAGGAAAACAAAAACCTCTTCTTTTTTTCCATGCCACTTTGGGTTTTGCTCTCCTCTCCTACAAGTGATTTTCTTTTATCCTATGATCTGTGAAATATTTCACCACCAATTTAATTTCATGTTATCATCTATAAACCAGCTGCAAATATACAAGATTTAATTAGATGACGGTCATTTTCCGAGAACAAGAAGAAATGTCTCTTTCAATCTAATAATTCATGCAAACCTCAACTTAAATAAATACTCATTTTCTTAATTAATATACATGAATCTTTTTTTCTGCCATTAACATTCTCAATATTTATGTTCATGCATCCACTTATGTGTCACGCCACCAATCACAACTCTAGCTCTTCCTTATGTTTATCTTGGTTTTCAGATGTTGTACAAAAAATTAAGTTACGATCGATTGAGATATTCATTTGAAAATGGTTAATGGTTTTAAATGGCTTCCTCATCAAGAAAAATTTCCATCTTAAACATTGGTTTGATTCATCTTAACGTAAACATGGATTAGCTTAGAGTCTATTATAGTAAAATTCATGCTTACCATTTTTGTGAATTAATTTTAGATTTTAAGATTAACGAGACTGTACGTACTTCTGAAAACACGTCCGAGCACTGCACATTCCAGAGAATGAAGCGGTAGCTAGGGCGCGCGCCTTAGCTCATGTGGCGCCTCTGCCGTGCTAACTGTTCCTTCACATGTTTATATAGAGAAATCCTCTCGTACTTTGAGTTTGAAAGTATTTTTTAACCAACCAAGATCTTACATGAATTGACTTTTATTCAAAAAAACTCTAAAATATTTGTGCGGACATAGTAATTTTATAAATGTTGTGATTTTATTCTCTTTATAACTAAATAAATTTATACTAGTATTAAACATTGATCAGAGCAATGATCAAATTGATGCGAGGGAAGCTTTCAAATTGACACATTGTACTGAGATGTCAAGAGAAAATGACGTACCGATCGAGTAAATTAAAAACTAAAAAAGGAAACTAATAAAAGAAAGATAAACATAAAAATGAAGTAGGCTGAATTCTTCCTTTGAAAAATTTGGGTTAACGATTAAGTAGGAAAGAATGAATAAAAACCAAAGTAGAAAACATAACTTAGTTATTTCATCAAAACAGCTTAATAGATATGCGGATAGGATCCTCTATTCCAAAAATGTGTTTCATCTCCTATTCCAACCGTTGGATTTTCGCCACATGTGCATCAAAAATTACGGGGCAATTAATGTTGTTTATTCCTACGCACATGTGGCGAAGATCCGACAGTTGGAATATGAGATGAAATACATTTTTGGAATAGAGGATCTTGTCTGATATGCATGGTCGAATCAATCATGATTTAAAGGCGCGGTTTCAGCATTTACTTTTACGGATCATTTGCAGTTACGATTTTGATTTCTGGTAATACCCAGCAAAATAATAGATCTAGAGCAATTGACATGATGGAAATTTTAAATTTGCATAGAATCATCGTCTTTCGTAGGACCATCGCTAAAGTGATAAAACATGCGACTGTCAAAAATTTTAGGTACAATTTGGTTATACTAAAGTATGTTGGATTATTTTAAATAAAAGTGTCTTACATGACTTAATATCCAATTGAGCTTTAATATTAATGGCCCACTTTGATGGTTTTGTGGAAATAAAATATTATTAAATTTTTTAGAAATTATATAAGGAAAAAGATTCCCTCTTTTTCTGCCTATAAAAAGAAACTTTTAGGTTAGTACTTAAGTGACTTTTAGGTTTTCTTTTCACGTCTCTAAGAAAAGTCTTGAGTGAAAAGAAAAAAGGCCTAGGGTTAGGGTTTTCTTCTCACCATCAAGAAGAGGCAAGGAGGAAGAAAAATCCACATTAAAGTCTTCAACTTCAAGCAAAGCATGGATCAAGGTTAGTACTTAAATTCATGTTCCTAAAATTATATATTTAAAGTCTTCAACTTCAAGCAAAGCATGGATCAAGGTTAGTACTTAAATTTATGTTCCTAAAATTATATATTTAGTGATTATTATGTTTTTCAAGATTTTAGGGTATTATAGATTATAAATTCATGAAATTAAAGTAGCATGAATTTCCAATTAAAGTTAACAAAGTAACCTTACAAATATAGTTCATATAAACCAATGTGTTACTTAGCCCATTGATTAATTTGAGGTACTGATACCTATGAATTTAATGACGTGCGTATAGAGATCCATAAATAAATGAGCATGCATGCATGATAGATTTCCCAGAAGAAGTAGCAGAGTTGTTCACCAAAGGTTGGAGCCAAAAACTTCTCGCAATATATTCTCGAAAACCTAGCTCATATATCATCGTTTTTGGATTTACGGTTAACTTTTTGGTATGAACCCGGCCGGCCCCAAATCATTCGTGATGAATAAGTGTACGTTGGTACAAGAAGCTTCAGAAAAGGCTAAGAGAAATACGAGCATAACAACGGTATGCTTGATGAAGGAAGCCACTGTGGTTCCAAGTCATCATTTGATCTGTCACACATATTAAAAAAATATAATTGATATTAATTATAAATATATTACGATAGTGTGTATTTCCAAGAATATCCATGTGAGAGTGTGACTCATAAATTAAAATGAGAATTAAATCAAGAGTGAAATGGTAAAAATATGCTTTTTAAAAAAAAATTAGAAATCACTCTCTTTTGGTAAATGGTAATGGACCAAAATAGAAAACAAAAGATTATTTCTTTTAAGATCGGAGGGAGTACTATTTTTGCTATAACAAGTCACAAGTACTCCATCCGTACGTTCCTAAATAAGTGTCAGTTTTAACTTTTTAAAATCAAATTGATTGTTTTTCAAATAAAAATTTGACGTATATTTTTAAAAATTTCCAAAATTATATAAAACACGTAACTCGTACAAAATTTGCTATGGAAAGTACTATATTTTCTAATGAACAGTGGAGAGAAATCTCAAATGGAGAGGTTCCCCACCCACACACACACACAACAACAACAACAACAACAATGAAGGTTTTAACTTAATCAAGTTATTCTATAGAAAATTCATACAATTTCTATTCAAAAACTTCAATGAAATACATGAAATAACCCTTTCTCCTAGGATTGATCCTTTTCTCCGTGTCAGTCATTCCCAAGCATAGCAGAAATTGCGAAAAGAATCCTGCTGACCTGTTAAACAAATGCCTTTTTGTGTCACATGCCATGGACATTGTAAATCACAAATATTTTTCCTGAAATTGTAGATATCAACAGTGATGTAATGGCCAGGCCACCAGAAGTAGCAGTAGAAAAGGGTAGTCGACCAAATGTTGGATCGAAAGCTCCATGCAAAGAATTCTAGATACTTCAGCTTGTGTTCTCCAAGATCATCGTCTCCTGACTTGCAATGAATCGTCAGGATTATGCCCGGTCCTAGTTCATTCGTAATCTGTTCATGAACCTTTAAGACCTGAGCTTCAGAAATGGAGAAGATGCTAGACACAACAAGCATGAGCTAAGTAACACTAAAAAATTGATGAATGAACTCATTATCTAGTGTTCTAAATTAAAATCTCTTTATTTAATTCTCTATGCGAATAATTACAAGACGATTTGAATTTATATATGATTCTCCACAGTGAGTTATGACATTTTAATTTATGTCCGCAATATATTGATTTCCACAGATCATGAGAAACATTACCTTATTAATCATTTACTTCTTGTCTAAGATAGGCAGATATGAATGCATCATGCATCCACAAATTAAACTCACTTAATTTTCATAACGTCTGAGATATATTCATTTGCTTCTCCATTTAAGGAGGTTAATCTTGCATTATCGCTGTATAAAGTTCGAAATTAATAAAATTTCCATTGACCCATCTCCGCTAATTGAAAATGGTCAATGGTTTTAAATGGCTTCCTCTTCAAGAAGAATTTTCCGTCTTAAACATTGATTTGACTCATTTGAACACATGGACTAGCTTAGAGTCTATTATCGTAAAATTCAAGCATACCATTTTTGTGAATTTTAGCTTTTAAGATTTATAGACTGTACAGATAGAAACGTGTTTGAGCGGCCAGCGTTGTAAAGTAGTTTTAATTAATATGTTGTATATTACAAATACTCCATACAATTAAATTTCAACATTTGAAGAATTCATATAAAATTTCTATAAATAAAAAAAAAACACCATAATTTTTATCCAATTTGAACAATTTTAGGATGAGAGATGTGTTATTAAGAATTGCATGCAATTCAGACAACAACTAGTTATTAAACAAAAAAAAAACAATATAACAAATCGTAAAACACGAAAGAGAGAAAAAGAATAAAAATGGGTGGCAGACAAGGTGCACAGGAGGAGTCAAACAAGGTAGCAGGCGAACGAACGCTTTTCTTTGGCGCGAAATGGCTAGTGCATCTCACTCGCAAAAATTCAAGCTTACCTTTTTTGTGAATTTTATCTTTTAAGATTAACAGACTGTACAGCTGGAATGTGTCTGAGCGCCCAGTGCTGTAAAGTAACGCCCAAGCATTGTAGGGAGGGCTGAATTTGTGTGCATTCCAGAGAATGAAGTGCTAGGACGCACGCCTTAAGTGCAGGTGGCGCCCGAGCACTGCTCGAAAGGTGTCTAGGTGCACCACCCGCTAACTTTTCCTTCATATGACTTTGAAAGTAAATTTGACCATCGATGTGGAGAGTTGTACCAATTTTGCTAATACTACCATGGTAAAGAAATTGGGCTTGCCAACTCTCAAGCACTCGCAACCGTATAACCTACAACAGTGAGTGAAGGTTTCTAAGCAGGTACTTGTGTTGTTTCGCATTGGGAAGTATGAGAATGAAGTGTTGTGTTGTGGTACCCATGCAAGCAAGTCATATATTGCTAGGGCGACCGTTGCAATTTGATAGGCGTATGCTGCATGATGGATTCAGGGCCAGCCCTGATGCAAGGAAAGTGAGGCCTAGGCCTTGGGCCCCCAAAATTTGTGTAATTTTTTGGGCCTCAAAATTGTAGGATCTAACTGTAAATTACTCAAGGATGAGGGGCCTCACTGAAACATCCATTATCCCCTTTACTGCTAGCATTCACTAGGAAAGAAATTTTTAAAAAACCCTCCAAGTCCCACCTAACACCACACGCACAGTCACACACGCGCGCACACATACACGAAATTTGTGATTTTGATGTGAATTTTGGCACAAAGCTTAAAGAGGTCATTGATTGAAGCTAGCTTTTCAAATAATTTTTGGTAATAAACACACTTTCTCTTCCCTCTTTATTTTATCCAAAATTAGGGCTTTTGATTTAATGTTAAATAATTAATTTAAGTGATAAATTTATATAAAAAAATAACATTTGAAGCTTTGGTTGAACTTATCTTGGAACAATTTAAAGATAATATCAAATTTGTTGAAATTATTTGTTGGCTTGTTCATGGTTGGGTTTCTTGCAATTCGAAGTTGAAGTTGATAAAACATTATTTTAGGAGCACAATGTATCAAGAACGCTTGAATGTGCTAGCTATGATATCTATTGAGAAGAACATGGTTGAAAAAATTGATTATTCTACTTTGATTACTGATTTTGCTTCTAAATATGCTAGAAGAGCGACGTTTAAGTAATATTTTGTAAATATGTCGTGCGTTATGCCCATGATTTTGGAATGAAGTGTTTTGTTTATTATTTTTTATGTTTGTTTTTTTAAATTTAACGAAATAAAAAAAAATTATGCTACAAACTGGAAGGGCCCGTCCGACATTACAGGCTTTGGGCCCCGAATTTCACAGGGCCAGCCCTGGATACAATATTTACTAACTAGTCTTTTCGGTTTAATCAATGACGGTACATTCTTGTACCGTTATCTCCAAGGCAAGTTCATGAAGATCAAGTGAGGCTACACGAACAGAGAAATAAGAAGAAATAGAGATATTATGTGAGAATGAATGAAAATAAAAGGGCTATGTTTTGTACTCACAAATTTGATCTCACTTTTGATCCCGGAGAGTGAGCGTGGGTGAGCAAGCAACATCAGAATCCCGAGTTTGAGTCAAAGGGTGCCTAAACGACATGTCGGGTGTGATTCTTGGATCCATACAAGGTGTTCCACTAGTGGAGGGGCTTAAGTGTCAAGTTTGGAAGCTTAATTAGTTTGGTCGCAACAAAGGTCCAAAAAAGATGTCAAGGTTCGCGTCACATTCGTAGGCGCATGGGTCAAGGTTTTTGTTCGTTCAACCTTTCTAGGAGAAGGTCTTGGGATAACAACGAATTGATGTTGGGTTGTATGCACATCATTGTTGTGGTTCGCATCACAATTTACATGCACTCTCTATACAACATAAACCAACAGTTGGAAGGTAATTGCACCAAAAACTAATTCCTAGTCCCTTTCCTAGTCACCAAATGGACAAGTCAAATTATGAAACGTAATATCTACTTGGACATTAGAGATTTGGCATTTTGGTAAAATTTATTTTGTTAAAGTTGATAGATCAGTAGTCAATCTAGTTCATAACCTTTTGCAGTGTCGGCCCTGAGATTTTGGTGGCTCTAGGCTAACTTAAAAAATGGGGCCCCAATCATATACATGTAAGCAATGTTCTAAAAATTGGGCTAGGCACCCGCCTAGGCGCTAGGCGGCCCCCTAACGCCGCGACTAGGGCCAAATCGGGTAACTAGGCTTTTTCCCAAAAATCGCCGCCTAGGCGGCCTAGACGCCGACTAGTCGTCTAGGCGGCCTAAACGCCTATTTTATTAAAAAAAATTAAAATCATTGGGTTGAATCACGCTGATGACATTGTTTTTCTATGAGAATGTTGTGATTTTGGTTTAGTTGTTGGAATTTTGTATAATTTGGGGAATAGACAGTGAGGTGTGGGTATGTAGTAAAGGTGTTTGCTAAAATGACAAAGAGAAGAATTGTAGTATTGTTGTTTTATTTTAAAGTTTAAACTTTGGAGTTTGGAATGATACTATTGAATTTGGTTTTAATTTTTAACTATTAATCTTGTAATGCGATCGTTACTTTTAGTTTATTTGGTCATATTTAATTACTTACTATTGTTGTAGCAGGTATTGTATGAATCTATGATGTAAATGTGTAATTACACCTTGATTTCTAAGCTCTGTCTAGGCCCCGATTAGTCCCCTAGGCGCTATTCTCTGCTCTGTTGCCTAGCATCCACCTAACGATTTTTAGAACACTGCATATAAGAAATATGAAACCTACAAAAAATTGATCATTTTGATATCGTAGTAAATTATTTAGAAAGAAGAATTAACGAATTAGAAATTATCAAATTTTATTGAACATCGTTTATAAATTTATAATAATTAAAAAAACGGCGCGGAAACAAAAAAGTGTCACTTAGACATAGCTCTTCTAGCATGTTTAGCATAAAATCACTAATTAAAGTTTGATAATCAAGTTGTGATATTGCAAATATAATACTCCCTCTGTCCCAAATAAATGTTCCTACTTTCTATTTTGGGATGTCCCAACTAATATTCCTATTCACTTTAGTCTCTACCATTCTTCCTAATATACCCATCATACTTCATTTAATATTAACACAGTAAATGAGAAACCCACTTAACTCAATTAGTGATAATCTTAATCACTCCTATCCAAAAACCAAGAAACATAAATTAGCTTATTACTCCTGTGCTGAGCTGTATTACTCATGAGCTAGCTGTATCAGTATTACTCACGGGAACTTCACCATGACCAACCAAAAGCCTTACAATACTTCAAGCAGTTCAAGCTGCTCCTGTTCCTGCTGATAGGAGTACCATGTTTGCATTTTACACACAGTTCTGTAACATTTGTGCTTACACAGCTTACATAATCAAAGCAACAAACATTTCACGCATAACAGAGAACACGGTTCTGTAACATTTTACTCTTCTTCCCAATTAAAAAAAACCGAAAACAAAATCAAAGCAACAAATATTTCACGCATAACAATTGTGCTTACATAGCTTACATAATCTTTCCTCTTCTTTTTTCAATTGAAAAGCATACAAAACTAAGCATGTTATGCTATGACATTTAAATCAAAACAGCTATGGGTTGGTAAATCCAAATCCTTAATATCTCACGCATAAATAGCTCCATCAACTCCTCTTTAGAAAGCTCTCCCTCATCATCAGGTATGATGTTCAAATCAAAACCACGGTCTGCCTGTAGATTCAAGATTCGCTCCAATTTGATGTGGTGCTCTTCCATGACATTTTGCTCTTGTTTGATTGTTTGCTCTTCCATGAAATTTTGCTCCTCAATAGTTTTTTGCTTTTCCATGGTGTTATACTTGCCCATGTTTTTTTACTCTCGTGTTTTTAGCTCTGTCATGGTGTATCTTTTTTATAGGGATTAAAGAATTTCTATTGGCAATATAAGAAGTCATTGTGTTGGGCATAGTGAAGAAATTAACAAAGCAAGCCTTTCAATGAAACAGTTAATATGACAATACTGGGAAAAGTGATGGAGTAATTAGGGAGGGTGAGGGTTTTTTTTCAAAAAAAAAAAAAAAAAAAAGAAACCACGAGAATTGGAGTATTCCATTATTCAAACACATGATAGGAGTACTTACATCTTCATGAAAGAAAAAAAAAAAGGAAAGCATCACTTAGTACTCAAAATCCACTACTCAAAAAAGCATCACTCATAAATTGACCTTCCCAAACAAAACAAAAAAAGAAAACAAAACTAGAAGTACCCATCTCGTGCGCTTAATTTCCTTGCAATGCAAGTGCAACTTCATTCACCAACTCTTGCTCACACTCAATTTGGATAGGAAGTAAACCTTGTTGTTGTAGTCTTGTTTTCCCAATATGAGGAGGATCATAGCTGTTCCCTCCACCCAACCTCATAACTTGCTTCATGCATAATTGTAGACTAAGAAACACATTACTAAGACTTTCAAGTGAGAGTTGATCGAATGACTTCTCCACTGCTTCAATCAAAGCATCTACAGATTTTGGAGCTTCTTGTTGTTGAAGAGATTGAATGGCCCTAAAGTAACCAAGATCAAGGACATTCATGTCAGGACTATTTGGAGGCTGGAAACATAATGCCATGTTAAACCCACCTTCTTGGGCAGCAGCAACAAAAGTAGGGTCATCCCTCTCAATGTGTGGCTTGGCATTGTCCTGTTGGATGTTGATTACTGTATTTTTATCATAGTTCAGCCACTTTTCTCTAATGGCTGGTAGCACTTTGTCTATCAAGTAGGACCTATACACATCTTTCGTCACTGAAATAATTGGCTTCGTTTCCATTGTTCCAACAGCCCTATTTTTGCTTCTTCTTTTGGCAGGTTCTTTGAAAACAAATGGGAAAATTCCAATTTTACCAAAAAACATCTCACCACGATAGCTATCATAACATGGACGTGCTACGGCGGCTAAGAACATAACCTTTGTAATAAACCTCTTACTTTTACAAGTTCGTAATGGTCCTTCTTCTTCGGGAAGCAAGTAGTACGTCTGACTCTCTTTAGTCATATAAAACCACTTTTCATCTACATGTACATAGTTGTACATGTTGATGAATTTCGGATTATGAAAGCTAGTAAGATCAACCATAGAATAACAAAATGCTAACCTTTGCCTTGCGTTCTCATTTGTTAAGAGAGGCTTGACGGTATTTGTGTGTCTCTTCAATCCCCCTTCCTTGAATCTTCTATGGATTGTTGATTTTTTTCATCTCCAACACAGAAGCTAAAGCACGGATGGTTTTGCGTCGATTAAAGGGGATTGCCTTGACTTTAGAAGGATCAATCTCAATCGTTCTTGCGCGCACTCTTCTTGAAATTTTCATGGCAACATCAGTCATTGGTGATCCATTAGCCATGAATTCTCTAGCCTTTTGCCAAAGATTTCGTATACTTCTAGGAGTAACTGAGAATTGAAAGGCAAGACGAGACATGGAGCCATATGCCACTCTTCCATTGGTACTTTCTTTCAAGAGAGTTTCAATGATTGAATGACGCTTTCTTACTGTTAACTTTCTTTTAGCTAGATTGTTCACAGAATTTCCTTCATAAGCTTGAAAATCCATTGAACAAGAGGGCGTGAAAAAAAAAACGAAAAAAAAGAAAAAGAAGAAGGAACGAATATGATGCAATATTTAGGCAGGATAACATTCCTTTTAAAGCCAAAAAATCTGGAACAAAATTACACCTAAAATTATGGAGGGAATCTAAAGAGGAGTTATCTTTGGAGGGAATATCGAAATTCCTTAGGCAATTAGGAGTACTCTTCTTTTAGAAAACTCCTAAAATTATGGAGGGAATAATAAGAAGAGTTATCTTTGGAGGGAAGATCAAAATTTGTTCAATTAGGAGTAGTGTTCATTTACTGATTTACTGCTAACTAACGTGTAGATGAATAAATGAAGAGTTTTTGGTAATTGCTCCTAAAATTATGGGCCATAAAAAAGTGTGAAGAATAAATGCAGATTGTTTGGCTTTAATATTAAGGGGTATTATAGGCAAAACATATTTTATAGTACATCATTTATTAGGTTTCTGAAACGGTGTGCTTTGTTCACTAGGAAGATTTATATGGGATGGAGGGAGTATACAAAACCTAAATAATTAAACCTTAAAACCTAATTACCTAGATAAACGTCTTGATTTTATATAACACAGAAAAGAAAAGAAAACCCATTTTTTAAAAACGTCTTGATTTTAAAACCTAATAAGAGTTAGAAATGTATCATTCTTAAAATATGTAGCAATGAAGATTCAATGGCGCAGTGTCCCCTCGCCTTTTCCTTCTAAATCATTTCGATTTATTTTCAATGACCGAATCCTGACTCTCAAATCTTAATTTTCTCTCCGCACGTCACGTATATAATAGATTATTAATAGAAACATGATTTTCTTTTAGTTTGGGCCTAAGTATTAGATGTGAGCTATAAAATGAGATGTGAAATTTATTTATAATAGAGATAAAATTTTAGCATATTTGACTAGTTTTTTGGGCATTTTATTGCACTTTAAAATGTAAGACTTATGATTTATATATACTAGATTATTAAGTGAGGTTAGGGGGCCCTAGGCGGCCGCCTAGTGGGTCTATGCCCAGGGCCAACCCTTCTTGTGGGTCAAGTTAGATGGTCAGTTGTTTCGTATCTTTAATTTGATTTTCCTTTCTTCACAATGAAAAATTAATTAAAAAATTCTACTCCCTCCATCCCATAATAAGTATCCCTTATTTGAATATACACAGGTTTTAAGTTTTGTTTTTTTTTTTTTGTTTTTGCTTTATCTGATTTTTCTTTGGTGTCCCCCAATTTAAAACTAATGAGTTCAAATCGATTGTGGTATATTCACTTTTCTGTCTTACAAGTAAGAAGGATATAATAGCTAAGTTACTTAAATAACCTTTCCCAAAAGAAAAAAACATGAAGGGATTATAATTTTGGGATATCCCAAAATGGATCTGCAACTATTGGTAAGATTGATTTTATGTAGTTAGGAGAAAATCTTGCCAATTATACAAGTTACTCCCAAAATGACAATGTATGTCCTCTTGTTAGTTAAGATAAATTGCATGCTACATAAATTCCAAATATAAACACCAACATATGGCTTAGGATCATCCATACATTCAAGAGTCACTTGAAATAAAAAAAATTATTAGCAAATAATCGTCTATGAACTTCGTTACAAAAGCTAGATAGGCTGGTAGCCTTATGTCTTCGACGGAATTCAATTTCTGCTTGACTTGTTGTGATTATGCCAAAAATACTTAACTTCTTCCTATTATTCTCATCGTTATCTTGATGTGAGTAACATTTTTGGGCATAAGAAGTGACTTTGAGTGAACAAAATTTTCTAATATCAACCTCCAAACTCCTTTGCCTCCACCTTCAATATCCATCAAAACAACTCATGTCATCAAACCAAAAAAAAAAAGTCAAAATAAATTTCTAATACCAAACTAATTCAATAAGTGACCTAAACACGACTTTTCACCTATGCTCTTTTTCACTCCACCTTGGGGTTTCGTTGGAGGACTTGCTTACAAGTTTTTCCTATTCTTTTGAGCTTTGAACTGCTACGGACTCGTGATTATATGCATATTTTAGCAAGTAAATGAATTTGATGTCTATTGTCGTCAGGTTGCTCACGATATCATTATAATGTTTTTCAACATCAGTCGCACTCTTTTCAGGCAATATTGAAGCAATTATATTTTCCCATCGATATGGATCACTCTCACAATACTCAACAAGAGCACTTTAAA
The DNA here is from genome assembly GCA_016624345.1 of Platycodon grandiflorus. Taxonomy (NCBI): domain Eukaryota; kingdom Viridiplantae; phylum Streptophyta; class Magnoliopsida; order Asterales; family Campanulaceae; genus Platycodon; species Platycodon grandiflorus. Next base: position 1,468,307 of record CM028364.1, on the reverse strand, counting down.
TTTTTGTGTCCTCTTCCCATGTCAAATTGGAGGATTGGCCAAAATTATAAGGAGTAGACATTGTCACAATTATCTTTACTCTCCGGCATACACTTTATACAAAAATAAATTGACTTACTAATAGAATATATGACCGAAAATAGCAGTACCCCATAAAATTTTGAAAGTATGAGAGAAGTTTACATTTTGACTCATTGTACTGAGTTGTGAAGAGAAAAAGACCAAGTAAATTAAAAAATAAAAAAGTAAATGTATAACAGGAAGATAACATAAAAATGAAGTAAGCTGAATTCTTCTTTACAAAAATTAGGGTTAACAACTGGATAGGTAGCATCTATTGGTCACGGTGTGTAGTTTTCTGAGAACTGTTAAATTATTTTCAACACTTCTTTCCTTTGATAAGAGTGATTTTCTTTTTCTGATGGCTTAGGGATTTTGAGACTTCGGAATGGACTGGATGGGACAGTGTCTATTGGGTCACAATAGGCTCACCGAAAACTTTATAGAAGGATGTTAGTGTTACTATGTTATGTGGCAGTAATTGGTTACTTATAAAGCATATTTATTTCTAACATCTATTCGATATGTATAATTAGAATATTCCAATTGCCTAAGACTATTCCTCATTAATAAAAAGTTTTGTTAATTGTTCAATTAACTGTAGAGTTTAACTTTTCAATCTAATAATTCAAGTAGGAACAAATGAATAAAAACCAAAGTCCAAAAGTTATTTCATCAAAACAGTTGAATATGGTTGAATCAAGCTTTAAAGGCGCGGTTTTAGCATTTACTTTTACGGATCGTTTTTGTTTCTCCAATTTGTTGTCCTTTTTTTTAAGTTGACTCGGCGACTTAACTGAGTTATATCAGATCATGGAGCAAAGCCACCAAAATTTTGGCAACTTAGCCAAAACTTTGAACCATGGGTCGAATACATTGTATAATCTCATACTTGACTCCGTCTTCGTCCTGATTACTTGGATAGGCTACAATTTATAGTCCCATGTATTCACGTTTCTCCTATTTGTCTCCGCTTTTTCTGGGTTGACTCGGCGACTTGGCTGAGTTATATCGGATCGCGGAGCAAATTAAAGCCACCAAAATCTCATACTCGACTCTTTTGTCCTGATTACTTGGCTAGCCTACAATGATTAAAGCATAACAGGAAAACAAATTTTAATTTTTTTAGGATTAATGTATAATTTGGTCCTTGGAGTTAACCTTTCTTCCTATAATAATTATAGATGTTTCAATTTTTTTATATTGCTCCTTGAACTCAATTTTAACTGCCGTAGTAATCCATCGTGTCGTTATCTCAAACAGAATCGTTAAAAAAATTTCAGCACTTGAGTTTGATTGGGATGCCTGGGTGGAATTATTTCTTGAATGTACGAACATGCTCTGTTTTAGTGTCATAATCCCACACCTGAGATTAATCCCCTTTTCAATCTCTTCATCAGTAATTCCATGCTTCTTCAGTTGTCGCTTCACATGCCTCTCAATTGTTACTTTGAAATACATCAACCTATGCAAATATTGTTACTTTGAAACACATCAGCCTGTGCAAATTTGCTACAGTCGCTCTGACACTCTTTGTCAGAAATTTCTTGATTTTCCATGGATCCTTGTACAGCTAGCATTAGCTTTGTTGAAACCTCGTCCTCTGTTTCTTCCACTTCTTTTTGAAACCCAGAAAGGTCAATTTTGATCTTTACCAGGCAATTGATACTTAAAACAAACCTCGAAATTAGAAATTAAGTTCAATTTATGAATAAGAGAAGAAACCCTAACATTGCGGTCTACGGTGTGGATTTTAGTATCGCGCCGACGTATGGCAATTGATTGTCGTGAGGTCGAGGGAGGATTTTACCACCGTAGTTGCACATGAACTTGATCTTGTAGGAAGAGGCAGGGTTAGGTTTGTCAAATGTGGCGATTTTGCAGTCAACATCACGGGATCGGGGAGAGGTTGCCGAAGTCGGGATAAGAATTGTAGGAGAAATTTTCCATTTTGGGGAGGTGGTAATGGTTGTGTGGAGTTGGAGAGAGGAGGCGCATGGAAGTAGAGGAGGAGAGGGAAGATTTTTGTTGAGGTGGTGGGATTGAGGTAATAGTGGGTGGGGATGGTGGGACCCATTTGTCATATTTTTAAAATATAATTTTTTACTATTTATTTTAGTTTTTTAGATATGGGTTAATTACACCATTAGTTCCTCGATTATAAACTTTTTCACTACTAGTTTCTTAACAATTTTTTTTCAAATTTTAGTCCCTAAAGTACTAAAAAATCATGCGGCTAATCTTTTTAATGGATGCTGTTAGTAAAATTCCGTTAAGTCACCCATGTGCCTTCCACGTGCATTTAAGTAAGGGCAAAATTAGAATTTCACTCATCATCTTCTTCACTAAGTCTTCAAACCCTAATCCCCGATTTTTTCCTTAATTTTTCAAACCCTAATCTTCTTCAAACCCTAATCTTTAATTGAATACACCAAGGGATTTAGAAGAGCCAAGAATTGTTCCCCAGGAACGGCAACTTTGGCAGCTGCCCTGCCTCCATCATTGCCGCCCAGTAAAGGTAACTTTTTTATTCTTTTTGGTTTCTTATGCTGTTGGGGACTGTATTGTGGAGGTCTTTCGGCTTTTAGAAGTTTGGTTAACATCTACCGTAGCTTGGTCCGCCAACGATCTCCTCGGTCAATCAGTCAATCGGTGAGCTCCGCCTCAATTTAAATTCCTTTGACGAAAATCTATTCCAATCGATGCTGCCCTCCTAATCAAATTCCACCCAACTTGTCCTCACTGACGATAGTGACCTTCGGTTTGGAAATTGGAATAGTTTCGCTCATCGTGGACAGATCCCAGATTCTAGGGTTCGCGAAATTCGGCGAACTCGACAGAGTTTGCCATGGCTGCAAGTGCGTGTTCAGTAAAGCTCGCAAGTTTGCCTGGGGTTTATTTGGAGGTTTGTGATTAATGTTGTTAGGGATTTGTGATTGGGGTTTAATTAAAACTTGTTATTGAAATTTGAACTCCTCTAAAGGACTCGTTAGTTGTTTCTCTTACCCAACTTCAACTGGGTTTAATTAAGAAGCTGTTTCTCTTACCCAACTTCAACTGGGTGTAAGAAACTTCTTGAACAATAGGAATTTGATGTCATTGCCAACTGCTACAGGCATAATAAAATGAAGATCAGTTCAAATTGTGCAATTGGGAAAAATATCACCAGTAATGACAGTAAATAACGTGAATTTGTTACACAATGATAATGATTTATGATCATCAATGAACTAGTGTGTGTGTGTATGCGTGTGTGTTTTGGGGATTAGGGTTTGAATAATTGGCTGAAGAAGATGATAAGTGAAATTCTAATTTTGTCCTTACTTAAATGCACGTGGGAGGCACATGGGTGACTTAACAAAATTTTACTAACGGCATCCATCAAAAGGACTAGTCGTGTGACTTTTTGTTACCCTAGGGACTGAAATTTAAAAAAAATTTGTTAAGAGACTAATTGTAGAAAAGTCCATAGTCGAGGGACTAATGATGTAATTAACCCTTTAAATATTTATGGTATGTACCATACAGAAAAAACAATATATAGAAATATAAATGAAAATATTAAATCACACGTTTGGCTTGACGACTTTGTTGGGTTTAGAGTTTTTTTATTTTATTTAGTAATGATTAAATGAAAATAGAAAAAAGAAAAGAAGAGACAGTGAGATAAATATTAAAAGAGAAGTCCAAAATATATTTAAAAAGAATCCCTAAATACTACTCCATCAATTATCAAATAATCCTACAAAGTTTAACGTATTGAGATATGGCTATATTTTTTAATGGAAGAAGTAATTTTGTTAAATGTATCAGTATAACTACAAATATTTTAATAATTTTGTTGGGAATGAATTATCTTTAGTAATTATAAATAATTTGGCAGCTATAGAGAGAGGGAAAGATTATTATTCCTTTCCGCCAAAAATAATTTTACCTAGACATCCCACTAAGACTCAAGTGAGGGCAATTTTGTTATTTTAAAAAAAATTTAACGATTCTATTTAAAATAACGGCAATAGAGACTAATATGGCATCAAAAGTTGAGTTCAAGGACCAATATAGAAAATTTGAAATATCTATCACCATTATTAGAAAAAAGGTCAAGTTCAAGGCCCAAATTATATATTAATCCCTTTTTTTTTTATTTCTCCACAAATTTTTCAGATCAGAGCAGTACAAGATATGTACTAGTTACTCCATTAGCTAGTAATTAATGCATTTCATTCCCAACTATAACAGTAATTCTTGAAAGGTTCCTCCTGACCAACCAAACATATTTCTGATTCCTTCACAACCCATGGACACTGTATACACTTGCCTACCTTATAAACGTCGAAAGATATATCTTTGCCTGGCCACCAGAAGTGGCAGAAGAAAAGGGTAGTTGACCGAAAATTGGGACGAAAATCCCATGCAAAGTACTGGAGATATTGTAGCTTGTGAACGCCGAGATCATCGTCTCTTGATTTGCAGTGGATGGTCACGTTCAAACCAGGTCCCAGTTCATTCGTAACCCGTACATGTATGTGTTCGAACCAAGCTTCAGAAAGGTTGAAGATCAACGCAAGCAGCAGTAGGACTGTATGCTTGATGGATGAACTCATGATTTGTTCTTGATTGATTTCTTCCATACAGGCTCTTGTAATATATACTCCCCCGTCCCCAAATTATTGTCTTGTTTGACTTTTTTTGGTTAAACAGAATATTTTTCAAACGCAAATTTGACGTATATTTTTTTACTTTTTTCAAAATCATAAAACACGTAATTCATAGTTCTTTAAAGTACTACGAATTACGTGTTTTATGATTTTGAAAAAAGTAAAAAATATACATCAAATTTACGTTTGAAAAATGGCCTGTTTGACCAAAAAAAGTCAAACAGGACAATAATTTGGGGACGGAGGGAGTAGTTTTTATAGGGTTATTTTCTTCTTGGCTCTGTGTCTTCTTTACGAAGCCCTCGTGAATGTGAATCGGATTTGCCGATAAGTTGTAGGTGCAATAACGTTTGCCAACACAATATGCATGTTGATTGCTATAATATCCCTATGAGAAAAACAAAAAAAATTGCGCACGGTACCTAGCTCATAGGTAGAATAATAAAGTAATTTTGCAGAAATTGAAGGAATACATGACACATCTGACATCTCTCTCTCTCTCTCTATAAAGTTGTGGTTGGCATGTTGATTGCCATAATCCTTATGAAGTTTTAGTTTTGAAATCAGATAATGTAGTTATTGTAAGTTTGTTACTTTATTCATTACAAACAAATCAATGGAGTGTGTTTTTTAAGGGTCAAAAAGCACGAAAGGGGACTATCATTTACTCCCTCCGTTGCAGGCAAAGAGTCAACTTTTGACTTTTTTCGGTCAACTTAGTTAAAGTTTGACCGATAATTAACATAAATTTAGTGGTTTTTACAAAGTTATGAAAGTTGTAATCCATAGTATTTTTAAGATAGTTGTAATCCATAATACGGCATCAAAAGTTGATTTGTTCTTGATTGATTGCTTCCATACAGGCTCTTGTACATATATAGTTTTTATAGGGTTATTTTCTTCTTGGCTCTGTGTCTTCTTTACGAAGCCCTCGTGAATGTGAATCGGATTCGCCGATAAGTTGTAGGTGCAATAACGTTAGCCAACACAATATGCATGTTGATTGCTACAATATCCCTATGAGAAAAAAAAAAAAAAACAAAACAAAAAAAACTGCGCGCGGTACCTAGCTCATAGGTAGAATAATAAAGTAATTCTGCAGAAATTGAAGGAATACATGACACATCTGACATCTCTCTCTCTATAAAGTTGTGGTTGGCATGTTGATTGCCATAATCCTTATGAAGTTTTAGTTTTGAAATCAGATAATGTAGTTATTGTAAGTTTGTTACTTTATTCATTACAAACAAATCAATGGAGTGTGTTTTTTAAGGGTCAAAAAGCACGAAAGGGGACTATGATTTAGAACCTAGATCGCAGTTGGATTTTCATTAACGGAATGGGAAAAGAGCGTAATTAATCTCATGTACAATACATTTTTCATTTCATAACGGATACTCCCTCTGTTCTAGTCAAAGAGTCCGCTTCTAATTTTTTTTCGTTCAACTTAGTTAATGTTAGACCGATAATTAAGATATTTAGTGATTTTTACAAAGTTTTGAAAGTTGTAATACATTGTTTTCTTAAGATAGTTTTTAATTAATGAAATTTTATTTGCTAAAATATAAGTAAAGTATGTAAAATTTTGATTTGATTTAGTCACATATTGACTTCTAAAAAAAAAAAGTGGACTTTTTGTCCGGAAGAGAGGGAGTAATTATGGGGTGAAAACCAACTGCTAGCAAGTATACTAGATAAAGTAATAATGAGTAAGTATGAAGGGTTGTCATACCCAAGGGACTGGAACAAAATCAAATTTTATTATTCTTTACTTTAATCCACTAGAGAACGGTTGTAATTTAATCTAAATATAATTAAACAAAAGAAAGCAAGGAAATAACAGTTTAATAAATTTCAATGAGAGAAATGTTAGGGCTAGCTAGGTTCACCAATTCACTTCAGAGTAACAAATCAACGATTTCGGGTTTCGACTAATTGTTATTGTGTGACAACGAAATTTTTCAAATTAATCAATATTCTCTCTCGAGCAATATTAATCATATTGTTTTCTGGCAACCTACATATCCCTAGTTAGATTTAGGTAAAAAAACAACGTATTAGAGTTTGTAAAATCCTCTTATCTTTCGATATTGTGGTTTATAGCTACTTGCACGTATCAACTCATCTATCTCTAGCATGAATGTAGATCCTATGGTCCATCACATGAAATTTCTTCTCGGTATCATCCCAATGATTAAAAGCATTTAAAAGGTGATCAATCTTTCAAAGTATTAAGAACGGGAATAAACATTGACACAATTATGAAATCAATCTACACCCTAACCGAATCAATATTACTCTTTCATAATTGGCTACCTTTTACCCTAGCGTTGTGAATTTAGTTCATAATTAAATAAACAAAACTCATAATCATATTTAAGAGATTCATAAAATTAAGCATATAGGAAGAAGAAGATAACAATTAATAAAAGTCAAGAAATTAATACTTGAATCCGACAATTAAATCTTCATACTTCATTGTTCTTTTAATCAAATCTCTATTGACGGCTCTTAAAACTATTAAGAACTACTTAACCTAACTTAAAAGGTATATATTTATACCCTACTATGGTATAAAAACAAAAACAAAAATTCAATACAATAAAGCAACAAAACTGGCCCCAAAATACCAGCACGCAAGAGGCGCACGACATAGGCTTTTTGAACGGCTGGACTAACATAATACATGCAGCTTTTCAGAATTCATCCTAAAACTTTCCAGGATTTGCACAAAGATCCCTTGACTTTCCAATTTGCTTCAAAGTCTTCCAAATTTTCCTTAAACCCTGGAACTACAAAATAACACTAAAATCCAATATTAGACTACAAAAATCTCGAGAATTAGTAAAATTTAAACAAGAATAATACCTAATAAATGAGAAAAATACTTACTTATCACATACCCTCAAACTTAAACTTTTGCTCGTCTTCAAGTAAAACAAAAACAAGAAAAATAAACTACTAAACTAAATACAACACTAAACCAATTTTTTCAATTTCACGAGTCAAGCTTTTGGCATTGTACCACATATACCTTAGAGTAAGATTTACAACAATTTACAAATAACAACACATAGCAACAACTTTCACTCAATAGTCATCAATCTTACCCTAAATCTCCGTATGTATGTGTGTGCGCTCGCAAACCATTTCTCAACGCTTTCGAAACTTGAAATCTCATATAGGGCCAAGTATTCCATTCATTCCCTCAAATGTCACAAATACAAACCTTTGCAAATAATATATATATAAAAGTTTTTCATAAAACGTAAAAACACATAATTACTCTTATCCATTACTATAAACATAAATAGCAATACCAAACTTTTTTCTTTTTTTATTTCTATTTTTTTTCTTTGAATAATTTGCGCTTGTAAACTATGCAATGTCCAACTCCTTTAAGCTTTTTAATCAACACATGTAACGAGTGTTAGGCTAATGACACTCAAACCAAATATCTTTAAGACATTAGGTGTAAATACACACCTATGAGCTTAATAACTCGAGTTAAAAAGGCTGCGAAGCTAAACTAAGTCTTCACAAAGACGCTTATACCCAAACCTTTTCTTTTGTCTTTTCTTTTCTTTTTTTTTCGTTTGGATTACTTAAACTGTGTTTAGGCCTAACTTCAAAGGGTAAAAACAGTTTAAAATTTTCATGAATACTTAAAATTTTCAAATAACCAAAGGTCAAAGGAATGAAGTGTTTACTATAGAACCCTATAAAAATATAAAGTCATTCAAATCTTTCAATACATCGATTCGTAAAGTAAAGTGTACAAGGAATGGAGATTCAAAGTTGAATCAAATATACTAAGCTAAACATTTAGACAAGCACAACATAATTGCTACCCACAAAATGTTATAAATTAAACAAGCTATCGTCGTTGACGACTCTAAAAAATATTTAAAAAGGGTTAAATTTATACCCTACTATTCGCCAAGGAAAAAATATATGATACAATAAAGCAGCAAATCTGACCCAAAAATACCAGCACACCAAAGAGGCGCATCGTCGTAGGCATTTTGTGCGGCTGGACTGACACAGAGTATGCAGCTTTTCAGAATTCATCCTTAAAACTTTCCAGGATTTGCAAAAACTCCTTGATTTTCTAATTTGCTTCAAAGTCTTTCAAATTTGCATGTTTGACCCTTTAAACCCTGAAACTACAAAATAACACTAAAATCCAACATTAAACTACAAAAATCTCAAGAATTAGCAAAACTTAAGCCAGAATAATACTCAATAAATGCTACATGGACAGATAACACATTAGAATGTAACAACTTTATGTTGTGAAATTCTTATTTTTGTTTATCTAATTATCTCAATTTGTAGCTTATGAGCGCATATATGTCAACCAAAAACACGGAAATGGAACAATAGTTTGAAGCAAAGCTAAAGAATGGTTCGATGTACTATATTGACGCTTTGAGGTTCATTTTCCCGGCCATCTTGAGAGGATGAGTAGGCCAACGACTGTCAAACTAGAAGCAGCCACAAGGGCAAATGCATAAACTAGACTTGGAAAATTGAAGTGTGTGTTTCTGGATCCTCCTTAGCCATTGTCAATAGCAGGGGAGCCAGTGCAGCTGCTCCTGCGACTCAAAATGGTCTTGTGATGTTGTTCCTAGTCCACACCAAAAGCAACATACATTTAAATGAAGGCAAAAAGGTAAGCAATGTTGAGGAAAACTAATGTAACGTTTGGTTCGCCGGAGTGGAGTGGTCGACGTAATAAAACTATAATCTGACTGGAGATGAGAATGAAATTGGTAAATGCATGTGTTTGGTTTCTAACTGTGCCATTCATTCTGTTCTGTAGTAATCCCGTAATTTCATGTTTGGTACACGAGAACAACCACTAGAGTGGGTTGAAAAAGAAGACAGTAGACGAGTGAAATTGGTTTGAGGTTGGTTTCGTATAGGAAATGGTAGTTTAGGAATAACCACTCCTTCCAATTTCGCCAACCAAACGCAAGATGGGGCTTGTCAGCGAAATTGCCCACTCCTCTCTGTCCCGATTCCCACGAACCAAAGACACAACATTAGGGATAAATTATGAACAGAGCTACTCGAGTTTCGCTTGTTTGAGATGGGTTTTGAAATAATCAAACCAATCTCAAACAAATTTTCAACCTGGTTGGAAAATTAAGCCCAACTAGATAAGCGAACAACATGATATTTCCATTAGAACTACCAAGCTACTCAAGCTCAGCTCGATTAAAGGATCGTTTGAGATTGGTTCAGGAAAAAACCAAGTCAAGCTTGAACACTTTTTCAACTTGGCTAAGATTATCAAACAAGCTTGAATATTCAACTGCTTGGCTTGACTCGGCTCATTTTCAACTCTACACAACATGAGTACAGGAAGTAAAGCTTAGGGCTATTTGATGCAAAGATAATAGGGGGGGAACAAGGCAAACTACTTCACTTCTCCTAAAAGAGCTTGGACATTGGCAGCAGGGTTCTTGCCTGTACTCTCATACCCAAGAAATGCAAGCACAAAGAATGACCCCATCGAATATATATGCTGTAAGCCAGCACTGCTGCCAGGCCAAGTTTTGCTAGTTTCGCACTCATTTCCCCTGAATTGAATTCGTCTGATAATATGCACATCAAATTCCAATTTGTTAAAAAAAAAATTTTGGGTTTCCCAAAATCTTAATCAACTAATACTTCTGCTCGTTTCGTACTCAAACAATCAGTCATTCATCGATTATTAAATTTCCAGTCTTCTACGTAGTGAATATGTTATATGTACAGATAATATAAAAAACATAACGATCGATCGATCTCACATTAGGGGAATAAGGATTCAAACATGCCAATTTTCCCGGAGGATTCAAACAAGCCAACTTTAGTAGGGAATCGGAATTAACACTACTCCACCTATTGATACTCTTTTTTTATTTGCTTTGCTCGTATCAAATGCATGCTTGAGTGCCGCAGTTGAAAAGTGAGATATTAATAAGGATTCCCTTCCTCCAGTACAAAGATTTTGCTCGCTCAAAATGTGATTCAATCAATGAATTACAACATGCAGCAAAGCCATAAACATCGTTTTTAACTAAAAAGAAAATCAACTCTTATAGATCTGAAACACAAATCAGTCAACAGAGCTTATAATATTTGCTCACACTGCACATTTACATTGCTAGTCTAATTGATATAACATCATCAAAATTTCACCCTATATGACAAAATTTAAGTCTAGGGAGGAGACATTTCCTTTGCCTCCGCTTAGAGCCTACAAATGCCAGCAAAATACAAGCATCTTCAAAGAAGGGCAAAATTAAAAACTCCTTACACATGCACCCAAAATTTTCCTTGTTATATAATAACAAAGCTGGAGAAATCAAAAAACCTGATCATTATTTGAAACCAATGCCTTTGAGCAATCTGGTACCAAAACCGACCACCTCTTTTGTTGTTGCAGTAGGGTCCACAGGCTCAGTAAATTTCGCCTTCTCACTAAGCTCTTCAAACGAGTTCAACAAATTTTGAAGCCTCGCAACAAACTCAATCAATAACGATGTAAACGTTGCTAAAGACAATGCGCTTGCACTTTCATACGTTCTTACCTCACGTTCATTAAGAATGGTATCATTGATAATCGACAGGCGCGAAGGCCAATGGGTCTGCTGCTTTAGATCTATACTCGAATCCCAAGGTCCCACAGAGGAGATGGTACTCCTGTTCATAAGTTGGGGGTCAAAGTTTCTCAACGTATGAGTAGACTTGAAGTGAGTTTGTTCACTGAGGGAGTTTATGACAAACTGTTTGTTTTCATTATCCTTTAGGTCTTGAAGATGATCAGGATCTTCAAACTCCTTAGGCTGTCTTCCAGGACCCCACTTCTCGGAGTTAACCAGATAGTATGACTTTTGGTCTATCTTCATTTGCAACTCCTCTGCAGCCTCATGGACTTTATCGAGCAAGTCAACACCTGAGGTCAGTTTTTCCAATTTTTCAACTTTGGTTCCGAGCTCGCGTAATACTTTGGCACCTTCAATGCCGACCCTCTGGATCTCGTTCCTAAAGACCTGTCTCAAATCGGCTGCTGCCTGCAAAAGAAAAAGTAAAAAGGAAAAATCAATTCATGAAATATTCAAGTCAGCAGCTAACCAATTAGGGATGTAATAATAAACAAGCCAGCCGAGCCGAGCTTTGAGTGTTCAAACTTGGCTCTTATTCTTAATCGAGCTCGAGCTATACTCGAACCCAAAAGCCTAATTTCGAGCTCGGATCGACTACTTCAAGAACGAACTATAAACGTGCCAATCTTGATTTTTACTCCAGCCTATGTAAAAATAAAAGTTCATAGAATATATAAATAAACTACATATGTTTTGTGAATTAGCGAGCTTACTCGAGCCGAACTGGGCTCATTTATACCTCCAGCGTAAAATCATGTTCAAGCTCGCCTAGAACGCAATACAAGTCGAGCCGAGTCTAGCTTTTAACAAGCTGAGCTCAAGCCAGCTCGGTTTATTTATCAGCACATTAACCAATAATTCAATAGCTAAGATTGGTGCTCCTTTGCTTTGTTCCTAATAAGAGAGAGCTCAATCAAGAAGTTATGATGTAAAATTTCACTGTTAAACAACAGTTGCACGACTTTCTATGTTGCTTTAGTTTCTTTTTCCTTTAATGAGAAAATTTGGAAGTAAAGCTTTCTGTGAATATATGGACGATTCAATAACCAACACGGTACTACTGATGAGCCTAGAAAGGGTTTCCAAGATCACAGTTGCATAAATTATACAAGAATATTGTACACAAAAAGAAAAGTTAAAATTTAAAAACTATTCTTTCCATTCCAAAAAAACAGTCCCATTTGACAAGAAAATTTAGAGTGTTGCTTTACTTGTTTGAACCTCCTTTAAATTGCACTAAAATTATATACTTATTTTAGAAATTGGACCTTCTTTTTTTTTTTTTTGAAACAAACCAAAGAGGAAAGTCGGACTATTTTTTTGGGATGGTGGGAGCACAAAAAGTTCCCTTTTTCCCCTCTTCTTTTTCTTTGCACAGGAGGTTACTATAACAAGTTACAGTGTTATTTAAACAGACATAGATGTGCGTGCAGACACCAGCAAAAGCAGATAAATTTCACGGAATTTGACTTTGAGGAAACCTTTCCACGTTCTCAACCGTCGGGTAGTGTCAAAATGTGGTCAATCTAGAATATTCTATGAGTTAACTGAAAAGGACTCGTTTGAGAACAATGTATGGCTTTGATGTCCACAAGTGATTTCCCAGAAGATAAGAACTTTCCTCTCTTTTGTTTGAAGAGAAGTCATTTTCCAGAAGTTATTTCCAATGAAACAGAATTGATGATTTAGGTCTATTGATCAAAAGCTTTTCCAAATCCCACCATGACCTTTTCAAGACAAATATTCTTGGACACAATGGCTCCACTAAGATTGCACTTTCTTGCAAAATTATATAATGAAATCCAGATAAGGAAGCACATTTATTAACAATCATTTCACAGAACCAAGAAACTACACAGTAACCAATAAAGCTAAGTATAAGAAATTCAAAAAAGATAGGAAACATAGCTATGGAGAGCCTACTAAACAACAAGATGAGTTTACCTGTATTTCTGACAGTATACACCCATGCATTGCCATTATCATAAAAGCACAATGCCTCAAAGCTCCACTTACTTTGACGTATTCACCCCAAGGGTAATTGAACATTTTGTAACGCCCATGAGGTGGCTCCCACACAGCAAAGCTTAACTACAAGAGTGATAAACCAGATGGAAAAGAATATAAAAGGAATATCATCGTCTCATTGGCACATGATCTACATAAATGGACATGTGATAATATAGGCATACCAGAGAGTCCTCTTGACTTGTTGACTCGACTGCCGTTCTGTACCCGCTATACAGTGGGTCATCAGAAGCCTGGTATGTTAGGATTTTTGAAGGGATCCTCTCATATTCAATTGATTGCAGGTAATTATTAACACATCCTGTATAGAAACTTGAATGAATCAATCAAGCATGCATAAGTTTTAGCAACTTAGATAACGAGGCAAAATACAGATGTAAAGGCTTTCAACCTTACCCTCCAACGAAGTAGCAACACCGTTGAAATTTTTCACGACCAATTTATGCAAATCCTCACCGGCCCAAATGGGGTAAATACATATATTTACAAGCAAACAAATACCAGCCCCAAGAGCAATTAGTACCAATCGAGAAACGGCTGTTTGCACAAATGTTGAACCCCCGGAAACCAATACTATGACAAAAGTCAACAAGAAAACCCTGAACCCATATTCGTATGGCTTCAAGGCAGGGTACAGTTTCAGATAGCTTGCGCCAAAACCTAAAATCCACAGAGAACAGCAGAAATGCTTTAAATTGTCATCATTTAATGAAAGATCCGGTCAAAATAATCGTAAATCAATCAATAAGGTATTTAAGTGTGTTAATATCCAAAATGAACCTGCTATAAAGATGCTGACCACAATTATAACTTCTCGCACCTCTCCGATACAAGTGGACAATTCAGCAATAACCAGAGCAAGTGCTCCGGCAGAAAATGTCCCCAACGCACGATTAAACCCTTTGCTAAGGGTTGCTCCTATACATAATCAAGAAAATTAACAACAGATCAAGTAAATGAAAAAGAATCACCAAAATAAATAAAGAACCTACCAATCCAATTCAAACCATGTACCTTACACACACACACACACACACACATAAAGGATTTTCTTAGCACAAACATCAAGAGCATAAATTCATGTAAATTCACTTTAAAATACATCAACAACATTATTAGCTTCCCATATACAAATGTTAGCTCAAAAAAACAAATTTTTGCAGACTACTATAATAAATTAAGGAGATCTTGAGTAAGAATTGAGCTAATTTACCTATGCTGAACTCGAAAACCACGACGACAGTGAGAATCGCCCAGACGGAGTGTGAGCCTATATAACTAAAGGGTTCTTTGAAAAACACCAATATGGAAACAAACGCCAGGGACATCCCAACTTTAGCTGCAAAAATCACCTTTCGCGGGTCCTTACGACCCATTTCATATGCCTTAACGCTCGTCTCTTGAACATCACACCAGAATCTACTGATTTTATCGGAGATTGAACGGAAAAAACCGACCCGATTTGCTTCATTGCCATTATAAGATTCAGCCCCAATTCCCAATTCGGAGTACCCTTTTCGAGATAGCAATCTCTCTTTACCCCTCTCAGCAAAACTGTGCTTTAGGGATCCAATGTTGACTGCCATTGATTTGAAACTGTTGTTTGATTTCAGAATTTGAGGCTGGGGAAAGTTGGATTAAATCCGAAGGTGTTATTAATGTATTAGAAGAATATGAAAACATGTAGATGACAAGATGGAGTTTGTTGAGAAGATTTGGGAATTTTAGTTTTAATTTTTTTGTGATCAGGGAGGTTTGAAAGGCTGTTGATGAAGATTCAAAAGTCAAGTTAAGTTGAGAACGTGAGGACTGTGAAGGAGCGTGCCGTTTGTTAGGAAGGGTTTTAGATTCACACTTTTTTGATCACACTAGAAGAGTAGTGAACATGAACTTGATTTAATTTGTTCTCAAGGCAATTTCAAACAAGTTATTAATCCAGCAAAGTTAGAGGCCTCCATTTTCAATAAAAGTACGGTGCTTGTGAGCTTATTAAATTGAATTTAATTCTCTAAAAATTTATTTATGATTAATTTGATTACTATACGATTCAATCTCAAAAATGAGTTTTTTATTAAATTAAACATGATCAAAGTAAAGTAACTTAGTTCGTAACTCAATCCTAAAAATTTATACCAAATAATATGAAATGAATAAACAATATTGTGTAACAAACAAGGTCCTTAAGAGGTGGCCCAGTGGTAGAGCTGGGACTTTACAGAGTGTGAGGTATCAGGTTCGATCCCTTCCCACGCCCCCTTAGGATATCAAAAAAAAAAATTAAAAAAAAAAGTGTAACAAACAAGGACTTGGGTGTGAGTTGTGAGCTAAAATTGAGGAATGTTGAGCTGTTCAAACAATGACTAATCTGATCATGATTTGGAGGGTAAACGTGTTGTTTTTATACATTTCTTTTATTGGTAGCTGCATAACATAACAAAATATGCTCTGTGGGTTGTTCAAATGTCAATAATATGATGACTACATACTAATGACATTATTTGATCTAGATGCAATTAATAATTAATTTACATTTTAAAAATTCTACTAGTTGATTAAGAGTTCACAAATTCAACACGAATTTCTAATAAAAAAATACATTTGATTGGTGTGGGGGGAATCAAAATCACTCGATCATTAAAAGAATCGTATCAATTTGAGTGCATATAAGTTGTTAACAATAGTTTTTAATTTTAGATTATGCCTTAAAAATGAAAAAATAAGTTGAATGACTTTAAATGAAACTTTATCATGACATGTTAACCAAATAAAAACTTAATTAAGACAAGCAACCTAACGCTGACAAATTCTGTTTCTTAACAAAAAGAATCTCGCGATCAAAGGCCCTCAAAAAGACTCCCAAAAGTTTTATTGCTTTACAGCAAGCGCCACTCATCACCCATAGTGTCCCCAGCATTCTTTGCGGGTTTAACTATTTTAAATAATTGAGTTTTTTTAGAATGTGTTATATTAAATGAAGCTTTAAGGGTATATTAAGAAGAATGATAGAGAATATGTAGATCAAAAGTCTTTAGAAATATTAGTTGATACATCATAAAATTGAAAGTATGAACATTTATTCGTGACAGAGGGAGTATCTTGTTAACAAGTATTCCCATAATACTTATAGAAGTTTTTTAATTAAAAATTTTACTATGCTGGGAATGGTTACCATGTATTTGGGATTGTTTGCCATACACTAAATATAAATTATAATGCAATTATTTCTATTAATAGAAATTTAACACGTAGTATAGAAATTTAACAAGTACTACTACGTACAACAAGACGTAGAATAAATTAGAATAAGAAAAGCAAGCAATGATGTTACAGAGCTTCAATTGCGATGTCTTTTTGGCGCATTATACTAAGTTGTCTTTAACGACAAATTGTCATCATATGTTTTATGATAAATGCATATATCATCCATGTTTCATGTTTGGTTCTCATCCATGTTTGTGGAAATTGTCATCGTATGTAAGCAATCTGAACAAGTCACAAATACACCCGTTTATGTGTTACAATATTGTACCTTTCTTATGATTGCACAAAATCGTAGTATAATTAAGTATTGTACTTTCGTATAGTTGAATGCATAAATAGTAGTTCAAACTCGAGCCTTCACAAAGTTGAACAAATTGTGAGCTTTAAAAATGTTTGCGAACATGACTATGTCAGGCTCACAAAAGACCTACAAAGCTCAGCTTGAGCTCAACTAGTGTTTTACGAGCACGACTTCAAACTCCAACCGTCAAGAGTTAGGCTAGTCAAACTAGTTAACACCCCTAATTGAAACTAGAGCCGTCAATACGGGTTGAGCCCTACCCGTCACTAAAATGGGTTGGGTTGGGTTGATAAATTTTAATCCCGTCTAGAAGGCGGGTTGAACTCGCGCTGGTTACGGGTTGAAGCGGGTTGAGTTGGGCTAACCCGCCAAATTGCTTGACTATATAAATTTAGTTTAACTCTTTAATTTTTAAGAAGTGTAGTTATATTCCCTTAATTTTTTTGGCTTTAATTTGTTAAATTCTTTCTTGGCCTTTTGTTAGATTTTTTATTTCATTAATTAGAAATTAAAAATAGTTGTGGTATATATATATATATATTTTTTACTTTTATTTGTTAGACATTAAATTTATTTAAGAAATTTTTTTGACGGGTTGAGTTGAGTTGAGATATTTCAATCCACTCATTTGACGGATCAGCCCAACCCGCTGGCCCATTTTGACAACTCTAATTGAAACCCTCATTTTTCACCATGAGCAAGAACTTTCTTTTGTTGCTTATCATCATAAGAAAGTTGAACAATTGTCCTGAATCATGATTAATGCATGAAAGACATCCTATTTCAATTCCACAAATACAAAATTGAAAGCGCAAAAGAAGCCATATTTTCATTTTCAATTCCACAAACACATAGAATTCAGAGCTACTAACAATAGAAAAATGACAGGTACTCCCTTCATATCATGTAAATAATTTATTTCTCTACTTCGATATTTGCCACTTAAAGAGGTTCGCATTAAATATTAAATTTTTAATATCGATATCTCCTGCTTATTAAACTTTTTCGACACAAACTCTTTGATCAAAACAAAAGGAGAAACAAAAGAGAAGTAAACTCTAAAGCAAGTCGCAACTTCCAATTCACAACTTGGCATGAAGTCCTTGCCACCTACATTATTACTAACCCCTTTTGTCTCAAGTCCCATTTATCTCAACTCTCACATCATCCACAGCAAGAGAGCCCAAGTAATCCATCGCCTCATATTAGCGAAACACACAAGGCCCAAATTTTAAAACAGGTCAAGCACAGTTCAAGACTCCAAGTAGTAAATAAGACCCAAAGTTGAATGTATTATACGGACGGGCCAAGCATAGAGCACCAGTTCAAGTGCAGTATGTAAGACACAGTTGAAAACAGGTCGCGTGGCATAGAGCATCAGTTTGGACGCAGTAAATCCTTTACAAGGACGTAGAGGCTGAGTGCTGCTCCTGGTTATTTCCGCCCCATAGCATCGGGAGGACGAGTGCACCTCCACATAAAGAAGGTCAAAGTGATGCCACTCAGACAACTATTTACCAAAAACACAGGTCACCCTCGAACACATGGGAGCCAGCAACCAAAGTACAAGCGTAGACAGGGACCAAAACAGTAACCACAACGGCTAAGGTAGCAGGACTTCTTGTCACACAAGTTCCAACTTCGCTAGACATTATCACCTTAAACATAACTCTACTTGCACATTAATTTCTGTATATTTTGAAAGCACATTAATTTCTGTATATTTTGAAAGCAGTAATTATCGTTTATACATACATCATAAAGAAAACTATAGTGCCAAATGAAACATAGCAATTGATTCATGTAAGTTTGATGCCATCAAAAATATATTACCAAAGAAAGGATCAAGGTCTTAGTAGTACTTAAATCGACTCCCTTGAGCTACACGTCCAAAATATCATAAACCAGCACAAATGATATAACAAAGAGATCATAAACTTCAATATCTCAACTAGAATAAAAGGCTATAACTAACAGATCCAAAAACAGTAAAAACAAGGGAATTCAGAAAGGGGGGCTAGCAGTCCCTACTTCTTCTCTTCCTTCTCAGCCTCTGCGGCCTTCTTCAGTCTAGCACCAAGATGACGTTCATTTGTCCTCTCAATACGCAGCTTGGCATAGGCATTGAAGGATTTCATTTCATCAGTGATCTTAACAAGCTCGGCAGCTGGCTTCTCGCGGACTATTGGTAAATAAGTACCTTGGACTTGAGTTGCTGTAGCCAGTTCCTCAGGGGCAGAATCACCAGCCTAGAGTAAAGAGTATAATTAGTGTTAGAAACAAAAGATGGCTGATACAACTGAATTGTAACAGGAGACCAATGTTACCTTGGACTTGCGTGCACGCCTTGGGAAGACAACTAATTTGGCCTTGTATGTCTTCAACCTCTGAACATTTGTCTGGAGACCTTCTAGAGATCGGTTTCTTCGGCGGTGATCAACAGAGATACCAATTGTCGGGGCAAGCTTCTTTGGAATGCCTGCTGCCTAGTAGATGATTAAAAAAATACAAAGGTCAAAATCACATGCATGGCAAAACTATCAGTCACCATTGTAGAAAGATTCTAAAACAACAAAAAATCGGCAGAAATCAAAGTATAATTAGTGTGGGAAAAAAAACAGCAGGCACTAGCAGAAAATAACACCTACTAAACAGCAGCCAGTCTCAAAATAATATGCTGCATCAAAATTGCAGTCCAATGAGCATAAGAAAGGAAGAATCACAGGAAGGAAATGTAGAAATCAGCAATTCTAAGACAACATTTAATTTTTTAATAATTGTTATCTACTTTCCCCCAGTATTTACCATACCATTACTCTATAGCTACAAGTTAGATTGAGAGGTGCAAATTGAGGAAGAGATCAGATATAGCTTTCTAGGCTTGCATTGTGCATCAACTAACGCAATCATTCAAACTGCTCAGAGCCCAGTGCATGTTCATCATCTCAGTTCTGAACCATTCCCATGACTCATCTAACTCATTTGTCAACAACAAACACACACATTCCACATAAATAAGATTGGGATGTTAAATTCTCTAATGAGCTTTTCTCACTTTTAATTTCTGAATTCAACAATGGACTGGCTGATCATTTCAAAAAAAAATAATAGGTAAAAAGGGGTCCTCAGAATAAATTGCTTGTATTTGTCTTCAGATTTAGACAAATCAGTTCTCAAAGATTTCATGCCATCATAGGAATCCCCTCTGAGGTATATAAAATTATGCAAACCAAGAGCATTCTTCAAAATCAGACAAAAACAAATTACTTGGGGAGGAAAATCAAAATTGAATGTCCAAAGAATCATGGAAGAAAGGTAATATGCATATCTAATAAGATAGAGAAATTATATAAAGTATTTATTTATTAGTTTCAAAATGTGTAGAAATCAAAACTAAAGAAATTCTTAGACTCTGGGAGGTGAAATCCAAAATGTTAAAGTTTGAAACAAAAAAGCAGTTTGAAATAACATAAGTGAAAATATTTGAGAGTCTATTTGAGATAGCAAAAGAATATAAATTGCATAAGAATTTAGCAGGGTCTAATTTGCTGTACCCAGTAAATAGAGGCAAAGCGACTCAACTTTCCTGCATAAAATATTTGCCTCTTAATCATACATGTGTACATGTAATGCATGGAATACCCTTCCCAGATAAAATTTTGAAAGGCTACCATGGAGAGGCAACCTCCATAATCCGTAAAACAAACAAAAAACAATTCGAAGAGCAGAGATAATAGAAAATGACCTAACGTAGATGGATGGACAGATAATGCAATCCACAATAAACAAGAGATCGCTAGATTCATATGTTGAACACTTCTTGGCCATCATCTATAAACCCCCAAAAATTTCATGTGACCCTAGTCCTAACTACTTGGTATCAAATACATGAAACCTTCCATCCGCCCATATACAGAGCCCCCAAAGAAACAAGTGAAAAGCAACACACTTGGACAGGGATGATATAAGAAACTCCACCTTAAGCTCCTCAAGAGAGAATCCTCGTCCAGCCCTGACTTTCATGTTGTACTTCAATGTCTGGCCATGAACAATGGGACGAAGTGGCCCAGCAGTAGGCCTGGGAAAGATCTTCACGGCCTTCTTTTGTCTTGCTGAAGATTTTTTCAAGGAAATACACAATAACATCGGTAAGTCCAAGACTTCAGGAAGCAGTAATCATCATACAACATACAAATATACATGAAAGATGTAGTCTAATGACATAGTATATTAGCCATTAAAGGAGACAAAACAGTGAGGTAAGAACTGTTTACCAATTCTTCTCCTGGTTTTACGGGCTGGTTGGTTGAACCAGGTGCGAACACGCTCCTGCCAGTGTTTCTTGAAGTGGCCATTTGGGATAACATTGTTATGCTTCACCATACTTTACCTAGAAAACACCATAGCGTAAGCAATGTGCATATTGTGCAATCAAGAGCCACACTAATCAATAATTAAACTGTTCGATATGCTACAACAGACACTTCAAGGTATTTACATAATACAAATACATACAAAAACTCCACCTCCGTCCCCAAAAATTTCACACTTCAGACTTTAAAGTCAACTTGTCTCTTTTTCAAATGAAAATTTGAAGAGGATTTACTTGTTTTTTCATAACTTGTGAAACATAAGATTCATAGTACATTAAGCATTGTTTACAAATGTTATTGTTTTATTCTCAACAACTAAGTAAAAAGTACATTAAAATATCAATCCAAAAGAAATGATCCAAAGGACTTTAAAAAGTCAAAATGCAACCATCTATTTCTAGAAGAATACGGATTATCAAAGCACAAACGATACTACTATAAACACCATCAGCCAAGCAAAATATGTAATTATTGCTGTCCAGAAGAAAATGACAGCCCTAATCGGGCGACCAAAACAAATACACAGCTAAACATAACAGCATATATCTAAACACATTTCTTATGTTATTAAGAGCAAAGAAAGATTGTTTCGTACTTTCTATTCAATCATAATCTGAATTAGATGCGTTCACTCTTCAACCATTAAGATAAACAACTACAAACAAAATTACAATCAGATTTAAGGTAATAAGACTTGACTACAAGATATATCAGTCTAAAACCCCAAGCAAATCCCAGCCAATTACAGCATAATACACTGAGCTAAGCAAATCCAAGCCAATTACAGCATAGTACAAAACCTCAATCGGAAGAAAAACACACAAATTTCCCAAACTATTTTATCATTAACCGCATTTTCTGAGTAATCAACGACAACCGTAAACAACGTACACTTCGATATTAAGCATGTGATACTCGGAAAGAACAATCTCGTACGGAACACATAATCAAGCAGATAACGAAGGCTTACCTGCGAGGGTGGCCGACGATGAATGAGGAGAAGAAAACCCTAGTTCATTAAGATTGGCGTCTCTGCCATTTTATATAGAAGGATTAACTTGCAAAACCCTAGTTCCTGGACCCGGTTTATTGGGCCGGGCAGAGTTTAGTTTCTTACTTGCAGTAATTTCCGATTAGCGATGGTCAAGGCCCAGCTAATGGATTGGCTCATATAAACTGTGGCTCGTGGCCTAATGGTATTCTTTTTTGGGAGAAATTTGCGTCGGTCCCTTTCGGTGAATATTCAACTGCTAAAATTTATTATATTTTTTTTTTAACTGAAAAAAAACACCTTTGTGAGGAAGTGTTAACGCTTGTAAGAAACACGGAACATGCACGGGATGCATCACAATTTTCAAATTGATGCATCGCAATTTTAAACCGGCAAAAAGACATTTTTGTGAAATTTGAACATGCCCGGGATGCATCTCAATTTCAAATCGATGCATCACGATTCAAAATCAATACATCACGATTCAAAATTGATGCATCGCGATTCAAAATTGATACATCGCGATCCGAATTGATGCATCGCATGCAATGCATCGATTTGATTTTTTGATGCATCACGTGTTTGTTCCGTGTTTCTTAAGGACATAGATGATATTTTCCCACAAAAAGTGGACTTTATCGTTTTGAAACAAATACAGTGAACTTTAGCGATTGAATATCCTAGCCCGTTTGGTCGTGTGTTTCGGCCAAAACACAAGGATAAAACACAGCTTATTTGCAAAAATAGCGCTTCAATGTTGCGGCAGAAAAAACTGCATTTTCAAAACGCAGCTGCGTTTTCAAAAAGTACATTTTGAAAATGTTGCGTTTTGAAAACGTTGCACCAAACGGGCTCCTAGAAAAAGTATTGGCCCCAATTTTTCCTTTTTTCTATTTCTTTAAGCTTTTCTCTCATTAAAACACTTTTTTTTTGTATATATATATATATATATATATATATATATATATATTTTTATTTTTATTTTTTGACAAGTGCCTCCCTATTTCCATCTTGGTAAAGAGAAGTATTTATCTACTTCAAAGTAAACATGACCCAAATTCTAGTCAATTATTTTTGAAGCCGAATCCAACTTGCAAATTACTAACTAGCAGTACCAATATAATGACGAAGATAGTCTGTACCAAACCAGCCCAGTATGATCTTATAGGGACTTTGCTTAAAATTGGATCAATAAATTATAAATGTCAACTCAAATTTACGTACTGTTTACTTTACAGTAATATTTTCAAAAACAATTTTACTATTTTTCCAACATTTGGAAATGTCAAGAGAATGCTTTTGCTTAACGATAATATCTTCAAAAACAATTTTACTCTCTTTCCAAAATTTGGATCAAAAAGAATTTTACTCTCTTTCCAACATTTGTAAACGTCGGGGAGAATGCAATCAAACGTAAAAGATTTAGCAATCAGCAACCTCTTTTACACTTTGTATTTTGTATCATTTCCTTATCTTTTTCAATTTTTAAAATTTAAAAAAAAAAAAAAATTTGTTGGTGAACATGGCAATTGTGTTCCACCATGGTTATATAATTACAGTTTGATTCCTCAAAAGTTATTACCAAAATTATTCTGAAATTTTCACAACTCATAAGACTAGGTTATCCACCAAGAATTGGAACCAACAAATAGGCTACAAAAGAAATCAAGGCCATGAAGAGTAAGTTATTAGCCAACCAACTCCAAGGTGAAATATTTCACTAGTAATTTAGTAGCATATTTACAGAGAAAAGATAGAAACAATAATTCCAGTATTTACATGCACCTTTTCTGAAAATTGAAGTTCGACTTAACAGCTTTTGTCTGATCCATCTACATCGCCTCCAAGGTTCATGTTTTCGGATGATTTTTTCATCAATCACGAAATCCAGCTTACTGTAAGGAAGCAAGACCAGAAATCATCATACATACAAATGTGACATAAGAAACCATGCTTCTACTACAGCCTTGCATCCACCGATTCCATCCACAACCTCAGAAAGTTTCAAAGTATCCAGTCAACTAAAGTTGAAGATTAATAAACCAAACAACGTCTAATCTTCCAAGGCTGCATTGTGAAGTAAAAAGCAACATTTACATTGGAGAGGCATAATGGGGACTGTGAGCACCCCGATGTAGGGTACGAGATTGGGGTGTCTACAAGCACCTAACTTCTGTCAAATAACCAGGCAGTCAGCTTTGCCAAGGCTGAATCATGCTGCAGATACGAGGGGGAATTTGGTTTTGCAACATCAATCACCGAGCTGTCTAGCTGTTTTAGACTATTGGCTGAGCTGAGTTCACGGGTGAGTCATTGATGAAGCCTTGCCCAAGTTCAGATTGAGAATGAGACAAGTGCAGTAACAGTTCATTAGCAATACCAAAGCCATTACTGAGCTCCTCAAAGATTGTTTTCAATGGACAAGCATGCTATGGCCACTTCCGACTTCATTCCTTCAGCGTGTGACAGCTTCCCTCCTTATAAATTTTCTCTTTTCAAATTTGGGATTACCGTTCTTCCTTGTAGCTCCCAATTTCTCTAACTTTGCCAATTTCTCTTTCCTCCCCTGTATATCAGCCTCAATAACTTTCTCTCTCTTCTCATCCGAAAGCAAAGCCAACCTGGCAAACTTCTTTGGCCTCACTTGCCCTAGCCTTTCAGCTATGTGTTTGAAAGCAGGAACAAGGCCACGTCTGATGTAGCATCCTTCAATGAGCTCCATTGAGTTTGTCTCTGGAAGGGTTGGGTTGTCCTTTAACTCGAGGTCAAAGCAAAACGGGGAGTCCTTCAACCACATCCTTAAAGAATGAGCTTTTGCCACCAGTAGCCCACTACGAGTTTTACAAGGCAAAAATGGGGACCCCATTTCCCAAAGGTACGCCTTCACTGTACTGTTCAAAGAAATATTGTTGTATTCTGATGTTCCTGTAATTAGTACCACTGATTTTGGAGATTCTGGGAAACCCTCCAGGGATGCATCCTGCAAAAAGAATATTATCACAAGACTCAATGTCTTCTCATTTGCAAGTGTGTGTGTGTGCGCAAGTGGGTGGCGGGGGGCTGGGGATGGGTTGCTAATTGCAATATAGGGCTTGAAGTTTACCCCATTTTCCAATTTAGGGGCCAATGTACAAATTTAGTTATTCAAAGTCTATTGTTTCATCTTCCGTCTTTAAATGGGGTCCAACCCACCCCATTACAGTTTTGGATGTTACATGTCAGGTGCCATATTTAAAGGTTATTATAATAATTTTCATACATAGGGAAAAAGGAGGGTTGGGGTGCCGAAGGAAATCTCTGTTACTCTCACGATGGAAAAACAATCACCTGCATGTGGTCAAGCCATAAAGTAAGACCAACAAGAGCAGCACCACCAGACAACTTTCTTAAATCAGCTCCCCAGTCCTTGTCAGCAACCCTGCACAAGAAAAAAAGGTTGCGCAATGTGATATAAATACAAGGCAACAATAATAGATTTAACACTCTGGAAATCTACCATTAAATGAAAATCTAGGGCTTCTGACATGCCTATAACAATATAACATACTCCCTACGTTCCAGGCAAAGAGTCCATTATACTATTTTGAGATGTTCCACTCAAAGAGTCCACTTAATAAAATTATGCTTACAATCTTCATAAAACTTTCAACTTTACCCTCCACATGTGGTACAAACATATTAACCATGCTAAAATCTTTTTGTAATTATGACCAACTTCAATACCACTTATATATACTTTAATTATTAGACTTTTCAAACGTGAATTCTTTGGGTGAAACGGAGGGAGTATTTTTCAATATATTCAGAGATACCTGAACACATCATGGTTATAAATGCTTTTCTTGATTGCCAGCTGGAAAACCCATGAAGCTGTTGCCCGAAGATCAAATGACCACAACAGATCTTCAAGAGCATTCACAAAGTTGAGCGCAGCATTATCTTCTATTGGTCCCAATCTCTCGAGATACTGGTCCATCTCTGAAACTAGCGATTCCGAATTCTTTGTCAGAAGCCTGTGAAATAAAATTCAAATAATTAATTCCATTTTACATGGAAAACTAAGGAAGACAAACAGAAACATTGATGACAAAGAGTCCATCTCTTCCTCTGAAAGTGGCCTACTTTCTACTTTGGGAGGTTCCACTCAAAGTGTCATATTTGAAAAATTAAGAAAATAAATTTTACGATTTGTCAAAACTATTCTTGTACGCTTAAAACTAACAGAACTATTTCAATTCTTTATATTGAGAATATTTATAAAACACTGTATAAATCCTTAATATGTTTGACTTTCAAAAGTGGACTCTTTGAGCAAAACAGGGGAGTAACAAAAATCAAAGAGTACTTGATTGGAAGATCAAAACCAGCATCTCCAATAGCATTCAAGAGCATCATGGCATCGCTGGTACTCTTGCACAAACTTGCAGCCCTAATAAAGCAAGTCCATATCCTGTGGTCCGGCTCTAGACCTTCTCTCTTCATCTCCAAAAACTTTTCAACTCCAATATAATAATCTCTATTCTTGAAATAAGCATCAATGACGGAACTATATGGTAGAGTACTTAGGCTTTCACCAGT
Organism: Platycodon grandiflorus; assembly: GCA_016624345.1. Classification (NCBI taxonomy): domain Eukaryota; kingdom Viridiplantae; phylum Streptophyta; class Magnoliopsida; order Asterales; family Campanulaceae; genus Platycodon; species Platycodon grandiflorus. Next base: position 1,441,398 of record CM028364.1, on the reverse strand, counting down.
CGATATCAAATTATTAAGCACTTTTTCAGCTTCCATTGGATTTCCTGAGCTGCTGTAAGAGATCATAAGCAGATGCATTGTCGCAACCGAGGGCTCAATTCCTGCTTGTTTCATCAAGGTAAGTAGCTCTTCAGCTTTTGAATGTTCTCCAGAGCTTCTATATGTCCTCATCATTAAGTGATAAAACGAACGGTCCAGCTTATATCCTTCAGAAAGCAACTTTTCGAAGAGCTCCTGAGCTTGTTCGACCATCTGTAGCTTACTAAGCGCTGCAACTAGGCTCTTATAGGTGCCCAACTTAGCATCCAAACCTACACTTCGCATTTCTTGCAATAGTAACAACCCTTCTTCTGGTCTACAATCTCTACAGTACATTACTATTAATGTATTGTATGTTTCCTCATCTGGTTTTAGTCCGGATTCTTGAATTTGCTGGTACACTTGAGCTGTCTTCCTATAATTTTCGATTTTGGTATATAACTTAAGCAAAGAATTCCAAATCGAGAGATCGGGCTTGAACCCTAATTCCTCCATCTCAGTGACCATGGCTTCGACATCCCTTACACGCTTTACCTTACAAAACAACTTGATCATGACTCTATAAAGATGCATTGTTGGAAAATACCCCGCAGCCTTCATTCCATTGTATATCTTATTCACTTCAAATATGTCCCCTGATTGTGCAAATGCATCGAGCATCAAAATAATAGAACTCTTGCTAATCTTAAACCCCATATCTTGCAATTCCTGAATTAAAACATAGAGCTCGTTCAATCTCCCATCAACAATAAGAGCTTGCATGAGACAGTTGATGGAATCAATGGTTGGGGAGGGACCATCTCTCATCATCGTATTAAAAGCAGCCCTAGCTTTCTCATAGTAACCTTTTCCGGCATAAGCATTTATTAGAGCATTCCAAGCCCCCCTGTCTACTACATTACATCTCTGTCTAAGACTCCCCACCACACTCTCTGCCTTCTCCAGTAGCTGCAACTTGCCATAAGCCTCGATAAGACCCACATAAATGGAAGTATCATTGACAAGTACGCCCTTTGCCTCTGCCTGATCAACCAAATAATGTGCGGTCTCTGGAAAGCCCATTTTACAGTAAATAAGCGACATGCTCCTGTAGATATCCTCCGACGGTTCCATTCCAATGAATGTCATGTCAGAGAGTACCTGAGAAGCTTCTGGAAACATTTCAGCCTCCTCGCAGCACTTAATAAGAGATTCATACATGACAAAGCTCCCACTAAACAAACTTGAACAAATCCTACTCTTTCTGTATTCATCCAAGGCAGTATCCAATTGATTGGTCTTGCAATGAATAACAACCAGAGCATCGGTTACTATATCAAGGGACCCATGTGCATGCTCTTTCAAAAAGTCGAGCAATTCCAGTGCTTCTGATTGCCTCCCGGATGAGCTATATGAACTCAAAATAGATAACAAGTTGTCACGGTCCAATTCATAACCCTGCATAATGGCTAATCTCATCATTTTAGCCCCGTAGGTAAAGCATCCAGCCTTAACAAGAATTGATGAAATCGATTGCGGGTCCAAGTGGCATACTTCCTCCATGTCATTTACCACCTTCTGAACACCTTCCTCATTGTTTTCTCTTTCAAGAGACCGGAGCAGAACCTCGTAAAGGGCAACATCAGGAGTGGACCGATCACGAACCATTTTATTATACAACAGCATCGCCTTCTTGATTTCATAAGACCTCAAAAAAATATCTAACAAAACCGAGTAAGCTAGGGTATCGGGTTTAATACCAGACCTCACCATGCAATCAAATGTCTCTTCAGCCTCCAATCTCATCCCAACCTTTGCATACCCACACATCAAAGCACTGTAAGTTCGCAACGTGGGTTTTATTCCAGCATTCAGCATCTCTGACATCACATTTTCAGCCTCCGTAATCCTACTTGCCTTCCCCAGAGAATCAATCAGAACAGTATAAGTAACCACATCAGGATCTCGACCCAAAGATTTCATGTCTCTGTAAAGTTGCAATGCCAAGTCATGCTTACCTTGCTTCCCATACATGTGAATTATCGTATTGTAAGTCATCTCATCCTCTCCAAACCCCATTTTCTCCATTTCTTTACAAAGTTCCTTTACCTTCCTTACATTTCCTTCTCTTGCAAATGCATTGAGCAGAGAATTATACGTTACTGCATCTGGGGAAAATCCTTTCGACTCCAAATCCCTAAAGAGTCGTTCGGCGTCACTAGACATTCCACATCTGCCATAAACTGACAGCATTGCATTATAAGTCCATAGATCAGGTTGACATTTATTTGCCTCCATGTCATCATATACCCTAACTGCCTCCTCCAAATTGGAGTCGCGGGAACAAGCACTGATGAGAGTGTTGTAAGTAATTATATCTGGTTTAAGACCTGATCTCCTCACGTCATTCAGCAGTTCAAGCGCTATGTTTGGCTCCACCGAACCAGACCTAAAACGTGCATTAATCAGTGTATTAAAACTGACAAGGTCAGGCTCACACCCTCTCTCACGCATTAACTCGAGCAGTTCCTGGACCTTAGCAAACCCACCGTTTCTAGCATAGACTCCCATCATTGCATTATACACTTGGACAGTGTCGCCAACCCCTGGCTCCGCCCTCGTAAAAATCTCCTCAGCTAAACTTTCCTGATTGGCCTTCCCAAGCACAGACAAAACCGTAGCAAGCATACGGGCGTTGGGAGAATACCAATGGCGAAGATTCAGCCATTCGTAAACCTCCAACGCCCTTTGCCAGCTTGATTTCCCAACCCATTTCACTACATAGGAAAGATCAGTTGGTGTCAACTGAACCTTCCTATCATCCAACACATCCGCCACAAACTCCTCCGATTTCAACTGTAAAATCCTATCAGTCAAATACTGAACCCTCTCCCGCCAATCTTTCGCCCTCTTAAGAGCCAATTTAGTCATTTTCTTTGCCATACTTCGGCTAGGCCTACCCAGTACTTCTAGGGTTTCATCATTCATTTCCAAAGACTCCTCCTCCCCACTCTCACTCTCAATTTCATCACTCTCACTACCATTGTCGGGTTGGGGAGACACAAATTGGAACTGGGTCTTTGATGACTGATTGTGGGTGTCTGTGAATTTGAGGTGAGGCCATCTCACGGAAGGGGAAGCCCTGCTATAGCTAAACTTCTTTGAGGTTTCTTGTTCTTGTTCAGTGGTAGTAGTAGTAGAATTTGTAGCTGAAGAAGTTGAAGAACAGCAATGATATTTAACGTTCCGACAACGTACCTTCCATTTTCGGTTGAATTGTGGTGCTGTAAGCGGTATAATCCCGGTGCACGCCATGTGCTCTGTAAAATTTCTTCAAATTTGGGGCTTCTGGAATTTTTGAAATTTGCTAAATTTAAAGGCGTGATTTCGCTGCAATGTACGGTATTAGCGGGTGGCTGCGTTTCTATTCTACTTAATGGGCTTTGGGACTTGGGATGGTGAGGAAGAACGAGTGCTACTACTGCTTAGTGTAGAATGTAGACGGATAAAGAAAGGGTAGGAACAGAAATTGGACATCCCAGCCGCCCGGGAACCTCATCAACTACCGGTTCCCACCAATGGTAGCAAAAATTTTGCATTTTTCTTTTGTCAAGACAAAAATTTGTGTAGGAAAATGTTACTAAGGGTGTGTTTGGTGTAGGAATTTAGGTAGTAAGAGAACTAGAGAAAAATTAGTGGGGTTAATTAGAATTAAATTGGAAAATAAATAAAAAAAATGTTCGTACGGAACAAAGACCCTAAATAAATTTAAATATTTTCAAGACGTAAAAAATATTAAGATATGAAAAGATATTGTTGGTAAAAAGATCCAAAAAGTTATTATAAAATATTATGAAATACGATTCATGGAAAATGATAAATAATATCGAAGCGGCTCGAAGAGAAAAGTAGGTCTCATTTACTTGAATTACGAATTTACTCTTCATAGCGCCGGTCGTCGTCGATGTGAAAACCTCTCTAGTTCTATTATTTATGAAGAAAACGAGTCTAGCAGCTCACCCTTTTATGTTCAATCTATGCGTTTAGAAATTTACTCAAGGATACTAATAACTAACTTAGAAGGCCATAAAATGTAACTCTAGCAAAAATTATCAGGCTTGATTATTGAGAATGGTAACTAATTTAAAACTTATTGAATAACAAATTTTTTTCTAGAATTACGAACTTACCTTTTCGTATAACTTAAAGGCCTATTTTTTTTTTAATTTATTAAAACTCGGCTTGATCCATTAACTTAAAAGCCTATTTGTTATTTTATTAAAATTAGAGTAGATTTATTTATTTTTCAATCATTACGAAACGAATATCTAAAATTAAAAACCAACCTCTGAATTTGCATGCCAAATAGACCCTTTGTGTATCACATAAACATATACATATATTCTGGATAATTTTGTGGATTTGTATATAAATATATACAAATGCAATATTTTCATAAAAGTGGTTCAACCGGTTCACTAGCTAATCAAACTAGTATTTCGTTTTAAGCTATGTCTGGATGCTCAATTCTAAAGTTCGGAATTAAAATTGAAAAAATAATTTGAATTTTTATGGGGCTCAAATTGTTCTTCAATTCAAATTCTAAAGTTTGAAATTGAATGGTCAAACATAGTTTTAGATGTCATTTGGATTTGTTACAGAAGTTGTTGATACCTTTGCAAAATCAGGTGAGTTTGGAGCTTGGAGAAGCCTTGCAAGTGTTTGAGAAAATGTAGCAATAAGTTACAAAACCTGATATCACGACATGGAATTCAGTGACATTGCAATTTTGGGTTATAGGTATGTTGATCTCTTTACTAAAATGCAAGAACAAGGGTTGTAATCCAGATATATTCATTACCATTATGGAGCAGGGGAAGTGAAATATACTTCCTTCGTCCCAAAATAAAAAAGAAGAGTCACATTTAGATTTTTCAAATTCAACTTGATTCTTTTTTTCAAATCACAATTTGATGGAAATTTAGTTGTTTTTTCAAAAATTATAAAACATGAGATTCATAGTATTTTTAGGATATATTACGAAGATTATAGTTTTATTCTCTACTACTAAGTAAAAACATGTTAAATATTAATTAAAGTAATGGTCAAATTGACTTTGAAAAGTCAAAGTGTGAGTTCTTTTTTGGGGACAGAAGGAGAGTAGTAAAGAAATACTTTGAGGATATGGATCGTGGAGGACATCTAAGAATTGAGATTATACATGTAGTTCTGCTCGATGTGTATGGGCCCTACAGGAGATATCATGTTGCAGAAGAGCGCACAAATGCTCTTGTTGGAATGTTGGAGGCCCAATCGGGCAACCCATTCCCTAGCCCAAACCCACGACCCAACTCCCTGGCAGCCCACCCATTCCCCTTGCACAAAACCGGAGGTTCCCCTCCCCTGTTTCTCTTCCAGCTTTATCACATCTCCTCTGTTGACTTACCTGTTTGGTTTCCCCATACACAGCTGGTGCAATTTCCCCTATGGCTGGTGCGCTCCTCCCAGCAACTCTCCCCCACCCCTCCCTTTAAAAGGCAAGCTCCCTCCTCTCTCATGAGACCCGATAGCCGATTGATGAAACACAAGCTTACTCTATCTCTCTCCCTTTCCAAACAAGAAATCAGGATACTCTCTCATTCCTCACTGTGTGTGAACTGTGTGAGGTAGTGTGTGTGAGGGTGATTTTTGTTTGGTGGGTTTCTTGGAGTTGTTAGCTCCGTTGATTGAGATCGTGAGTTGGGGCTTATAAGACTGCGACACCCGAATTGTACAACACAAGCTTGCTCCCTTTTTTCTCTCCTCCTTGCAAACGAAATTAGTGTCTCTCTCTCCCTTCTTCTCACTGTGAGTGTTCTGTGTGAGTGTGTGTGTGTAAGAGAGCGATTTTGTTTGGTGGTATTCTGGAGTTGTAATCTCCGGTGGTTGTGAACGGAGCTGGGGCTTGTGATTGTGACTTTGTGTCGCTGGATTTTGTTGGGGTTACCGGAGTTGTTGCCGAAAAAATTGCTTGGGCCTTTTACCTTGGACTGTGTGGTGCTTACCTCGTGGGTCACTCCGGTAGACTTGGTCGAGAAAGGAAATCTGAGCCTTGATTTCGGTTGAGGCCTTTGTGGCCGATGACACCATTGAAGAAAAAAAGCTTCTTTACTGTGTCTTCTTTGTTGAATATTTCTATACTTTGTTCATTTTCTCCATTATTGCTTTATACTAATTAATTTGGTATTTGCAGGATACTTGGAGATTATATTGTGATAGTATTAGAAATATTCTCATAGGGTAGATAAAGTGTTATCCCCACCCTATTGTAATCTATTTAAGCGTCTTGGTGAGATCCCCATAGATTGGTTATATAGGCTTTTATTAAATTTAAAGTTGTATTTGTACTTCTACTCCGCGTGCGCGAACGACGAGAATACACAATAGTGGTATCAAAGCAACCGGGCTGACTTCGCGTACGGTACGGTGGTCTTCAAATCCAATCAAAAATTAGAAATCCTAATCAAGGATTTCTAGGTGAGCAATTTTTAAAAACTCCTTAATTTATTTCGCTTAAATTTAGTGTTGAGTTTTTTAATTGCTTGCGTAAAATTGTTATTCCGCTGTGGTTGCTCTATTTTTGATATTTGGATTTGTTGGTGATTTGCTTGTGGAATTATTTTTTATTACTATTTTTGTTCCGTGTTGTCTTAAAAATGGCAAACTCAACGTCTTATAATTTGGAACATTTTAATGAAAAATCAGACTTTTCTATTTGGCAACAAAAAATGAAAGGGATTTTAATTAAAGAAAAGATTTTCAAAGCTGTGACGTTAAATTTCGCCGAATCTGATACAGAAAAGATTAGGGCTGAAATGGATGAGTGTGGTAAAATGGTCATAGTAATCAAAACCAAAATCAGAATTTTAGAAATCATAAGCATAGAAGTCGTAGTAGGTCAAAATCTAGAACCTGCTATAACTGTGGCGAGACAGGTCATTTTAGGAAAGATTGCACAAACCCAAGAAAGAAAAATCACAAGGAAAAATAGCAAGATGACTATAACTTAGCCTCAAGTAGTGATACAGGAGATGTTTTTATGCTTGTCGATGCATGTGAAAGTATTGTGAATTCTGTGCATTCTGTGCTAAATTGCAAAAATGAATGGCTTGTTGATTTTGCTTGTACTTTTCACATGACTCCTTTTAAAAACTATTTTACTTCTTACAAAGAAGTGCAAACTGGATTTGTTTCGATGACTAATGAGAAAAAATGTGTCATTGCTGGAAATGGTGATATATCTTTTAAAACTTGATTCTGGATATGTGTTAAATTTGAAAAATGTGAGACACGTTCCTGACTTGTGCAATAATTTGATCTCGTGTGTCTCGTTAGAAGATGAGGGTTTTGAGGGTAAATGGTGAAAAGGCGTTATGAAAATACTAAAGGGTTCTTTAGTTGTTGCTAAGGCTGAAAAACGCAATAACTTGTATGTATGTGTTGCTATTCCTATGTCTTTTGATGAAAATTGTGCTAATCTTGTTAAAGAAGATAAAACAATGTTATGACATAAAAGACTAGGTCACTTGAGTAATAAAGGTCTAGAAATATTACACAAAAATGAATTTTTTGGTAATGAAAAATTTTCTAGTCTACCATTTTGTGATTCATGTGTTAAAAGCAAACATCATAAAGTTAGTTTTCCTCCCCCTCCCCTAAACAAATCTTCTAGTAAGAAAATTCTTAAATATGTCCATGCGGATGTGTGGGGTCCCTCGAGTGTCCCCACTCAAGGTGGAAACAGATATTTTATGTCTATCATTGATGACTTTTCGAGAAAAGTCTGGGTTTTCTTTATGAAACATAAATCTGATGTTTTTGAAAAATTCAAAAATTGGAAAGTTTTGATTGAAAATCAAACTGGGAAGAAATTGAAAGTGCTTCGGACTGATAACGGGTTAGAATTCTGCAATCAAGAATTTGAAAACTTCTGCACTGAACATGGTATTCAAAGGCACAAAACTGTGCCTTACAATCCGCAACAAAATGGTGTCACGGAGCGCATGAATAGAACCCTGTTAGATAGAGTTAGAGCTATGCTCTTGTCCTCTGGACTTTCGAAAAGGTTTTGGGGAGAAGCAGTCATAACTGCTGCCTATATCATTAATAGGTCCTCTTTTGTTCCTTTACATGGAAAGTGTCCTGAAGCTATTTTCTTCGAAAAAGAAATTGATTTCTCAAACTTAAGAGTTTTTGGTTGTGCTGCCTATGTTCATCAAAATAATGATAAACTTGGACCTAGGGCTACTAGGTGTGTTTTCTTAAGGTATCCTGAGGGGGTGAAAGGGTATAGATTGTGGTTGAAAGAAGAATATGGTTTTAAAGTTACCATTAGCAAGGATGTAGTTTTTAATGAAACTGAATCTCCTTGTTTACTTCCTACTGATCCTATACCTGCTGATAATGTCCCCCCTCCCCATGCTCCTAATGAGGTGGAGCATCCCTATGTGGTAGGTTCTTTTGATGCTAACACTAATGCACAAACTGAAACTGGAATTGAGAATGATAACAACCAAGAAAAAGTGCATGCTGAAACTGAAATTGTGAATGATGAAACTATTAAAGCTGAAACTGAAAATGAGGAAGATGATAGGATTGAAAATCCTGAAGATCATAATCTAGATGATTATCAACTTGCTAGGGATAGACCTAGGCGTACTATTCGAAAATCATCTAGATTTGATGATATGGCCTCATATGTGTTTAGCGTGTTTGAATTAAGTGACAATTGTAGTGAACCCAAAACTTACAAAGAAGCCTTGAAATCTGCTAATTCAGTTGAGTGGTTAAATGCTATGATGGATGAAATGAATTCCTTGCATGTTAATCAAACTTGGACACTCGTGCCCAAAAATGAATCTGAATTTGTGCGATGTAAGGCTAGGTTAGTTGTTAAAGGGTTTACTCAAAAAGTTATACAGAAATCTTTGCCCCGGTTGTCAAGTTCACTACTGTCAGAGTCATGCTTGCTTTGGTTGTGAAATTTGATTGGGAGGAGTTAAAACTGCGTTTTTACATGGTGAATTGGTTGAAAGAATTTGTGAATTGGATAAAAGAATTTACATGCGACAACCTGAAGGCTTTATTGACAAGAAAAATCCTGAACATGTGTGTTTGGAAAAATCTTTATATGGGCTGAAACAATCTCCTAGAATGTGGAACAAGAAACTAGATATGTGCATGAGAAGTTTGAACTTTAAATGTAGCTCTTATGATCATTGCTTGTATTTCAAAGTTAACTCTGCTTCATATGTGTTCTTGTTGATTTATATTGATGATATGCTGTTAATTGGTCCTTGCATTAAGTCAATTGAGCATGTGCAAAAATGTCTTTGTGATAATTTTGACATGAAAGATCTAGGAGATGCCAAAAAGATTTTGGGTATGAACATTGTTAAGGATAGGGAAAATTCCATGATTTCTCTCAACCAGATTTCCTACGTGGAAATTTTTTTTGAGTAAATTTAAGATGGAAAATATGAAATCTGTCAATGTGCCTCTTACTTGTCATTTCATCCTGAGTAAAAGCCAGTCTCCCCAATCTGATTCAGAATTGAAAAAAATGGAAAATGTGCCACATTCAAATGCCATAGTATCCGTCATGTATTTAATTGTTAGTACTAAACCTGACTTAGATTCTACATCAGAACCATGTGTCTTCACCTACGCTCAGATTCTACAGATAAGATAACGTTGCTTTTAGGGTTCTGTCAAAGAAGTTCTAGCTTGTTGATTCAGAACCTTGAGGGTACGAAAACGTGGTGGATATGCACTCACAAGAGTTGGAAGCCACACAAGTAGTGTTTTCTAATGGAAAACAGGGCAGTCATGCCTCTACTAAACGTTCTGGACATCTGAAACAACTATCTAGTCTTTTCTTTTTGGGATGACTGATCCTCGTTCAAAATAAACATTTCGTTTACCCTTGTTACATTTAGGCAAAGAATAAACAGAGTCAAATTCTCGTGTAGTAATATTCTAGCTGAAGTTGGATGACCATCGAATGGAGGTTATTCTTCTGTGAATTCTGTGAGGCAGAATACATGTTCAAATCGTGAGAATGCCGAGTTGAAGTTGGATGACCTCTGGATGGAGGTTGATCTTCTGTGAGCTGTGACGGAGTACATGTTCAAAATGGGGATATAATGCATATAGTCCGTTGTTCCATTACTCTTGGTTAACTGTATTTCATTGTGCATAAGATTACTCGTACGTATGGAGGAAGGAAGAGCAAGATTTTATTCAATAAAAAAGGTTTCTTACGAAGCTTGTCTAACTTGGGCCAAATTTACCCGCATTCTATGTCTCATTGTTGTCAGTCATATCAACCAAAGCTTGTCTGTGGGGACCAGTCACTCACTGTAGGAGAAATTAATGGTGTCTCTTCCATAGAACTTAATTCAGATATGAAGAGTGTCGGGATGTGTAGATTTTTCTGATGGTAGTGTGAAAAGTACTACTGCCTTGAATTTACACACCAATTCTGGGAATCTTATCGTCTGCCTCAAACCTTGCTTATACTGTGATAAGATTGGACGTACAGTTTGTGAATATGATCTCTCTCTCTATATATATATATATATATATATATATATCTTATAACCAAGGTTCGTTCAAGCAATATCTAAATACTGGCAATCAAAAAAATCCCGAGGGCATGCATGATGGGATCAAGTGAAAATCAAGTAAACAAGATCGAGTACTTAATTTCATAGCCTTAGATCGAGAGGCAGCCTAATTAACATTAATTTGTCCAAATACTTTTGGCATAATATATGTTTGTTGCAGGCCAGTTTTATTCTACAAACAAAGAGATACATATCCCTAATTAACCTACCTACCAATTAGTCACGTGTTGAGGAGGGTCTTCTGATTTGCTTTCAATGAAAGGTAACTCTTCCATAAAGGGATCGATCGGATGGTGCCTAGCTCCGTGGTGAAATTAAGGATGGACAGAACTAGAAGCTAGGCCTTCTCTTCTAACACTGAACCTGCTTCAGCTAGCGCCACTACTACAGTTATACACGGGGGCGAGGGGGGTCCAGAATCATAATTGTTAGGAATATGCCTGTAAATCAGCTGATATATATGTATGCATATTCTAACACAGTGATTTGCTTGTTCCCATTACAACGCATGTTTCACAAGTGGCTAAAAGGGCTGCGTACCGGTTAGTGTGGCAGCTTGTTGAAACAATGCATAGGTCACTAGACTAGGAAGTCTTTGTACGTATCCGAGTCTTTGTCCTACCAGAATGATGACAAACTTTCATATGAATGAGCTCTTCAAATTGCCAGCTGACGTGACCATCGGCAAATGTCTCACTAGCAGACATGTCCTTTAAGCTATGACTGTCTAATAGCCATCTCTACATCAGCAGTTCTACATCGGCAGATTCCCATATCCGCCAAAGCACTTCATCAAAGCAACTGCAGAGAAGCTATCTATTCAAGAGGAACATCGTGACCATCAGCGGTTTCTACATCAGCAGTTCTATAATAGCATATTTCATAATCAGCCAAATCCCTCATCAGAACAACTGCCGAGAAACTATAAGATCACGAGAAACATCGGTCGTTACTCAAACGCACTACAAGTCAAAATAAATCCGTTATAAGATCTGTCTGACAAATCCAAGATACGCATCGATGTCTGCACCTTCACGTTTATCCAATAGACATTTCCTCTTGAACGTTGTTCGCGGTCTTCAAAGCTTCATTTCCGAAAAGGCCAAGCACGGGACGCCGCCTCGTCAAAGCAATGATACGTCCAAATCGGTCGACCGCATCCAGCTAAGCTCGACACGTCCAACTCTGTCCGGCTGTGTCACGGACCATCTTCAAGACTCAAACCTAGCGAAGGTCTTTGCCCAACAAATCCAAAAATGTACTCTGCTTGCTTTATGAGATTCGGATCACCAACGGGCATAAACCTATTCAATACACCAACGGTCATCTCTTCTTCTCCCTATATAAGAAGACTCTTACTCATCTCCGAGAGACGAGCAAGCGTGTATGCTTATGCTTGAAAAAGGTTGTGGTATTGATCTTCATTTCTTCAATCCAGAACCGGTCCTTGAGTGAGAAATCACAAGTGTAAGAACAAACACTTTGTGAAAGAGAGAAGAAAATCCAAAGGTGAGAAGCTCGCGATCAACGACCTTGTTGTTGATTTGAGTCCTTCTTCCTTCGAAGAACTCGGTCTCTTCGTGGCCTCAACTCCATTATCCAATAAAGAGACCAAGTATCTTTTAGATCGTTGAAGCGGATCAAGCTTGAAGATGTCCGATGAAGAGCCGAACTTACATGTCAGTTGCATTCATATCGGCGGACTTATACTACATTATAAGCTGTGCCGATTGTGCAATAAGTTGTCATCATTGTTGGTCGAGTGCTTAGCACTCAGTTGTTCAAATACTTGCTATTTGAACAACTCTTAATATTCTCTTCTCACATCACTCTAACACTAGCACTTTCCTTCCATGACCTCCAAGGTTGTTAGGCTGCTATGATTAGAGTTCTTATATGAGTCTTAGGGTATCCCATCTCACTTTCCTTCTACCCCGGGAGATTGCTAGGTTAGAGTCTAGGTTGATGTACTAAGCATGTTTGCCTTTGAGCAAACCTCTGTGAATTTTAATATAATATATATGTTTGTTACATTCAGCCTTGATTTCTCTTTCTTGTATAATTTGTCTTATCTTGTGCAATCTGTTTAAGGAAAGCAAATGATGCATCTAATATAGATTTTAGTCAACTGTTAAGCTCTCTTTCATATCGAATCTTTACAGTTACTTTAATCTAAATTGTTAAACTTATGCTGTTTATTCTTCCGCTGCTCAAACTTATTTTCATCAGCTAAGTCTAACAAAAGTCTTCCTTCTGCACATTCTACGTCTGCTGATCAAGGACGTCCGATGTCTCTATCTTCGGCTAAGCAGTCAGAATAAGGAAGATGACCTATCTGTATTAATCATTTCATCTACTCTTCAACTTAAATGTTAAAATTGGATGAAATTTTTAATACATCAAGTATAGGCTATTCACCCCCCCTCTAGCATATACACTGAGCAACCCTCAGACCTAACAATAATCGTTTTCACCATGCATTTTGTTCACTGGGCTTGTTAAAGTATGCATGATATACATTGCGGTACCTCTCTCTAACAGCTTAAGCTTTTAGATGAGTTGGTAACTTAACATGGTATCAAAGCTCCAGGTTTGGCAAGGACAAGGGTTCAAATCATCTCGCTTGCATTTATCCTAAAAATATATATATATATATACAAAGGGTACGTATTGGCCCTATATTATGTGCACCTCTCCACGTATGCACGTGAGGCGGTGCCTCTCTCTAACAGCTTAATACGTAAACGTGAGGGGGAGTGTTAAAGTATGCATGATATACATTGCGGTACCTCTCTCTAACAGTTTAAGCTTTTAAATGAGTTGGTAACTTAATAGGGCTGTCCAAAAACCCCGGTTTCTGGGTCTGGCGCCCAGTATTCTTCAGGTCGCGGAGGGATAACCTCGTTCGGAACCATTGCCAGCCGAATTGACATGCATGCTCTTCAACGTTCTTATCATACACTGAAGCATGCAGATGCAGTCAGTCCTCTCCTCTCCTACAAAGATACCCTAGCTCGAGGTTAGGTGCAGACCAGGCCATGTGTGTGGTACAGTGTAGCTAAATAAATTTAATGAGAGATTATTGCGTTTTGACTCCTAGTCACATATATAAACTAAGGTTAATGACACCATTAGTCCCTCGACTATGGTCAATTCCACCAGTAGTCCCTTAACAATTTTTTTTCAAAATTTTGTCCTTTGACTATGAAAATTAGACACGGTTGGTCCTTTTGTTGGATGTCGTTAGTATTTTTCCATTAAGTCCGTCATGTACCCATCACGTGCCTTTAGTTAAGGGTATTTATGGAATTTTACGTGCAAAGATATTTTCTAACTTTTAAAACAATATATTATTTTCTCTCTCTCCCCATGACCCCGGCCCAACCCCCTGCGTAACGGGCTCCTTCCCCACACATCATCATCAACATCTTCTTCATTTCAAATTTCATAGTAATAATCCATGGAGCAAGATGGGGACTCCTCACCCACCTTCTGGTTCCAACAACCCATCCCAACTCACCACCGGCCACCGTCTCCCTTTCTCAATCTGGTTGATCTAATCATGATCCTCCCTGTTTTAGCCTTACTCATCATCTTCTTCTTCCTCCCCCCTTTTCTCTCTCATACTTCTCAAATCCTCAAACCCACTTCCGTCAAGAAAAGTTGGGACTCCCTCAACATCTTCCTCGTCCTTTTCGCCATTCTCTGTGGCGTTTTAGCTAGAAGAAACGATGATGTTCCCTCCACCGACGGCGACCAAGTCAACAGGTATTCTAAAACTAATCAATCGGCTTCTTCTAGTCAATGGGGTGAGTATAGTGATGGAGATCGGAAAGTGTATGATACTTCAGTTAGGGAACCAAAAATCAGCGGTAGCCGGTTGAGAAGGAATAGTAGCTCGTATCCCGATTTGAGACAGCAATCGCGGTGGGAAACTGGTGAGAATCGGTTTCGGGTTTTACCCAAGTTTGAATCTCTTGGTTTCTTACCCAATTTTCTAAGTTGTTGTTGAAGACCTTGACTGGGATCCCTCGCCATTGATGAAACTCCGAGCACAGCGAGTTCAGCGCCACGTTTGGGCAAAATCGTAGCTCCGGCGACCCCAAACCGAGCTCCAAAAATGGGTGAAATCATTAATTACTTTCATCATTTTTTTTAATTGATGTGATTTTTACATCAGAAAATTGGGTTTTCGGGTAATGGATAGAATTGCTAACAATTGACTCAGGATTATAATTGCTTTGTGCTTTAATTGAAATTGGGTATTCTGAAAATTAGGGTTTGAAGAATTGTTGATGAAAATGATAAGTGAAATTAGGATCCATATTTTTGAAGAGACAAAGGAAATGGAGATGTGGGGGAAGCTTTGGATTTGACGATGAAGAAGATGATAAGCTCTTCGTCTGTTATCCTCCTCTGGTTTTGTGTGCGACTGTGCCTGTGGGGGAGGGGGTTGGGGGGAGAGAGAGAAAATAATATATTGTTTTAAAAGTTAGAAAATATCTTTGCACGTAAAATTTCATAAATATCCTTAACTAAAAGCACATGATGGGCACATGACGGACTTAATGGAAAAATACTAACGGCATCCAACAAAAGGACCAACCGTGTCTAATTTTCATAGTCAAAGGACAAAATTTTGAAAAAAAATTGTTAAGGGACTACTGATGGAATCGAACATAGTCGAGGGACTAGTGGTGTCATTAACCCTATAAACTAATTAGATATTTTTATTGTCTTAATTAGAATGATAAAACTAGTAGCTAGATCAATTTATTTAGTTATCAATTCCTTTAAACCTCCTCCACATGCTGGTTTATTTATTCAGCCCAAGAACCATAGTATATGCCTATATGGAAACATGTGCATGCTCATAAATACAACCACCCATTTTGCACATAAAAAAGTCCAAATCACATGAAGCATGAAGCAGGGATCACATACAAGTACAACTTTTTATTCTTGTTCATCGCAACATGAATATTCTTTTCTTTTATTCTATGTCTTAACTTTAACACTCAAAAATTATTTTGAACCAAAATTACCAACCATAGCTTGAAACTCCCCAAAACTCATTGTAAAATGAGCATCTTGTTATGAATCTTTTTGGACCGACGATTTGCTTTTATGACACATTTTAGTCTTTTTAAAAATATATACTTTATGACACATTTTAGTCTTTTTAAAAATATATACTCCCTCTGTACCTAAACTATCGAGTATTATACTCTCTCCGTACCTAAATTATTATTTTATTTGACCTGATACACAGATTAAGAAAAAAATTAATTATTAATATTGGTATAATGTGTTTCCTTTAATATTTGTGTGCACTTAACCCATAATTAAAGTAATAGGAAAAATAAGGATAAAATGATAAAAGTGATGTTGTAAAAAAATATTTTTAAATAAAATAATTATTTAAAAATAGATGAAAAAGAAAAAAAAAAGACAATAATTTATGACGAACGGAATATTAGTACGGTCAACAAAATAAAATTCTTTGAGTGTATAGAAAGTGATTGATAAAGAAAAACAAACCAAAAGAGCTTTCACTGAATGCAACCTAAAACTTATCCGCAAGGAAAGGACCTTAAGTAAAAAAGTAGGTTTAAGATAAGAAAATTAGAATTACCAAAATACCCGTCAACGCGAATCTTATTCTTGGGAAGGACGGGCAAATGTGTGCTTCAATACGGATTTATGAAGACACGTCATGGTCTGGTTAGGTCGGCAAAAACAAATAATTTGGGCTTCTACCCAAGATTCCGGTCCCCCACTCCATATTTTTCACTTTCGACCAAATTTTCACTCAAAATAAAATATTTCATTCGTTCTTAAATACAAATGAGTAGACAAACGAGTTAAAAAAATTAATTAATTTTGATATAAATATTAATATAATATGTAAATTCTTATGTAATCATAATTAAAGTGAGAAGAAAGAGTACGTGTAAATTGATATAAATATTAATTTTCAGAAAAAATAAAAGGTTTAAAAACAGGTTAACTTTTTTGAAACATGAACCAAAGAGGAAATAGAACAATTATTTAAGAAGGGACGAGTATACAATTTGATATTCCCTCCTTTCCAACTATAAATAAAAGTTTAACAATTAAATAATATATTAGTGTCATTTTTTATTTTTATTTTGGTGTTCTAAAGAGGCATGGGAAGGGAACAAACTTAAAACCTTACACTTTGTGAGCCACAACCCTACTACTGGGTCACCCACGAATATATTAGTGCTATGAATTAGAGTTGATTGTAATTATAAAAATACTTAAGTGTAACCAAGATGTTTACAATACAAACGGATGATAAATATGAAATGTTATGCAAATTGTAAATAGTCATAATTTTTTAAAGTAGATAGTGAAACATTTTTAAAAAGAGTAATGGGGTATAACAGTGTTGAAAGTTTATTATGTAGGACTCAAAGTAACTGATATATTGGGTCCTTAAGCAGTAGGTTGGTTATATTGGAGGACGAAAGACCTTAAAAAATGATTAAAGTGGACAATTTTAATTTGTCAAAGAGTTTGAAAAATAAATTTAAAGGTATTATAGCTGATAAAGGTGTCATTCTAATTCTGAAGCACCACGTGGAACTAATAAAATGGTGTTCAAGAACCGACCGATAAATATCCTATCTGAACAAAAAATCTCATAAAAAAAATAAAAAAGAGTGTACTGTGTACGTAGTACCTAATATTATCCTCAAAATTAAAAGTCATACATATATAACCTCTATGTGCTTAGTACATATGAACCAAAACAATATAATTACTCCATTGAAAAATGGTCTTTAACTACCTACTTACTTAATAATACACGTACCATGTGGAGGAGACTCCAACTCCAACTCCAACTCCAACACGCGGTAACTAAATAAAAAAAAATTAGAAAATAATCATATTAACCTTAAAATTAAAATAAAAAATTATTCTTTATTTGGAAGGAGAGAGAATTAATAATGAATATCTTTCAACCTTATTTTAATTTTTCCCCTCAAAATTTTGCAAAATATTTTGCCATTTTCCATATACGGACAAAGAGAAAATTGAAATACAAAAATGCCCAATTTTTCTCGGCACTTTTTAAAATCCCCCTAACCCCACAGCCCCCCATTGGAGTGGCACCCCACAGTACGTACGGTACTTCTACTCCAAAAATTATCAACACTAAATACCCATTTTATGCTTAATACAATACCTTGAAAAATTATGCTATGCCCGCATTTTTCAGCTTTTAAAATAGGAATGCAGCCACTCATTATCAATGATTTGGAAAATGTGTAGTTAAGTTGTAGCTCTGGGGAAAATATCTAGTCCTGTTTCAACTCGTTTTTTTTTTCTTCTTTCTTGGTTTGTAATTATTTTTTGTGGTTTTATAATAATTGTATAAAAAAATAAAAGAGAGAGATAAGAGATAAAGAATATGAATCGATGAGAGAAAAAGCGAACCGTAATAGGCCTAGATCACCAAATTAGTGATTAAATATTAATAAGAGTTACCATCTAAGTGAGTGAATTGGTCAGCAGCTAACAACTATTTAACCAAAATCTATGCTACTCGATTGTAAGAAGTTAAATCAATGTGCCTAAATGGTTAAAATTGATAACTTCCTATTAATATTTGACCATCACATTAACTACCAATGCGGTGATCACTGCACAGCTCAATAATAATGCCTTGCCGAGGCTTTGATCCCTGTACACCACTTTAGAAAGGTGGGCAAAGTCACTATCTATGAAGACTTTCGCCCTTTACAAAAGAATTTGAGAATATCATCCTTCCCAAGCCTTCTTTTCCGAAGTTGTGTACCCGTAAGAGTCATGGTAGCTATAAAAGAAACATTACTAAGATTTAGGGTTTACAATTTAAAATTTCTCGTCCCTAAACACAATATATATAGTTTAGTTGACACTTCAAAGTTCAAACAGTAACGGCATACATCCATTTTTACATAACTAGATAGAAAGTCTTAATTAGTTACATCTCATCCATTAAACACGAGTACTAATATAATATGGACATTGAACTCCCCCGATTTTTATTCTACTACCGTCGATTTTATATAAAATATCCCACATCAAACCCATATAGATATATAGAAAGAGAGCAGTTCGTTGAGCTCCTCGAACTAGTATATAAAAGGACGTTTGTTCTTCAGTTACGTTCAGCTCCCTTCACATGCATGAGAGAGTTCTCAAGCATGGGGTGGTACTGGCTTCTCCAAGTCCTCGAGAGGGCGGAAGAATGCCTTCTCCTCCAACACAGAACCTCCACTCTCATTAGCTGCAGTCGCAAAGCCAGTGCTGCCCTGGTTTTGGTCACTGGCTGGCCCGAAAACACCTGTCTGTGGGTGTGGTGCCCAGTACTTGTCGGATTGAGGTTGGATTACTTCGTCTGGAACCACAGTTGGACGAACCTGCTCATCCAAGTTCTTATCATACACCGACGCATGCACTCCTCTCCTGCACAAATAGAAACTCAAAGTGTGATTTTTGTGTACCAAGGAAAATATAGTAGCTAGGTAATACAAAAATAATCTAATACGAACGCATGCCATGCATTTTCGGGAGAAAGAAAACATGCATGGATATGTAAGTAATATAGTCATCATGGGGCAGGAAACTAATTAGACATGCCGTATTTTGCTTGTCACCAAATATAAAGAAATTATACGGTAGTGTGCATATGTAAAACTAATTAAATACAGAGAATTCAGTACTCTGACATACGGTTTTGTTCGTCACCAAATATAGAGAAATCATTCACATATGGTATTGTATTGTATTATTCAAAAAAAATGTAACCAAACAAAGAGAAATCAATGGACCACCGAGGAGAGCAGACCATGATGCATGTGGGTGGTTGTATTGGTGAATTATTAAATCATTTGAAACGAATATGCCACCAATCATTCTTAATACTTCCTCCGTCCCAAAAATATATATATATATAGTTTTATTCAACAAATCAAACATTTTAATATTGTAGTTCTACATGCTTGTACCTTTTTTCAAATTTCACTACAAATATTGCTACATTTAGAAATAAGACTATTTTTTTTAGTTCAAACCAAAGAGAAAAAATAGATTTTTTTTTTTGAGAAGGGAGAAGTATAATTATGCCCTCGGTCATGAGAAAAGAAGCGAAACTAGTAAAGGAGGCCTCTCAAATAAAACTATGATAAAAGCTAAAAGTTTTGGCATGTTCAAGGTCTAATTAAAGAAATGCTTCTTCTCGATTCTTCTCCTTTACCAGGGGGTAGTCTTTTGGCTTTACGGATTGTGTTTGTGAAAAAAACCCAAATCGGAAAGTGGCATATATATAATTGCATCACATGCAGCACGAAGGATCGCACCAACCCTTGTGAATTTATTCAATATGAAAGATGATTGTAAAAATCCAAAGCTCATAATAATAGAATTGTTATCCTTCGCAATTTAGTAATCAGATTTTGTGGTTTTAAATTTTTCTCTCTTTGGTTCCATCAACTTTCATTCTATCCCTCTCTTACTCTTTTTTTTTTCCCCGATCATGGCAAACAAAAATCAAAAGCTCCAAAACCAATTAAGTCACTAAACACAATATGTACGACATGACATTTATTTTTTAAATGACATATAGGATCTTTATTGCGAGGAAATTGAAGGACAACATACTAAATTTGCTTGAGAAAAACCGTCTTGGAAATGGCAACTAAAGCTAAATAAGATAACATGCTCACATAAGAAATAAGAGGCATGCATGTAACATGCTCACATGACAGAGAGACTAGCCCCTGAATTAGGTTGGGAGCTTGGAATGCATAGACAGACATTCACAGGTCAAGCATGACTAAGAAAGAAAGACCCAAGGAACGGAATTGTTAGGAAACATCGGGTCCCCCCCAAAAGGATGCAAAGACATAATCTTAAAGCAGAAGCAAGCAACAGCATCAAATTGCTAGCAAAATTAGAAAATTCTCGACAGACCAACTAATTTAAATTAGTTTGGGTCCCGGATAGAAATAAGTCTTTAGGATAGAAAATTTGGAATTTCTGGTAGGTAGTGACACAGTCCACCCACATGCATCCAATCTTAATTAGTCCGTAATTTTAAAATTTTGAGTTGGGCGTTGTACACCCACATCCAATCTTATAGCCAAGTCCAAGTAACAAATTAAGGCCTTCACTATAGGAGTCAATCCATATATAACGGAGAAAATAATAAATCGTGACTACAAAAGTCTAATAATGCAACTTCTTGCAAAAGCTAGACGTGCTAAGCTATATAATAATAATCGATTTCCATTTTTCTGCGCTGGTTGGCAACTAGCTGAATTATAATGCAAGGCCCATATTGGAAAGTGTATGCAACTAACTACGATATAAACAAGAAAATAACAGAAAATAAATATTCTTTTTCAAGAAAACTCTTTTTTTATGGGGACTAACTTCCAACAAACTCTACCACCAAAAGGTCCAAACAAGTTAAATGTAGATGTGGGGTTCATTATCCTCTTAGGCCCCGGCCCCACAGGTTATGCCCTCCCCACGGGTGGGGTCCAAAGCCTTACCTAATGCACCAAAGAGTGACACAAAAACTTATCCAACCATAGCGCTCGTGGAAAATGAGGAAAGCCAGCCTTCTTTCAAAGATATTGAGTAATCTGTAATCGTAGCTATTTCAAACAAATATTTTAAATTCGAAATCTTATTGATTTTATTTTGATATTCTATAAATGTTAGCAAATACTCCATGATCTGTTCTTAAATAAACGTAATTGACTATTTTCTTAAATAAAAATTTGATGTATATTTTTTTTTTTTTCAAAAAATCAAAACAAGACATTAATTATTTAAGAAAGAAAAGTGTATATATATATATATATATATATATATATATTTACATACACATTAGATCTAGGGGTAATCCCAGCAATATTGCTAAAATAGAAGTAGGAAGAATCGGTTCGAATTTAGCAATGGATTAAGAGGAGAGAGTAAAATTGTCCTTGTTACATACTGGTCCAAAAGTACGGCAAGAGTATTTATTTTTACACGGAATTATCAAGACAGCAGAACGGAAAAAGTAAGATAAGGACTGGCAAAATCCACAAAAAATGCGTTGAATTCGCGATTGTCACCAATAGTAAATGAACCGACTTTAATGTTGCTTGTTTCCCGAGATAATGCAACACGATTCCAATCTCCTTACGGAGTACTCAACACTGCCTAAATTACTTCTGTACTTCTATCACCGAAATCTCAGCAAGCTTACTAGAAATCTCCTGCTCTCCCCTTCCAAACTGGGAGTTCCTTTCTAGTTTTTCACGAAAGTCAAACACAAAGCCATGGCTAGCCAGAGATCTCATGCCTTGCATTAAACACTAATGATTCAAGACTATGATACACACAAACACAATAATCCATTCAACAAGCTAAATTCACAGAAATTTGTAGAATTTGACTAAGCAAAATAATACGGTCATTTCTGCTCATGATTCTATGAGTATTTGATTTAAATATAGCAGTATTCGTATACCTGAGAGAGAGAGAAGGATAGGGAGTTGGATCGCGAGCTATTTCAGTGCGGATCTGGTTCACAAATCGCTTTCCCAAGCTCGCGATACCACGACTCTGCGAGATGGCGGCCATACAATTCAGTTCCGGTGTAGAGAGAGAAAGTTAGAGAGAGAGAGAGAGAGAGAGCAGAGAGAGTTTGATCAGGGAGAACAGTGCTGATATTGGTGGAGATAACAGTGTGACTTAAATCTAATTGTCTCCTACTATCACACCCTTTTTATACACACTTGTCTCTCTCTCTCTCTAACTTTTCTCTCTCACACACAAACACACAGTGATGACACAGCTTACCTCTCTTTCTATCTCAGTCCGCCCACCTACTGCGTACGACGCAGTACCTATTCTTTTATTCCGTCGTGAAAACGGATCTCGCCGTTAATTGACGGTCTCTTATCTTTGGGTTTTCACGGTGATTGACAACAGTTGACCACGTTTGTGTTTTGCCAAGGGAAAATAATTACTCCATTCAATAAAACTAGCACACAGTATAGGATGTACTATTTGACACGGTAACGTAAAGGTTTGATTTCAAATTTTTGTTTATACTTTTATCTCGAATAAATATTTTTAATTAAAAAACATAATATATGATGTATTATAAAATATGTTTTGAGAATAATACTAATTAATATTAATTAAATTTAACTATTTTAAATAATTAAATTTTTTGAGATTAGTTATATTAAATAAAATTTTAAGAGTATATTAGGAAGAATAGTAAAAAATAGATAGATCAAAAGTTTTAAGTAATATTAGTTGGGACATCTCAAAAGTTTTAAGTAATATCGTCTTACAAATATTTTTTGTAAAATAGATTGAAACGAAGTTGTTGCGTTATTAATATATTAGAGACCATTTGGTGTAGCGTTTTGAAAACGTAGTGTTTTAAAAACGCAGCGCTTCTAAAACGCAGATTATTTAAAACGCAGCTTTTTTCTTTATAAATGCGTTTGAGATATTATGTCAAAACGCTGCTTTTTATTCCCTACTGCGTTTTAAAATCTGAGTTTGGGAAAAAGCTAGGAATTCCAGCGTTTTAAAACGCAGCTGCGTTTTAAAAACGCAACTTTTTCTACCGCAGCATTCTAAATTAAGGAATAAGCTACATTTTAACCCTACATTTTGGCCAAAACGCACAAACAAACGAACTCTTAGTATAATGTTTTTCACCTAATTACTTTTTCATACGGGCAGTATCGTTTAAAACAAAACAACTCGTCTAGATTTTGGGATAGTTATGGATTAAGTCATCCACTGCCCCCCAAGTCTGAGTACTACTATGGGCACACAAAAATAAATATATTTTGGGTACAAAAATTTAGGTAAAACATACAATTGGGCCACTGTACTTTGGAGAAGGTTATAATTCGGTCACTGATTATTTGAAAATATTATTTGAGCCATTGTACTTCGGTTATCTTGTAATCGAGACCATTTTTTAGACAGACGTTAATTCAACCGTTAAAATAACATAAAATACCAATTTTACCCCTTGTCTCTATCTTCTTCTTTCCCAGCCAACAAACAAACCCTAACGCTAACCCTAACACTAACACGTGATGGCGCGTGGTCAAGATTCCAGCGAGATTCAGACATGATTTTTTGGGGGGTTTTGATGGAGATTCTGTCTCAATCTGTATAGGAAAGGTTTTTAGCATTTTTGAGGTTTGTAGGTGGAGTAATTGGGTGTTTGTTGATTTCTGGGTATGTTGTAATAAAGTATTTAAATTGTCGATACTTCTCTGTCTTTGCCTCTTTTTCTACTTATTATTATAGAAAGAAGTGAAGAAATCTTTAGTTGTTTTTGCCCTGCTTCTTTTCATGTCACTTCTGCTGGTCCTTTGTTCTATTTCTTGAATCGACACCATTAACGGCTGCGGAGACGGTGATGCTGGTGGTGGATCCTTCTACTCTTCAGTTACAATTTTTTTGGGTTCTAAATTCGCATGCCCTTTTCTGCCGTCTTCTCTTGGTCATGCCCAAGACTTTGATATCTTTGCTTTGTCTTCTTTTTAGCAGCCGCAGCTGATGTCTCCGGTGGGTGCGGCGGAGACCGTGGTAGTGGTGGCGAAGCAAATGAAACTTGGGTGGGACGATTCGCAAGATTATCAACATGAATAACATCTTTGGTTACCGAATTTTTCCTATCAAGTTCTTTCCAGCTCGGGGGTCGATAAGGATGATCCGATCCTTAAACCCGATAACTATTCAAATGGGTATCATTGGAAAATCGCCAAGGATCATCGACGGCAACAACGGGCTGGATCATCGATGACAATATATATATATATATATTTTTTTTTTGATTTTCAACAAAAGCTTAATTTAATTTGCTCCAGGAGTTGTTCTTACACGGAAGCTGCCAAAAACGAAATGCTGGATGATAGGATCTTCTTCTCATCCAAATGCCATAGATGTTGTACTCGAGTTAACTAGAATTTGGGAAACAGATTTAACAATTGGACTCAATATATCTGCTAATCATGATTTGATTGAATCGAATTTTTGTGATTTTGATGAATATGTATATATATATATATATATATATATATATATAGGGAAGATGAAGATGTAGACAAGGGTAAAATTGGTATTTAATGTTATTTTAACGGCTGAATTAACGTCCATCTAAAAAATGATTTCGATTGCAAGATAACCAAAGTACAGTAATCCAAATAACATTTTCAAACAATCAGTGACCGAATTGCCTAAGATTTTACTACTTTTTTGCGCTAACAATATTATTTTCTTAAATATTGATATACGGAGAATGAAACTATCACACCAAACCATTTTATTATAATAACGTAACATTTTACTTATTTTATGATCACATATTCCAAATAAAACAAATTTCCTGAATTTTGGAGGGTTATAAGGCATGTTTAACCACCACCTTCAAGTATTATTGTATTAATATACTATCAGTTCATTGTTCCACCATGATATCAAATAACTTATCGAAGACTAGATGGAGGAATATTCGGGAGAATAAACGGGATGCCAATGTAAGGGCGTCTACAGTGGGATTCCTCCCACTGCCCCTTAAAAATAATTTTAGAGATTTTTATCCTCTCTTGATCTTATAGTGGTCCCTCTAGTCCACTCTTTATCTCTAAAATCAATTAAATCACCCTCTAAATATAGAAGAAGTTTTAACATGAATAGTGACTCAAATCTTTTACATTTTCTTCACTTTATTTGAGCACAATATATTTTTGTTTAATATTTTAGAATAAAAATTATTAAAATATATTTTCTCCGTCCCTAAATTATTATTATTATTTTTGTGTCCGTTTCTAAATAATTGTCTTGTTTAAAACTTTCTTTTTTAGGAGATTATTTTTACCATTTTACCCTTGCTTTTCTCTCTATTTTAATTATGTGCCATATACACATGAGCATTAAAAGAAACTACACATTATACCAATATTAATAATCAAGTCAATTATTTTTTGTTAATCCGTGTGCCGAGTCAAACAAGATAATAATTTAGGAACGGAGAAAGTACAATATATTTTTCATATTATATAAAATTTAAAATTTAAAATATTTTATTTTAATTGTGATGAAAAAATATAAATAAAAGAGAAAAAATATAATAGTTTGTTAGTTGAGATGAGAGATATTTAATTTTTAGAAGGTTATATAGAGAATGCTTGTGAATTTATTTTTAGAGTGTTGAAAAAGTGAAACTTGAACGGAAAACGAGGTGTTTAGAGTGTAATATAGAGAGGTATTGCTATGATTGCTCTTACATGTTGAGGCGTCCACAGTGCGCCCAACCTCAGCCCTCTAAACATAATTTTAGAGTGTTTTACTCACTTTTAGTCCTACAGTGGTCTATCTAATCCACCCTCTATCTCTAAAATTAATTAAATCACCCTCTAAATATAGAAAGAGTTTTAACATAAATAATGACTTAAATCCGCTACATTTTTCTCACTTTATTTGAGCACAATATACTTTTGTTTAATATTTTGGAATGAAAATTATTAAAATATACTCTATCCATCCCTAAATAATTGTCTTGTTTAAAACTTTCTTTTTTAGGAGATTATTTTTACCATTTTACCCTTACTTTTCTCTCTACTTTAATTATGAATCATATACACATGATGTGCATTAAAAGAAACTACACATTATACCAATATTAATAATCAAGTCAATTATTTTTTCTTAATCCGTGTGCCGAGTCAAATAAGACAATAATTTAGGGACGGAGAGAGTACAATATATTTTTCATAGTATATAAAATTTAAAATTTTAAATATTTTATTTTAATTGTGGTGAAAAAATATAAATAAAAGAGGAAAAATATAATGGTAGTTTAGGTTTGTTAGTTGAGATGAGAGAGATTAAATTTTTAGAGGGTCGTATATCGTATAGAGGATGCTTGTTGGAGTAAAAAAATTTAGAGTATTTGAAAAAATAAAACTGAAATAGAAAACGAAGTGTTTAGAGTGTGATATAGAAAATTATTGTGGTGGATGCTCAAACACTCGTTAGTCTTAGGTTGGTTATTTTATTTGTGGGTCTGATAAGCACAGGAGCATCTAAGGGTGCAATGACAGTTGTATCCTTTGGAAATCATCTGTCGTCAGGTAAACACGCCAAGGACGCGGGGGTTTAACTGGGGGAAAGATAAACTAGGCGCGCCTTCATTTTGGGTGATACACACGTTGCGGAGTTGCACTAAAAATGCAGCTGTCTTTTTATGGGAAAAAGGATTTAAAACAAAAATGTAAATGTACAAACGATGATGAAGCTGGTACAAATTATATGTTTAACTGATTGCATGCTGTAGATGTATACGGAATAAGTCTGTCATAGATCGGATTTTGATCTAAATCTATTCAAGTCTGATGTTATTTTTAAAAAATTAATTGAATTTTTAAATTTAATTACATAATTGTGATACGAGTTTGATAAACCGATAGCTTAACAAATATGACTTGGATTAAGAGTGATCCGATATATTAAACCTGATCGGATATAATTTAAAAAATTTAATAATACTATACATACAAATGTTACTTACTCCCTCCATCTTTAAATTATTGTCTTATTTTTTTTTATCAGTTCCTAAATAATTATTTTGTTTGAAAATTTTTCTTTTTAGGACATCACTTTTACCATTTTACCCTTACTTTTTCTCTCTACTTAAATTATGGATCACATACACAAGGACATTAAAGAAAACTACACAATATATTAATATTAATAATCAATTCAATTATTTTTCTTAATCCGTGTGCCGGGTCAAACAAGACAATAATTTAGGGACGGAGGGATTATATTTCAACAAAAAAATAATAATTTGCGCACTATAATATTTTACTAACGTTACCATTCATTTTTGTGTAAGCTGGGAACATAATTTTTTATTTTTGTTTGATCATTGATTAAGTAAAAGATACATTGATATTATTTTTATTTAATAATTTAATGAGGGGGTCGAATAAAATTCAAATCTGAAAAATTTAGGATAGTAATCAAGCTTTAAAATATCTAAGAGATAATTTGATCTGATTCAAATCAATAATTCTTAACAAATTGGATTCAAATTTAATATATCTTATCCGAATTTGATCTATTAACAGAGCTAATATCGGAGAATCAGAAATGCTTTGGAAAGAGAAATACAAAAAATAAATGTGAATTGACTAATTATGTCGGACTTATAGGCAATTATAACAAACACACTCTCGCTTGAAATACTTTGGAGAAAGAAACAAAAAAAAAAAAAAAATGTCAATTCAATTCTATCTGTGTCTAGACAAATAAGAGAGATCAAAAAAGGAAAATACTACAGTAATAGAAATAATCACGAACCAATTAAAACCTAAAGAATCGAGAACACGAAAGCAAGCCGACTAATTAATCGGTCCTAGCGAATGACTAAAAATGCCGGACTTACTATCAAAAAGGAAGATTGACCCCAATCCGCTTTTTTCGATGTTGTGTTCTTAGAGTCCGTTTGGTGTAGCGTTTTTAAAATTGTATTTTAAAAATACAGCGTTTCTAAAACGCAGATTATTTAAAACGCGGCTTTTTTCTTTATAAATGTGTTTAGGATATTATGTCAAAATGCAGCTTTTTATTCCCTACTGCGTTTTAAAATCTGCATTTTGGGAAAAAGCTAGGAATTCCAAATGTTTTAAAACGCATTGCGTTTTGAAACGCGGCGTTTTTACCGGCATTGAAATACTAAGTTAATGAATAAGCTTTGTTTTAACCCTACCGTTTTGAAAAGCGTCGAACAAACCAAACTTATTAATTGATGTATGTATGTTCTTAAATTGACTGTACCGAAGAAAGTAGAAATAATACAATTTGACTTTTTGAAAAAGTGAAAAAAATAAACGGTTGATATTTAGGAGAATGTTGGCTTATATATTTAAGAACATACTATCGAAAAAGAGATTTGAACATGTTTTTAAGCATATATAGGGAATACGTATGGAGTATTATTCTTTAAAAATAGCTTGGCATAAATCCATATAGACGGAAAGTGCAAGCAAAGCTGCAACAACTTTGCTATTTCTACCACAATTGTTATAACTAAACTTTAATGAAAAGTAAAGTTATTTTTCTTCAAAATAAATTTTTCATCAAAATTTAGTTGTAGTAGAAAAAATTGTAAATTTATCATTTTTCAAACTGCAAATACTCATCTGTTCATTTTAATAGTGAAAACCTAGCAAGTAATTTGTAATTTCATGACAAAACGCAGGGTTAAAACGCACCTTATTCCTTAACTTAGCGTTTTAATGTTGCGGTAGAAAAAGTTGCATTTTTAAAAAGCATCTGGGTTTTGAAACACTGGAATTCCTAGCTTTTTCTCAAAACCCAGATTTTAAAACGCAGTAGGGAATAAAAAGCTGCGTTTTGACATAATATCTCAAACACATTTATAAAGAAAAATACCACGTTTTAAATAATCTGCGTTTTAGAAACGCTGCGTATTTGAAACGCTGCGTTTTAAAAATGCTACATCAAACGGGCTCTCATTCATTGATTAAAGAATACTAAGATTTAATTTGCATTTTCTGTTGACAGGCTTAAGTAGACAACGCAGGAGACCAATAAATTCACCCTCATTCTTACTAATTTCTGTGAGAGTCTATCAACAAGAAAATAACCATGAAAAATAACATAAAAATTCTACTTAAACTTTTTTCAATATCCAAAAAGCTATTCAAAAAGCTCCAATAATATTTTTTTAAAAATCGAAAATCAACATTTTAAATGACACTGACACCGAATGAATGATGATGATAATAAGAATCACTTTGTCTAAAGTACTTAATAATGATGAATAATAATTATTATTACTATTGTTATTAATAATTTCGGGCATGAAACATTTTCGAGGAGACTTTTGATATTATATCATAATAGTAATGTTGAAGATGATGGCAATAATATTGCTGTTATTATTGTTATTTACTTATTATTATTATTATTACTAGTACCACTGTTGTTATTGTTATTATAACTTCTTTATTTTTATTATTAATATATTCATTGCAAAGAAAAAAAAAAATCATCAAAATGAGATTTTTACCAAATTTTGTTAATGGATAAGTTGACTTTTGAACTACTTGGAATTTAAAGCTTAGCTTTGAGAATTTTGGATGAAAAGATTAATTTTGGAAGTTTTTTAATAAAAAAATATTTTAGTGAAACATTTTGGTATTTTTGAAAATGGGAGACAGCTTGAAGACTCCCAATTGATCACAAGAACTAGATCAAGTAGTATTTGAGTTTGTTTCTCAATCCATCAAGGTTCGATTCTTAAAGCTAATGTCTGAAAGATAATTTTTTCAATCTATAAGCCGAATGTCAGATTCATAAGAATGACATGAGGTGGTTTGGTGATGGTTACACCTAATAAATAACATTCATATTTCTCAATTTAATTTTACTCGTCAGACACATGTTCTACCAGGGAATCACTTTTCTTCCTATATCGATTCTTCACAAAAACGCTTAATTAGAGAATTTAGAAAGAAAAAAAATTGCTTAAATTTTTCCAACCATTAAAAATCTAGGTTATGCTACTTTAACATAAGATAAATACTCAAAAGTAGGATATCTCAAAAACACACCATTTCTTCAAGTTTATAAGACTTGAAAATATATATATATATATATATATATATATAAAATCTTATCATAACAAGTTCATAAAATTAAAAATTTTAAATAACTAACTACGTATATAGTTGTACACATAGCACATACCACAACAAGTTACAAGGAGTATGTCAAGTTACAAGCATATAGATACAATCAACAATTCAATTTTTAAAAGTACAAAATGAGAACTCTGAATTTTGAAGCCAAACTCCAGATCTTCAACTTTTCAAAGTCCAACTTTTTCTTCCCTATGCTCGAAAGCCCAATAATGATCTTCGAGGGACTGTCGGGTGATAGAAATGTAGGTCTCTACCAATAAAGTTTTTGAGTACACAAAGGTACGAAACCAAGACCTTTGCTTAAGCGGCCAAAGCTTATTCCACACAAGTCACCATTGTTTATGTGTGTGTGTATAAAGCTATACTAACAAATCTCTCTCTCTCTCTCTCTCTCTCTCTCTCTATATATATATATATATATATATATATATATATATATATATGGGGGAGTATTTAATAGTTACTTTTTTATTTAACCATCAATAGTTACTCTCATTATCAACCATTAGATCAAAAATTAAAGGTTGAGATTTAATGCATTAAATGACTCACCTACTTGCATTAATTGCATTTTCCAACTAACCATTAAATCTCAACCTTTAATTTTTGATCCAATGGTTGATAATGAGAGTAACCATTGATGGTTAAATAAAAAAGTAACTATTAAATACTCCCCATATATATATATATATATATATATATATATATATATTTAAAGTTGGTGAAGATGTTTAAGGATGTGACACCTCACCCACTTTAGTTAAAGATGCATTTTTATGGCTTGACTTTTGGAATTCTAGGAAGGGTACCATTAACTAATAGTCTTAGCTAAGTACTATAGATATGATATTGTGGTATATAACATTCTTCAAATACATTAGTAGATGAACTTTAGCTATTGGCAAGGAAATGAAAAGTTAGAAAATAAAACAATGTTGTTAGTGAGATTTGAACTCACACCTTTTTGAATTAAAACATACACCTTATACCAACTTAACCATTTATATTTTATGTATTTATTTAAAATGCTACATATATCATGGGAAAGAAGATTCTCATATGAAGAGGTTTTATAACCGATATTGGCTACTTAAAAGATATCCAGGTTCATTAAAATACTTGACTCTTCGTGTATCTATATATAAATCATCATCATTTTGGTATAAAAAAAAAATCTCTATTATAATTACTAATGGAGTAGTATAATATCTATGATATCAAAGTAATAATATCTATTATAATTACTAATAGTATAATAGCTATGATACGAGAGTTATAATCCTTTTTATAATTACTAATAGTATAATAGTTATGATATGAGAGTAATAATCCCTATTATTAAAATTATTACTGAGGGTAATCCCTATTATTATTACTAATAGTGTATCCTTAGCTAATAACTATACCTAATAATAATAGGTTTAACATATAGTATTTATACCTTATTAGATATTTAATAATATTAATCTTATAGGTATTATTATTAGGTAGTACTCCCTCCGTCCCTAAATTATTGTCTGGGTTGACCCGGCACACGGATTAAGAAAACTCTATTGACTTGATTATTAATATTGGAATAGTATTGAAAAAGTGTGTTATTTCCTTTAATGCCCATGTGTATGTGGCCCATAATTAAAGTAGGAAGAAAAAGTAAGGGTAAAATAGTAAAAGTGATGTTCTAAAAAGGAAAGTTTCAAACAAGACAATTATTTTGGGACGAACGAAAAAGAAAAGGAAGACAATAATTTAGAGACGGAGGGAGTATATAACTACGACATAATAGTATTAGGTATTACTATTAGATATTCAATAATATTAATCTTATAAGTATTATTAATAGCTATTAATAGTATTAGGTATTACTATTATATATTCAATAATATTAATTTTATAAGTATTAATATTAGCTATTACTATTACCCTATAACAATACTCGCTCAAAACCTTTTTTTAAGTGATTAATAACACATTTATTTCTTCTAAAAAAACACATTTAATTATTTTTTAAAAGAAATTCATTTCAAATGAACCGTAGTTATATCTACTTCGTAACCACTATATTTAATTTCATTTTCTCTCTAAAATCAGTAAGTTGGGTTTCTAATATATATATATATATATATATATATATATATATATATATATAGAGAGAGAGAGAGAGAGAGAGAGAGAGAGAGAGAGAGATTTGTAACTCTCTTATTGCTAATTACTTTTTCATTAAGTGCTCCATTATTTATAACTCCCACATATTTGTAATGAAATTAATTATTTTTTACAATGGTTCCTACCACTCTATATTCCAAACGGTTTGACATTCAATTTTTTTGAGAGATCTCCATTGGTATTGTAAAACTTATAAAGCATGTGCCCATCACTCCCTTCGTTCGATTGCAAGATAACTTTTCCCTTTTGTAGACAATAAGTAAGGTGAAACATCATTTGTCTGAAGGAATGATGATTTCTCTCTCTCCTCCGGATCATGGTGTATTGGATTCGCTTTACTTATATAGCTCATGATATTTGATTTTAGCTTCCATTTTAAATTTGGGTCGATTTATGTTTTTGGGTTTCGTTGTAGTTGAATTGTTCAATTTCAATTTTAAAATTTTTTCTTTTTATTTTGCACATCTTTATTGTTTTTTTTTCTCGATCTTTTTCTTTTTGGTATTTTGGTTTTGGTTAGACGATGTTTTTGGGGTTGATATTGCTCTTGATTTATGGTTTTACGTATCGATTTCTATTTTGATTTTGGTACATAATTTATACTAAAATTTTTGTTTTATTTCTGCTCTTGATTTTTTTCATTTTATTGATTTTCCCTTGGATATTTGGTTTTGATTTTTGATTAAATGATGTGTATCACTTTTTCTCTTGGTTATGTTTATAATATAAACCAACCAATTTCTATTTCCATAAATGTTAATTGAAATCTAGACTATAAATCCTGCATATATAACAATGTAAATATTTTATTTTCTATTGTAAAAATTCTCAAATATATGTCTAAAATATCTTTATTAAGGGCGAGATGAAAAATAATTCAACAATTTGATATCATTGAAAGATACTTTAGGAATAAAAAAAATATATAAAAATAACGATTTACTCATACTCACATACAAATCGATAACAAATATTTATTCTAAAATGAAAGTATTATACTAAAAATGATCATCAATTTGCGTATATTGACAAAACCTAACTTTTTTAAAACATTAAGTCAACAAATGCCTATATCAATTATAATTTTATTTTTATAAAAATACTCCTAAAATATATCGATTAATTTCAATGTTAAATTACACCTGCAGAGCACGGGTTCTATAACTAGTATACAATTAAGGGAACGGGGCATGCATTGGATATTGCTAATGCCATTCCCGGCCATTGAGTAATGATAGAGAAACAAATATTTTGTTCAAAATTTTCATTCCAATCCAGAAGACAAGTATGTGATTGGTTAGATATGAGAGCACTTAAGATACGATGTTACCTTTTAATTCATCACATATTTAAAACCTGGATTAAGATTAGTATCTGAACAAAAAAATTTTTGTATCCTACTATTTTATCTTATGAGTTTGGCCATTTCCAATCACTTGCGGCCTCTTATCCAATCAAATTAATCAATACTCCAATGTTTACTTTGGTTCAATTCAATTTGCAATTCGATCGTAAATTATCAATTTTAAAGGGTACATTCTTAAACTTGCACAATCATCTTACCTATTAAACTAAAAACAAAACATACTTTCCGTTACGGCCGCCTCCCACTCTCCAACGACCATTCATTTCCAGATTACCCCAACCCAATTAACCACATTTTAGGGAAAAGGGCAGATGGATTAGAAAAAACTCATATACGAGTAAATTTCTAAACTGGTATCAGTAGAACATTAGTTTAGATTTTAAAGCAAAAGTTTGGTGAAACTAATTTCAAGTATAATGTATGTATGTATGATCATACTTTCTTCTTTTGGAATTGACATCTAGTGACTAATTTTGAAATGCACTCTAATTTCTGCGACTTTATCTACGAAACCTTCTTCAGTCCCTTATTGCTGTTTCTTCAAAAAAAAAAAAAAAAACCCTTATTGCCGTGGGACTAATTGAAGGCCCAAGGGATCTCAGTCACAACCCATTGCCATTGTTATACCCTCAGCAATTTTTATGTAATTTAAATATTTACACTTTTTTACGCCTTAAGTAGTATATTTATTTCATTATTTTATGATAGTAAAATATATTATATTTGATTTTTATGCAATAAGTATTAAATTCTTAAAAAAATTACGAAAAATTGCTGGCCGGTCCCTTTTAAAAAGTTTTTAACCCCTAAAGTCCACCTTTTTTTTTTTAAAACCAGAAAAAGGCACTTTAATAATTTTTTTCTAAAATGCCTCCGTCTCTTTCATACAAAATAATTATGGCTTCCTGTAAACACTTCGTCTTTGCAACTATACCAACTACATTGAGCAATATACCACTCACTACTTATCTTTTTTTTTATCAGACCATCGACTACATATGAAACTGCTTCTCTTACTTGTCATCTCATCGAGGAAGGCGACATGTTAGCTATAAGTGTTATAACTTCATGTACAGTCCTGGGTGTATTATTAGTTATTACTGTAATATACCCAAAATTTCTGTAATTTTATAAATTTTGTAATAATGATATTGTGAATTAAAAATAGTGTATAACACTTTTGGGCCAAACTTCAATTTGTTTTGGGCCTAGTCTGTTTAGATAATAAATTGATTTTGTTAATTTTGAATTTGGGCTTGGCCCACTAGTTATTGAAAATGTGGGACTTCTCTAAGTTATGGTGATAATAATAATAATAATACTCCATCCGTTCTAGATAAATGTTCCTACTTTCTATTTTGGTATATCCTAACTAATATTCCTAAAGACTTTTGATCTACCAATTCTCTACCATTCTTCCTAATATACCCTTAAAGCTTTATTAATATAATACATCCTAAATAAACTCAATTATTTAAAGTAGTTGAACTCAATTAATATTCATAGGTATTATGGTCAGAAAACATTTTACAGCACATCATTATTTATGTTTCTTAATCTTGTGTTTTATCCACTAGAAACATTTATCTGAGACGGATGGAGTAATAATAATAGTAATAATAATACTCTTAGAAACCATAATTTTATAATAATGATTAAAGATTGAAAGTGTGGCAATTTTGGTTTCTCTCGTACGTTGGAATAGTAAGAGAGTGAACGGCCGAGTAAAGGGCTGTTAATGGCGAGCGTCCGGTATGAAATGGAGAAGTCGTGGAGCAGGGTATAATAGGCCTTGTCTCCTCTCTGATGGGTTCTTAGCAAAAAAAAAAAAAAAAGACAACACAGATCGAACAGTAGAAAGAAACAGAGGGTTCGGTTCGAGGGGGTGCTCGGCGCATTCGCGAATTGGCTTGACTAGTTGCTGGACGTGTACGGAGTAGAGGGGAATTATAGCAATTCGATTTTGAAGGTAAGCTCTTTTAGACTTCAGTATGCTTGTGAGAATAAACATAGGTATAGATATAATTTTGTTATAGAAGTTTCAAAAGAAAAAAAAAAAGGGGGGATTGAGATGGACCGGAGACGGCCGTGAATAAGGGGTTTTTGTGGTCGGGGCGTGCGAGGTAGATGGAGTGGAGGAAGAGGAAAAAAAATGAGAGGGAGAAAGAATGCCATGGCAGCACGGCAGAGAAAAGAAGGAGAAGAGAAAAAAAAGGAAAAGATAACATGTTGGGTTTGTCTTGGTGGGGGGCAGGAACAGAGAAGGGAAAGAGACTGGGTGTATGTGTGTTAGGGCGTCCACAGTGAATGACCTTTATCCACCCCCTAGAATTACTTTGAGAGATTTTTGCCCTGATCCTACAGTGGTTCTTCTAGTCCACCCTCTATCTCTAAAATCAACTAAATCACCCTCTAAATATAGGGGGAGTTTTAACATAAATAGTGACTCAAATCCTCTATATTTTCCTCACTTTATTTGAGCACAATATACTTTTATTTAATATTTTGAAATAGAAATTATTAAAATATACTCTCTCTGTCATTAAATTATTGTATTATTTTTTTTATCTGTTCCAAAATAATTGTCTTATTTTTTTTATCTGTTCTTAAATAATTGTCTTGTTTGAAATTTTCATAATTTAGGAGATCATTTTTACCATTTTACCCTTACTTTTCTCTCTACTTTAATTATGCGTCATATACACATGGGTATTAAAAGAAATTACACATTATACCAATATTAATAATTAAGTAAGTTATTTTTTGTTAATCCGTGTGCCGAGTCAAATAAGACAATAATTTAGGGACGGAGAGAGTACGATATATTTTTTATAGTATATAAAATTTAAAATTTAAAATATTTTATTTTAATTGTTGTAGAAAAATATAAATAAAAGAGAAAAAATATAATGGTTTGTTAGTTGAGATGAGAGATATTTAATTTTTAGAGGGTTGTATAGAGAGTGCTTGTTGGAGTGGATTTATTTTTAGAGTGTTAAAAAAGTGAAACTTGAACGGAAAACGAGGTGCTTAGAGTGTGATATAGAAATATATAGGGAGTGCTTATTGTGGACGCTCTTAGACAGTGGGTGTGTTAGAG
Organism: Platycodon grandiflorus; assembly: GCA_016624345.1. Taxonomy (NCBI): domain Eukaryota; kingdom Viridiplantae; phylum Streptophyta; class Magnoliopsida; order Asterales; family Campanulaceae; genus Platycodon; species Platycodon grandiflorus. The sequence goes on along the minus strand of CM028364.1, from coordinate 1,404,300 downwards.
AGTGTGTGAGCTGTGAGAGTTTGATGTATACAACAATTTAATAAATTAGTATTTGTATGGTGCTAGATAATTATAAAATTTTACATGTAAATTTAGTAGTATGATATAGTATGAAAGTTAGATAGTTTTAAAAGAAAAGAGTTTTGTTAAAATAGTATTTAATTTTAGATTGATCTATCTAATGTTTATTAGTATAGTTGGGTGATTAGTATTTACGTTTTGAATATAGGTTCAAACGAGTACGTGTAACGATTCTTATTCGCGTACGTGTTAGTTTTGCTTTGCAATTACGAAGTAAGGGATTATACCTCTTTTAAGTATTTGAATTCTATTTTCATTCGATAAGATTCCGCCGTATTCTTGTTGATAAACATCATTGTATACGTTATACCCGACTCTTGTGTCGGTAATTGTTTTGAACTCCGGCGCACCGTTTCTTTCTCAAATCATATTACGACTTATCGTTAATCGTACATACGAATCTTGGTCTTATGAAAAACATTTTTTTGTAGAAATCACTCAATTGTGATATGTCTCAACTTCGAATCCATGATGTACTTTATTGAAAATCTTACTATGATCACTAAGTCAAACAACCTGTCGTAGGGGTACTACGGTACAACAAGATATGAATTGTTACGCATTGTTACGAATTGTTATAAATACTTTCCACCACCTGGCCCGTGGTGCGGTTATCCGGATATATCCTTTTGTTTATACGAATTTGTGAATCATCAAAACTTTTTGAAGCATTTGGTTAATTAAGGTCTTGAGACCACTTATGTAATCGTAGTGTCCGCGAGTTGGACGTTATCTCCAACTGGTATGGGACAGTTGACGGTAGCTGTACATCTCATAGTCATTTTGCAGTCTTTAGCTTTCATTTGGAATTCTTGTTTATTCATATGATATTGTGAGTATCCACGAGTTGGCCGTTGCTTCCAACCGGTATGGGACAGTTGGCGGTCGCTGGACCTCTCGCTATGTTTTTGTATCTCCTGTCTTTCGTTTGAAATATCGTATTGATATCTGTTATATTGCTTTGGACATTTGCTTTCTTGATCAAAGATTATTTCATGTTACGGATGATAGAGAGTCATTCCTTTTGTTATTTGATCTATAATCCATTTTGATTAATTGTTTTCCCTTCGAGTCAACTCCTCCTTAGAAACCGAAGGGGTTGTATATGAACTTGCTGAGCATTGTTCACTCACCTTTTTTCCTACTCTTTTTTTTTTCAGGACTTTAGTAGATGTGGGATACCCGTTTGGGCCAGAGTGGACTTCAGCGGGGCAGTCATTAAATAAATGTTCTGTTAAATTTCTATTTCGGTTTTAAGATTTGTAAAGACTCAGGATTCGTAGTACTTCATTTAAGAAGTTTGATTTTGTTCAGATGGTTGTTTGGATGATTAAATTCAGTGATTTTAATTATTACTTATTGGGAATAGCATAAATTGGTATTAGTTGAACGGTGACGTGGCCAAATTGTGGGACCGGGATGTCGGAATCGAGTTTGGGGCGTTACAATTACCACCAGCAAAAAGAAGTTCGTGTTTCAAAGCAGAAGACCACTGATTGTAACTTGTAAGCAAACAATATGGAGAGATTTATTAATCGCAATGTAGAGATTTGTGTATCCCGATGCCTAATTGTTGCATCTCAAATAGAATTTCGATGCACAGTTTTTGCATTTCAATGCCCAAATTAATCTGAGAAAGTGGCTGCATCCCAATGCCCGATTGTTGCATCCCGATGCCCAATTGTTGAATCCCGATGCCTAATTGTTTGCATCTCAAATTGAATCCCGATACCCAATTTTTGCATCTCAATGCCCAATTGTTTCATCCCGATACCCAATTGTTTGCATCTCAAATTGAATCTCGATGCCCAATTCTTGCATCCCGATGCCCAAATTAATCTGAGAAAGTGGCACTACATCCTAATGCCCAATTGTAGCATCCCGATGCTTAATACACACGTGTTTTGGTTTCATTAAGGGTATTGTAGTCTTTTCGCCCCAAAAGTGCCTTTTTCTGGTTTTAAAAAAAATATGGTGAACTGGAGCGATTACAAATGTTAAAAAAGTGACCGACCTTTAATTCACCCAAAAATTATACGATAATTTTGAAGTTAAATGTTAAGCTCTTTAACCTGCGAAAAGCTTAGCTCGTTTTAAATTTGGCTCAAGCCCATTCGTTTAGTTAACAATATGAACTTAAGTGTTTTTAGAGCTAGGCTTAGCTCGTTTCACTTGCAACCTTAGTTTCATGTATTTTTGTGGTTTGCGGTCAAGATTACATCACGTTGTACCATAAATTGATGAGATTCACAAAATGTTAGAGAGTGAGGTGCAACAAAAGTTGTTTCAAATGACAAAAGTTCTTCTCCATTTTATTCCATCATGAGTTTAGAATCAAATCATTTAACGACGTGACATCATCTTTGCCGCTTAAGAAGGTCATTATAGAACCTCTACTACCTGGATCCGTGTTTGCTTAGATAAAAGTTTATCTTTTACCAAAGTTACTAAGGTAACTAATGATTGACTCCAGTTTGAAATCAGGTCGTGTGGCTCTCACAATAGCGTCACTTTATCTGCTTATGCAATGCCTTTCCTGTCCACAAAACAACAACAACAACAACAAACACCCATCCTTTAACTCGAAATCGCTCTTCCATTTCTCTCAATATTGAGGTTTGTTTTGGCATAATAAAAAAAAAGAAGAAGAAAATGTCATCAGCAATTGCAGCAGGGGCCTCATCATCCTCTTGCACTGCAGCCTTCCCAAGAAACCTCTCCATCAAAGCCACTTCAACCCCTCATCTCTTTTAACTCCCCAGGTATTCTTCTTGTTGTACCCTCTAATAAATTTAATTTGGATCAATCCCGAATGGCGAAAATGGATTCTAACCATATATGTAATTGAGGAACCGGCAGAGTCGAATCGTGCATATACTTTATTGCATCATCTAATCTGTTTTTGTATTTCTTTCTTTTATGGTGACTAGAAATCTTCATTTCAAGGGGTGTCACTTGAAGATGGGAAAAGGGTATCTCAACTTCTTTCTTGGGTGATCATAAAATTAGAAGCTTTAACAATGTTAATAACGTAAGAAGAAGACGTCGTCTTGAGATCAATGCAAGAACGGCTGGGGCTTCCAAGCAAATTGAGGTTGAAGTTGATAAGCCTTTGGGCCTCACATTGGGCCCTAAGCCTGGTACTGGTGGTGGAGTCGTTATCACTGTAAGTCTTCAATGCTTCAACTAACTATATTGTTCTTATTTAAATTACATTTCCGTAAACAAAGAGAAATCTGGTCTATTTATAAGCCCATTGAGTCTGTCGTAGTTCTTGATCATAGAAAACAGGAATTAGATTTCCTTCTTTAATACTACATGTTCCCTCTTTTGGTACGCAATAATCTTGATTTAAAATGAAAATGAATAGTATAATCATTGTCTGAGTACAAAATAAACACTTAAAGTAATCAGGAAATCTACTCAACTCAACTCAAAATCCCTATTACATTGGGGTAATTTTTACTCCATACGTCTAAAAAAATAGAGAGAGATTATTATATTTACAAAGATTTGATGAGGATTTACTAGTTTTCTCAAAAATTATAAAACATGAGATTTGTATTGTAAATTTAGTCTAATTTTCAAAGATTATTATATTTTCCCTATAAGTTAGTAAAAATATATGCTAAAATCAATCCAAAAATGGTCAAATAAACTTTGAAAAGTCAAAAGGCGACATATTGTTTGTTTGTTTTTTTTTTTTTTTTGGGACAGATGGAGTATTTACTATCACCGTAAAGAATAAACCTTTTGAAATAGTGCGTTTGTAAAAATTCAAGAAAATAATACGCCCTCCTTCTCACAAAAAATAAATAAAATATATATATACAATTTCAAATGACAAGTCAAAATTTTCAAGGTTGGAGGCTTGTAGCTTTACTTGCTTGTACCTCCATTAAATTGCACTTAGATAATTAGATTATTTCCTTTATTAGAAATGACACTATTTATTTTTTTTTGGGGACGAATGGAGCATGAAAAAGACAGATTAAAGAAGATTGGGGGTTATTAATTATTATTATTTATAGATTATGGAATTGAAGATGATGAGTTGAATTTCAGGCTGTAGAGGGTGGTGGAAATGCTGCAAAAGCAGGGCTTAAGGTAGGAGACCAAGTAATCTACACTAGTAGCTTCTTTGGAGATGAACTTTGGCCTGCTGATAGGTTGGGATTCACCAAAACTGCCATTCAGGCTAAGCCAGACTCAGTCTACTTTGTCATTAGCAGGTTCGACTTGTGCCTTCTCCTTGCTACTGCTACTCCCCTTTTAGATTATTAGTATGAAGTTTGTGTATGATTTTTGCAAAATACAAGCAAAACTGCCATGGAAATTGAAATAGGACTTGAAATGAATCCTTGTACAGGCTTTTACGTAAGATAATGTATTTGTAACTTCATCATGCAATGCTGGCATAAGTAGGAATGGGAACTCCTCAAATCCAAACTAATTGGACGAACTTTAGTTACTATGGCATTGATTGACATTGTTTCATGAAAATTCATATGTTATATCAGAGAAATTCGTTGCTAAACTAGGGTAAATGCAAGTATGCTTCAACCTAACCGTCATTTAGATGTTGTTTGATACAGAGGTGCTGATGTAGATGTTAGCGACTACCAAAGCGCCCTGCTCCTCCCCGCTTTGGCAGGAAGTTAACCGATGCTCAAAAGGCAAGCCTCATCGTGGCATCTCAAAACCTCTGTCTTTCCCTCAATTCTTGATTATTCTCATTTGAATTATACCTTTTTCATTTTCTCTGTATATAAAAGTGAAAGGGATTGACCGTATTTCAATTTAGGCCCGTGCAACTCACATATGCCTTGACTGTGGATTCATTTATACCTTACCGAAGCCCTTTGAGGAGCAGGCAAGCATACAAACTTAATTTTCTCCTTTGTTGAACCGCTTGTAACTTGTTCAATCTCAGAGATAATAATTCCGGTTTTCTTTTTCCTGCGCTTTGCTTGCAGCCGGATGAGTACTTATGCCCACAGTGTAGAGCACCGAAGAAGAGGTTTGCAGGATATGACCCTAACACTGGAAAAGCAATCGGGGGAACATTGCCTCCCCTTGGTGTTATATTTGGTCTTGTGGCTGGTATTGCTGGTGTTGGAGCTTTGCTTGTTTATGGCCTTCAATGAGAAAAAGCCAATTCCAAACCATCTTCAAAATTTTTATACCTCTTTTCCCTATAATTATTTCCTTCTTGCATACTTGTGGAGATTAGTATATTGCAACGAGTAGGAATAAAAGGGCAATTACGAATTAGTGTGTGAATATGGCTCTAACTTAATTTGTTTTAGGATTACTTGCACTTTAGGGTCTAATGTTGACATGTTTTTGGATTATTGGGTCCTCGGTTTCAATTTTAGTAATTGGGGGTACAATATTCTAGTTTCGTATAAGGTAAAGGGTCTATTGCAACAGAAGCTATACTTTAGGCGTTAGGGTGATTATCTTACAATTAATAATTTTTTATAAAATACCTTATTAATTATGAGGTGAGAAAAGAAAAAAAGACTCATTGATTCGTGGAGTACATAAAAGAGTATTAAAAGAAAATTATATATCAATAATCAATATTTTAAAACATGTACTCTCTCTGTTCCGGAGAAATGTTACTACCTTTTATTTTAGGATGTCACAACTTTTTATATACATATTCTTCCTAATATACCTTTAAAACTTTATTTAATATAACACATCCCAAAGAAATTTAATTATTTAAAATAGTTGAATTTAATTAATATTCATGAGTATTATGGTCAGATTACATTTTACAGCACATTATTAATTATATTTTTAATTTTTATATTATTAACTAGGAATATTTATCCGGAATGAATGAAATATAATATAGGGAACACTTATTTTGAAGTAGAGGGTGTAAAATTTTCCAACTACCGAATGACCGAAAAGTCAACATTTACTTGTTGGGTCAGCTGGTGGCGATGGGTTGGTGGGTGGAAGTACTAGGTGGCTTTCGGAGTATCGGAATCTCCCAAGTCTCCGTTTACTTGTTAGAAATCTTTTCTACGAAAAACTAATTTCATTACCTTTTTTCTTTATTTTTTAATAATTCAACCTCAATATCAATAAATAAATAAAGTAAAATTTTTACAATGTGTAGCTCACACGTATAATTTCAAAGTTGTCAATGTGTAGCTCCCTCAACGTTCTCTGTTTATTGGTCAAATCACATAAAAAATAAATAAATAGAGTACTTTTTACTAATCCAACTTGCCTATTACAAAAAACTACTCCAGTTTTCTCAATTTGGTTATATATAAACCGCCCATTTGTCTCAAGTTTATACCTTGATAAATACAAAAATATAACATTTCATTGACCAAGGTCAGAAAATGATGTTGGGACGTACGCAGATTGTTAAGTTGAGGCCATGTCGTGTACCTAGTTTGGTTTTGTCGTTGGCAATTGTGGGTTTTCCCTTTCATCTCTTCGGTCGCACTACTTTTTTTCTTATTTATTGATTCAATCATTTCAAAACTACGATCCTAAATTTTACAAGTTGGTTGATTTACGTCTTGTTTTTCAATCTCAAACACTGAAATGAAAAAGTCTCATCTGGCCTAAGGCAAACACATCTTCGTAATGTCAATTGAAAAAGAGAGAAAAAGAAAACAAGACAAAACAGAAAATTATCTAGCTACTTGGCCAGTGGCAAAAAATTTAAGGAGAAAAAGCTTGCAATAACCTGGAACCTCGGGCTTTCAAGCTGTACGCATGATTAGGTCCAAGACTACGCAACTGTATTTTTCTTTAATGTTAATTAAGATTAAATGAAAGAGTTTGACAGCGTTTTAATTTTAGCTCTGCCCAAAAATGATTTGCATTTTAACTATATATTCAAAATCAAGTTAACCGTTTTCAATTTAAATCGATATTTAACATATTTTTACTCATTTAATTAGTAAAATGATAACGTTGTAAACTACACAAATTATACTATGAATTCTGTTTTTGAGTTTTGATAAAAAAAAAAAAATCCACATCAAATTATGGGAATAACATTTAGCCCATTTTTGGCACTAGTTTTTGCAGCAACTATAATTTATTGAATGACTGAGAAGCCTTGGATCACAATTTGTGCACCACATTTGTCTTTTTTTTTTTTTCGAAAATGTGCATATTATTGTTCAGAAAATCTATATAGTTATTCGAAAGATACATACATATGTTTGTTACACATATTTGTTCACAACAATTGGTGAAAAAAACTGGGTAAGTGCCATTCCACCAAATTATGGATTATCTACATAATCATGGTACTAGCTGGATTAAGCTAAAAGTCAAAGTCAATGCAAATTGATTAATTTTCCTTCAATTTAGGAAGTCAACTTATTTAGGAGTAATACATTAATGGATAAACAGCTAGGTAAATCAAATTTAGTAAGACTACAGGTATTCTGACCAAGTCTCATTCTTTTGTTTCATGTAATGCCACAATTAAGAGTCCGTTTGATCGTGCGTTTGGTCAGCGTAGGCATTTACAAAAATTGTGTTCATCTTTGCGGTAGGAAAACTTTGTTTTCAAACGCACGTTTTAAAATGCTAGAATTTTCACTTTTTTCAAAACGCTAGGAAAAAAAAAGCTGTTTTAAAGTGATATCCTAAACGCATTTATAAAAGTTGCGTTTAAAAACGTAGCATTTTTAAAGCGCCGTGTTTTTAAAGCGTTACACCAAACGGGCTCAGGGTATTTAAAATTGAAAAAGAAAATTATTAATTTATCATTTCATTACTTTTGATGTCACTAAAGCTAATATTGGAACATCATTATTTGTTTTAATTGTAATTTTCCTTTAAAGCAATTTTTAGCCAAATCAACGTTTTAATTTGCCAATGCTCCTCGGGGTTATACATTGTAACATAACAATTTAAAGGACGTTACTCCGTAAGTTAGACCTTATGAGCCAAACAAATATACAGTAAATAATGTACAACTTATGAATTAAATAATTATTTAATCTCACCATTTTCTAGTAGTTCGCGCGGAGGTAGAAGGTACTATCCTTTTATCAGTTGCCCTTCCTTTTCACATATATAAGCTCAAACTTCTCATGTATTCTTCATCACCAAACATTCTGTTGAGAGAGAGAGAGAGAGAGAGAGAGAGAGAGAGAGAGAGAGAGAGAGAGAGAGAGTGGTGGTGGCGGTGTGCATGATTGTGGGGATCCTTGGGGCAGCAGCTGCGGCTTTGGGTTTTGCTGCCGAGGCCAAGAGGATAAAGGTACGAGGGACAGTGTGGTAAATTGAGTCGTAATTTAAAGAAAATTATTAGAGATTACCATTAACATTTTCGTATATACAGTTAGAGTTGTTAATTAATTAGGTGTTATATACATATGGAGTTAACATACGGTGAATTAACTAACTAACTAACTAATTAATATGGTGGGTGGATGAGCACTGCATGCAGGCTTCTCAGGTAGAGATTGATTATTCAGGATGTGTTTTTCCACGAAGCACGGCGCTAGCGCTTGGAATTGGAGCAGCGGTGGCTCTATTGATTTCTCAAATCATTATAAGTTTCGAAACCGGTTGTTGTACTTCCAAATATGCAAAACTCCCTATCAATTGGTCATCAGCTCGACTCTACTCTTTCATCTCCAGGTCGAGTAACATTCATACACTCTTATTCATTCTACTAATAATTAATATGCGAAACTTCCTATCACTTGGTCATTTGTTAGCTATAATTAAAACGAGTACTCAAGCTACTTAAGCAAATTTTAAGATCGTCAATTTATTAGTTTATGAGTATGTGTTAGATGATCAAATGATCAATCTTTTTTTTGATAATTGAATGATCAAACTATTTAAGTTGATATTAATCAAATGAGAGAAAAAAAAAAAAAGAAGTTAAAATAATAGTACTACTAGTGACGTAGTAGTAATTTTCTTCAAGCTCATTTGGAATAGCTGCGAAAATTGGCAAGCTAGTTAGCTCTGGTCATTATAGCAGGTCAACTCTGCAGCCTTGTACCTTATGCTTTAAAATTGCACCCTTTACATATTATTGTTCTTGGATTTAATTTACAAAAGTACCCTCATTGATCCGGATCAAATTGATCCATCAAGATTTCTTGAATAATTATATGTTTTAAAATTTTGTACATTCAACGTCCATCATGAATTTTGTTGATGAATTATGTACGTACACGTACTATCTGTCTCTACTTACCTGTATTGGATGCAGGATTGCATTTGGGATAGGGTTTGTGTTGTTGCTCGCGGCAGTGGCGATCAGTTCAAAAGATGGGGAGAGACATACGATGGCTACTATGCTCCCTACACAGTGTGCTACGTTGTAAAGCCGGGAGTGTTTGCAAGTGCTGCTATTATGTCCCTTGTTAGTGTTGGTTTTGGAATCCTCTTTTACCTCACCGTATCTGCCGGTATAACCGCAGCGGCGGTGGCGGCAAAACCTAATATTGATCCTCCGGCTGTATAGAACAACCCCAGATTTAAGGTTGTTACGATGAATGCAGGATTCAAGGGGGTAAGGGAAATGTTCTTGTCCTGTTTGTTATGAGGCGGAAATTTATTAGTGATCATGAGTTAGTTTGGATTTTTTTTCTTTTTGTTTCTTAATTTATCTTCTGTTTATTAGCTCGTTTGCGGATGTTATCGTATATATCTGGTTTCTTGGCTTATTTACCCGTGTGTTGTATTATACAGTATATGTTAACCCTTTTAAAGGTGTACGTGTTCTGTATTTTCATTTTATTTCATTGAAATAGCATTATGATTTACGTACTACATATTTTTGTCAAAATTATAACCCAGCTTGAATAGACTGTTTGTTTTGTACTTTGTAGTTTTTGAGTAGTGCTATGGTAACAAAATAGAATCCAAATCTGGATCAAAATCGGTGAGACAACCTTGATTGGATAAGAGTACGTATAAAAGTCCAATCACCTATTGGTGGAATCTACCGATTGCACTACCAATAAAGAGAGAATGAAAACCATGAAAAAAAAAAAAACCATAAATATAACCATATTTATGCAAACATGGGATCTTTTTTTTTTTCCTCTCTCTTCTTAACCCAATGATATGCCAATCATGGTGAGTGACTCCACTAACGTGGATTTGGAACCTCCGAGGTTAATTTTTCCATTGCAATCTCTGCAATTTTCAAGGTTAACAAATTACTTTTTATTACCTCCGTCCCAAAATAATTGATGTTTTAGTAATTTGCACATAAATTAAAAAAATTACATAAAAATTGATGTACCCTTATTTAAGTTTTTATTGTAGATATGTTGAATGAGTATTTTTATTTTCTTTTCTCTTAACAATCTTCTTTAATAAGAGTCTAAATAAGGACAGTTTTGGTAAAAAGATGGACAAATGTTTTTTGAATCTTATAACAACAATTATTTTAGGACAAAATTATTAATAAAACGACAATTATTTTGAGGCGAATGAAGTAGTAATAAATAGGAGTAAGTTACCTCCTCTAGTGATGAAGCGCGCTGTTAATTCATTTATTATGATTTCACTAAAGGAGATATTTGGGCTATTAGATTGTCTCAGTAATGCGTTGGCTGCGACCTTTGCCATAATGAATCCAACTCATTCACTAGAAGCAATATTGATTAAACCTGCAGCATGACAAATGTAAGAAAGGCAGGAAGATTGAATTATATATATATAGAGAGAGATTATTCCAGATCTAACAAAAGCACCATGTTATATTATGTTAAATTCTTGGTCTTTGTCCGGAGATTTCCAGGAAATTGAATTAAATTAATTTCCAAAATACTGTACATTCTCTATATATATGATGATCGAGTTTTTGTCTTTGCCTCTCGCCAGTTCAGTAATTCTTGAGTTTTTCCTTTTGGAATTGAGGAAAGATAGGAAGAGAACTCATCCAAAAACATATAGGAGAATACCTTATTATCACACGGTTTTGCACATAGGATTTTAGGTCATATATATATATATATACACACACACACACACACACACACACACATATCAACAATACGAACAAGTGTATTTTACATGCGGCAATTACGTACTCCCTCCCTCTGTTCCACGAGAATAGTCTCCTCGACTTTCTGTTTTATTTTTGTCAAAGTCATAAATTCTCATTATTATCTCAAATGTATTCTATGGTGGCAAAAATATAGTTGTTCATCTTCTCATACAAAAAATATATATATTTTAGTTTTTAGTGCAATTTGAAGGAAACCAGAAAACTATTAGTATTAAAAATTAACTTTGTACTCGTATTACCTATGATCTCCATCTTTCACAATTCACATGGGCTAATATTACATATGGAACTCAATTTGGCCCTAATGTACTGTTGGCTTACATAGAACTACCCATGCGGATATCGATAGATCACATGTGTAAAATAGACAAAAGAAAAAAAAAATCCAAGAAAGATTTCTCCAACAGGGCCGGCTAAGGGCGAAGTGATACCCAAATTAATAAGGCCAATTTTTTAACTCTTGTAGTATTAGTATACATGTAAACTAAAAAAGATCCAAATTTTTTAAGGCCCAAACTCAAAGCTTTTGTTATTATTTTGAATTGTGTTTGTTCAATTGTTTATTGAGACTTTGTTTATTTGTTAAATTTTGTTACATTGTTAATTATTATTTTTCTTTTTACAATGTTTTTGTGTGTTTAAAAATTGAAAGTGACATTGACTTTGTTTATTTGTTAAATTTTGAATTATGTTTGTTCAATTGTTTATTGTGACTTTTGAGTTTGATAGTTTATTCACATCTTACATAGTTACATTGAATTTTCAATTTAGTTAATTACTAATTTGAAGTCATAGTTCGAGTGATTGATAAGAGAACCATGAAATAGAAGTCGAAGCAACAAGAATCCCAAAATATTCTTACAATGATTGTTGATTCGAGTAATTGAGTATTTTTTACTTTACGAGCGAAATTCGGCAAAAATTTGTTCGGTTTTCTAGATAATAATGTTTCCCAAACCAAATTTAATAAGTAGAAACCCGTTATTGAAATTGTCTGATAGCAAAAATTATTTTTGTCTCTCGAAATTAAATTTAAAAAATACATGAGATTAATATTTGACAATTAAATTAGGGCCCTTCTTTTAACTTTGCCCACATAAAATGCTAGGACGGCCTGTTCTCCAATGAAATATATCTTCAATCACAATTTGCAATTGCCTATAAATAGAAAGTTCATCACAACCCATATGTTTTTACAATTAAGCAAAAACATGTTAAAATATCAACTCGAAAAGTGAGCAAATTTGACCTAGAAATTTCAGAATGCGACTCTTAATTTATTTTCATTGGAGGGAATCATTGTTGGATCAATCAATTTTTTTGTCGTAGGGGAGAACCTAACACCTAAAATACCCCTCCAGCCGCTTTGATCGAGCTTTTAATATACCCCTCCGTTCCACAAAAATTCATATTTGAAAAGTCTAATAATTAAAAGATATAAAAATATCATTAGAGTTATTCATAATTACAAAAATACATGAGTATAGTCACGATACTTATATCACATATTGTAGACATAATTTTTTAAAATAGACTTTAAATGAAATATTTTGAAATAGAGTAGTAATCTCTTTGACTAGAAGGGATGGAGGATTCTATTTTGACAAGTTCCACTTAAAAATTTTAATTTTAAAAATTTTGTTTACAATTACCATAACATTTCAATTTTACCATTCACTTTTTTTTTTTAATCACCATGGATGTAACCAAGCATTTGTTTACTAATAACAAACTCTAAAAATACTACTCCCTCCGTTTCAGGCAAAGAGTCTACTATACTATTTTGGGATGTTTCACTTAAAGAGTCCACTTTCAAAAAATTATGCAAACAATTTTCATAATCTTTCATCTTTACACTCCACTTGTGTTGTAATCATTTAGTTGTGTTTAAATATCTTTGTAATTATGATCAACTCTAATGACACTAATATATTTCTTAACAATTAGACTTTTTGGACTCTTTGAATGGATGTACTGTGTTATTGTAGTACAAAATTTTCAAACTTTTAAATTGTTTGATCGAAACGGATAGCAAATATCACAAAAAGAAACCAAAAGAAAGAAAGCATGCAAGAAACTACTCTGTTGGGTTGGCCTATACAGAGAGAGAGAGAGAGAGAACTTGCAAATTCCTGAGACCTTGGACGCTAGGTCAGTAGGTTGTACACATGATTAGGTCATTTAGGTCAAACACCAAAGAACTCATGTTTTGTTGTGGAACGAAAACTAAAATCTATATATATATATATATTTAAAGTCGGTGAGGCCTATAAGTTCCACCTCAATCATAGTTGTTAAAGCTTCATTTTCATGGCTTGACCTTTTGAATTAGGGAGGATGCCATTAGCTATTAGTCTTAGCTAAAGTACTATAGGTATAATATTGTGGTATATAATATTTTTTAAATACATTTGTGAAGAACTTTAGCTATTGACAAGGAGAAGCTGGGAAAACAAAACAAAATGATTTTCAATAATAAGACTTGAACTTACAACCTTTCAAATATAAACACTCAACTTAAACCAACTCAACTATTTATATTTTATGCATTTATTTAGAATACTACATATATTATAGTTAAGTGAGTCACGTGACTCATGTACTACATTATCCATTTATTTTGATTAATATTTTTGTAAAATATCAAAATATGCGATATTAAATGTGTTACAATTCTTTTCGTTATACGTGTGATTTTTGGGTCATTTAAAAATGGGACAAGATGGTTCATGACTACAAATATGTATTTTTATTTATTTTTTAAATAATGCCGCTCGACAGTGTAGTGTTAATTATCATATGAATATCATGTTTATGACTAATTAGTGTTTGAAGTTTCTCACTCAGAGTTATTCTTATATAAAGACATATCAGTTATATAAAATATTTCTAAAACATACACATTACAAACAAATTCACATGCGATCTTATTTTTCTATAAAGATATATCAATTATATAAATATTTTTAAGGCATAATTAGACATTAAGTCAACAAACGCCTATATTCAATAAAGATAATTTTTTCAATAATGTATCAATTAATCTAAAATTAAAATTAAACCCTATGATTATTAATCATACTTAATAAAACAATTGTAGTATGACTTCTCTTTTCTATTAATTATTTCACATGTTATTCAACCAAAAATATAACTATTCGGATACACTAAAGAATAATAACATAAGATACATATATTAAGACTTAACTAAAACTTCTTCAAATATAATACTCTAACTAACAAACATGAGGATTAAGTATGTAACGAAAAGAAAATTAAAAAATTAATATTGGAACTTAAAAAGACAATTTCTTAAGTTATCGGTTATATCAAACTAAAATTATGTGACCTTGTCTCTCCTCCAATTTACAAATAAACGATACCAATTTCCCTTCCCTCTCTCTTCACTTTCTCTCTCTGCAAAAACTCCCTCTTCCTCTCTCTACAAAACCCCCAAATTCCCCATTTCCACACACACACACACGTGATTTCCATAACTATACATCTTTGTTTCATGTACGCCTTCCCGCTTAACTATCTCGACTCTTCTCGGTACATCCTCTCCGTCTTTCTTTTGATTCTTCCCAATTTTATGTTTTGTTTGTTTTCATTTATTTTTGATATAGCATTCATTTTTTTCAATTGTATATCTGATTTTTCTTCTTTTTTGGTTCAACATTTAGACTCCTAATATATAAGTACTAATAGGACTAATGGAGTGCTAAGAATGAGAAAATTGCATTATGATCTTTGCTCCTTATATCCGCGAGTAATATTCGATCCTTATATTTCGGTTAGTAATTTTGATACTCTTTATTGGAGTATCTATTTTATTGTTGAGTTATACGTATTGTTTACTTATTATTGTGGTAATTTCCTTGATCTAAATCATTCTTTGATTCTTATTAGCGTGCATTAATGGTTTCGTATTTGTTTGTTTATTTTTTGAATATTTGTTGAATTTGTTGATTCAGGTGTACCTTTACGAAGAAAATCAATTGGAAAAGGAGATCGAGATCGAGATTCAAATAATTTGAATACTAGACAGACTATGATTTGGAGTTATTATGTAATACATTTATAAGAAAACAGTTTGTTTGATTAAAGATAGTATAGCTTAATTATTGAATATTCCTAAGCGTGATCATTCATGTAATACGTGGGAGATCATAAGTGGCATAAGTGGGAAGCAAAAAGTTAAATGCATGAAAATTAAAATAGTCAAAAATTGAATTATGTGACACACTTAGAAGATCTTCACCAACTTGAATATACGGATGTATAGATTTTTTTGTAAGAAACACATACTTGCAAAAAAAAAAAAAAATGTATCTCTCACGTCTATCGATAGGTAAGATCTAATCATTTTATTGGGTTCTTATCCACCCTTCTTCAATAGTTTTTATTTTCTATTGTACTTTTAATTCAACCAACATATTATTTTCTCGATATTTGTATTTTGGTAATTATTTTTAGATTCTATCACTCATGACTAGAACAACAAAGCTTTTAATCTTTACTTTCATGATGCCGAAGAAAAGGTAAATGACTCCTTCAAGTTCATAAAAATATATATGGACTTTTAGAATTCTAGGGAATATGTCAAGTATATAACTTTATTCAAATATATAAGTAGAAGAATTTTAACAATTGACAAGGAAATGAAAGGCTAGAAAAACAAAACAAAGCAATGTTACCAATGAGTTTGTCACCTCAACCATAGTTGTTAAATCTTTATTTTCATGGTTTGACCTTTTAAATTTCGGGGAGGATGTCATTAGCTAATAGTCTTACAATAGTAGGTATAATATTGTGGTATATAACATTCTTTAAATACTTTGGTAAAAAAAAAACACTCATTAAATCCATTAGTAGAAGAATTTTAGTAATATTATTGTGGTATCGCAACCATAGGTCAATTTTATAAAATGATACATCAATTTTTATAAATCAATCAAGAAAATTTTAAAAACATCCAATATTATTCTAAATCACCCTAAACTAAATGATAACCGTGCGTAGCAGGTTAAATTACTAATATGTATAGAACAATAAAAAAACGGAAGAGTTGTCTTTACTTTGGAAAAACAAGGTCTTCAATTAATTATTCTACCAATTAGGGTTACAATATATATATATATATATATATATATATCAAATACTAATTAGAAGCCCAATAACAAACAAACTCCATTGCATTACATACATTAATACAAAGAATTGAGTCATCCAATCCAACATATTTTTATTTTGTTTTTGTTTTTATGGATTAATGAAGTACTACAATAAAATAAAGAGGTTGACTATGCCAAGCAATAATTAACATAAATTTTAATAAAATTATTAACATAACCATGAAATTAGTTAATTTGTTGCCAGTTGGCTAGTTTTCCCCTAATTTAGGAATTAGGAATCGTATTAATAATTAATTTAATTATATGGAATAAACAGATGGATGAGAGGCTACCCACCTCAAAGTGGTGTGACACGACTCTTTTTCTTTTAAAATAACCTTAAGTACATTCAAAAATTAAGTCTCTTAATTTAAACTTGCCTCTAGTATATATGCTCAAGGTTTTCATGTTTTCTTCATCAATAAGTACACACATTCTGCTGCACACCACACACACACACACACACACACACACAGATGGAGAGCAAAGTGAAAATGGTTTGCATGATTGTGGAATTCTTGGAGCAGTAGCTGCCCTCTGGGCTTTGCTGCAGAGGCCAAGAGAATTAAGGTGAAAATATATGGTAATTAATCTTTGCGCATATTAAATTGTTCATGATAAAGTCTTGTTATAGTTACTTTAATTAATAGTTACAGAATAGTGAATAAATATCAATGAAAAAGCCGAATACTAATTCAAGTGTTTCCCTTGATAAGTATTTAACACCATAAGCTATGATTTGTAACTTCAAAGTGGCTAGAGATTCATCTTACATCCAATTATAAAATAGACTCTTTTGCAGAGACCCATTCGATAGTCTCAAAGATCTGTATGAAAAACCATAAGCAATCTTTTCTTTTTGAGCAAGCTACACACTCCATCATGGGGAATCAATGTCACTTTTTCAACTTTTCCATAAGATCGTCTTCGGATGTAAGACAAATATCCTCTCGAGTACCCATAACGTATCGGTCAAAAAACCAGGAAACTTTAATTTTTCACTTCTTGAATTGTTTCATTATCCTTCGTGCCAATAAGTAAAGTTAATTTTTCGGCAGCTTGTGCAAACTTTGGATATGTCCAAGCTTCAGCTAAAGTAAGCATTGGCCTGCTTTCTCCATTTGCTTAACGTTCCAAATTTCATTTTGATGTCAATTGATATTAGCCAAACTTGATCTACTCCGGAATTAACTCTCTTGAGACCATTGGTGTACATTTGCAAATCTTTCCAAAACTCTTTCGATGTATGTTTTAGGGAGAGTCCAAGTAATCCACGTGATACGTCACGGAATATTTCTATCAGAGTAGGAAGCCTACGCATATCTTTCATCTCGAAGTTTTTGGAGAGATATGCTTTGGTTTCATGCAATAAGCCAAGATCACTACTTGCCAATAATATGTCATCAACATACTGAGAACCAAAAATATGAACTTACTCCCATGATCTTGAGGTATATGCATGGATCTACGGTATTTTCTTCAAAACCAAAAGCATTAATGGTTTCGTTGAATTTTAGATACCATTGTCGGAGAGCTTGCTTAAGTCCATAAATGGATTTCTTAAGTTTGCGAGACCATGTCTTCTGTCCTTCTAGGTAAAACCGGGTTGGCGTGTATACTTCTTCTTGCAGCTCACCATTAAGAAAGGTTTTGTTTTCACATTTGATGTAACTCTAAGTCATAATGAGCTACTAGGGCCATAATAATTCTAAGAGAATCTTTCTTTGACACGGAGAAAAAGTCTCTTTGTAATCTATGCCATCCTTTTGAGTAAAACCTTTGGCTACAAGTCTAGCTTTATATCGCTCAATATTGCCATGGCAGATCACGTTTGGTCTTAAAGACCCATTTACACCCAAGTTTTTGTGTCCTTTCGGCAAATGAGTGAGTTCAGACTTGATTATACGTTGATTTTAACTCATCTTTCAGGCATCAATCCATTTATCGAGAATTATTACTCGTAATGGCTTGTGAATAGAAAGCGAGGATCTTTCATTATCCTATGTCAAAATCAGATTCTTGTAGATAAACAACATAATCATCGGGGAATAGCCTTCGTTTTCTCGTTGAGATCTTCTTAATCTTGGTTCTGTGTTTGTTCCCAATTTCTTCATTGGCGGTGATTTCATTATGGGGTTGTGGGCGATGTGGTGGTAGCTCTTCATCATTTATCGGTTCATCGATAATTGGAGCCACAGTGGTCCTGGCGTTTAACGGTTCAACGATGGAAGAATTCACCTTGTCGCTTGTTTTTAGGTAATGGGATTGTTACCTAATTTCGTGAAGAGACTTATCCTCCACAAATGTACTCCCGCTAATCATGCCATCCTCGATGAATTTGACATTTCCGGTTTCCACAATTCATGACTTATGGTTAGGACAATAAATTATATACCCTTTGGTTTTTCGGAAAACCAATGAAATACCCACTTATAGTTTTCAAATCCAATTTGTTTGCTTGAGGGTTATATACCTGCAATGGACATCCCCAAACATGCGGGTGTTTTAAACTAGGTTTCGGCCTTTCCACGGCTCAAAATTAACTGCTTTGGGAACCACATTTAAAATATATCTGACCATGCGAAGAGCGCTGACGTAATGGGCAAATTAGCATGACTTCATGCTTTAACCATTTCTAAAGCGTGCGATTCCGCCTTTCGGCTACACCATTACGCCAAGGAGAATCGGGCATTGTGTATTGAGCTACAATTCCAAGTTGTTCGAGGAGTGCGGCAAAGGTCAGGGATGTTGACTGTTTCGTCATACACTGCCATAAAATTCTCTATCGGACCTTATGATTTTCACTTTTCTTTCTAATTGCCTCTCAACCTCGGTTATAAATACTTGCACGGCATTCCGAGTTGAGATTTATTATGCAATAGATAGAGATAACGAAGCGTGAATAATCATCAATAAAGGTGATAGTAGTTTTTTCTCCCAAATGTTGGAACATCAAAAGGTCCACAAATATACGTATGTATTATTTCAAGGAGAACTCCTTGTGGCTCCTTTCTTTGTGTGTTTTGTTGCTTTGCCTTTAATACAATCCACACAACTATGATAATCGATAAAATCTAGGTTTGGTAAAACACCATCTTTTACTAATCTTTGAAGTAAACGCTACGGGATATATGTCCCGACCGATGCCAGAATGAAGAGTCCTTTTCATTACATGATGTCTGAGTTCCTTGATTATGATGCGAGGTCAAATGAGTTTCAGATGTGGATGGAGAAGACAAAGTAAATTTGTAAAGACCATCTACAAGAATTCCGGAACCAACATTAATAGAATTCTTATATAAATTGAAACTTTTACTACCAAATCAAACATAAATCCTTGTAAGTCAAGTTTAGAAACTAAGTTGCGGGAAATAGATGGAACATAAAGAGTTTGAAATAAATCCAAATAATATCCTTTTTCAAGAACAAGGCGATATGTTCCAATAGCTTCGACGAGAGCTTTATTGCCGTTCCCTACAGATAAGAAGTTTTTAGAGTTGGGTTTATGATTTGGGTTCGTAAGGTATCCTGCATCGAATTAGAAACATGAACATTAGCTTTGAATCCAACCACCATGTATTTGAAGGTGCATAAGAGAAGTTTGATTTGAACTTACGAATCGAGGGATTACCTTTCTTTTCGAACCAATTACGGCGTTTCTCGGTTATTAGGAAGTGTCAGATTTTCTACGAAGCGACAAACTTCTTCTTTCTTTGCCTTGACTTGAGCAGGTTGGACTTTATCATTCATTTTGGATGGTGCTCTTTTACGGCCTTTTCGGCCTTTTTCCCAAACTTATGATTCGCTCCTTGAGTAGTGAGATGTGCAACATTAGTACCTTGTTGAGTCGGCGCTTCTTCTGAACTAACATGTTAGATAGTTCATTCACGTCACTTTTCCTTAATAGAGTTGTAATTCACTTGAAAGGGGGCATCTGTGGAGAGGAGAATTTAGGATAAAGCTGAACAAGAAAATTCTCATCCACTTTCATTCCCAGATTAGAAGCTTAGAGGTTTTGCGCATCTCAATAATATGATTGTGCATTGACCGGCACCATCAAACTTCATAGTAGTGAGTTCGACATTAATTTCCTGCAAGAGACTTATCTGAGTCTTAAAGCGTTACGCAGGGATTCCATGAATTCCTGGCCAATTTCGTTTGAGGAAGAGGTCTTGATGTTTGCGGCAATCGTCATTCGCATGAACATAAGGCTGTCATTTCTTCTCCCACGGTTTATGGAGATCTTTATCCTCTTTGGTACTTTCGCGGTTAATTCGGGAGGTTTTCAGTTTGGAGTGCAAGATCGAGATCAAGAACACCCAAGTGAATTCAACATTCTCACGCCATTACGAGAGTTAGTACCATTAAGGGAGATACGAGATGAAGCATGCGAGTGCAAATTAACGGGAGCAGGAGGCTGAAGACATAATAGAGATATATAAAATTAAAATTGTCTAAACAAACATAAAGAAAATTCTCACAGTGGGTAGAATCTTCATTAAAATAATCATGTTTTAAAAGTCAAAATTTTAATTTAATTATGTTACAAGAAGAAAATAAATATGCGTGGATATTTTACTTTTCTAAAACACATAAATCTTAATGTTGTTCAAACATGGATCGAGAATCTGTGGGTGATCGCTGTTCTAATATATCACAACCTAAAGACTCATATTAATAAGTAAACATGATTATTAAATAACATTAATGCCATAATTTATTATCACTGTGGTGATAACAAGACTTTATACATATTAAAAATAATTTAATTGCGGAATACATAAAATTTAACAAAATAATAAAACATAATAATGCTATAACCCAGAAATCTCCGTTAAGTGCGTACATTTAAAATCCAGGAACAACCAACTTAAATTATTATTATTATTATTAATTATTTTTTTTTTTTTTTATAGTATCAAATCAAAAGACTTAACTTACTTGTGTTAATATGAATTTCCATATAACTATTCATTCACTAATCCAAACATA